>JARQOC010000006.1:109457758-109462861 GCA_033576535.1 Allobates femoralis
GCTACTGCTGCTGCCGCCTGAGAGCGGGGACTTAACAAGAGCAGTACTTGCAAGCTCTGATTTTATTGAGCTTATCAGCATTGCCCTAAAGCTTGACCAGCATTGCTAGATCGCACCATTGGGTTACGTGCACACAAAGGTCTTGATTAATCAAGATAGGCGTGCTAGAGTTTAAGCTGCCCAATGTATCGGGACGTACACCTTGCCACAAATATCACTCCAGTAGGAGATTAAGGTGCCGCTCTTCATAAATTTGATGAGATGGGGTTGCCTTGCCTGGTCCCAGCCCTGCACACATTGTTGGAGCTGGGGGAATTTAGCACAGTGTTGGGACATACATTTTAACACTTTTTATGGCAGAATTCTTATGTAAAAGCTTGGATTAATAGGGTCCAAAGTCTTTTTGCCAGGTTTTCGGAGAGTCTTGGAGCGTTTCCGCTCATTTTCCGCTCCAAAAACTCCATGATAAATTGCGTGCACATAGCCTTAGCACCTAATTCTGGACAGTATCAGTCTTTGTGCTCTTCCAACAATGCAGAGACAAGGCTACCTCTACTGGCAGCATTGGAGCGCACACAGTTCAATGTGACGCTGCCACTAGACTGAACGGTCAATAATTCACAGGCGCCAATAAGAAAGTTGGAAGATTGTGGAGCGGTGCATTCCTGGATTGAAATATTAGGGTAATATTAAATATTTGACTGTTTTTAAAACAAAACAGAAGCGGACAAGAATCTAATCTGCATGGGACCAAAAGTATGCAAAAATTGCATCCACAATCATGTGACTGGTAACTGAATCCTTACAGTGGACATAATGCGCACTGTCAGGATTAGTCAACCTGAAGTCAGAATGACTGCAGAAATGTAACTAAAGCAATAATAACACATTTGTAGGGCTCTGGTCACCTTTTTTATATAGTCATTTCATGTACAGCAGGCATCAGAAGTGATGAACCACACAGAAGACGCCGTGTAAAGTGAAAGATTGAAGACACAAAGGTTTCATTCGCTATTTGATCTAAGTGGGAAGCTCAGCTTTAATCACACAGGCAAAACATACATATGTGATGTGCAACTGCAAATCCTCTCCATAATGAGCAGTTTATAGAGACCCCGTGAAAAAGCTGAACCACATGGTATAAAGAAGCAGCTCACGTTTAATAAGCAGGAGGCCTGTGACATTCTGGAATGATCTCGGGGCAGGCAGGTCTTCGGTGGAATGCTTTTGGAAATAAAATGTTAACATGATGATAATTATATTTACACTTCCACCCGTCCCTCGGAGATGAATGTTGGTACAAGGTCAATCTCTTCCTAAAAGAAGGTCACCACTATGGTTAGCATATTTTTACAATTATACATGGACATTCTGAGACTCCTTTATCCAGCGCAATTTTCAGAACTAAATTGTAATGACTGCATTCCACAACCCTCTCTGGGCGGCTAAATGAGGGGAGTCGCCCAAAAATCTCCACCTCAAGTACACAACGGAGAAGCGAGTGCAACATTACATCAGAGAAATATCCATCAAGTCACCTCCATCACAATCATTAAAGTATAGAACATACAGGAGCATCTCAATGAATTAGATCATCAAAAAGATTATTTATTGAATTACTGAAATAAAGTGAAACACATTATAATTATACATATGCATTACAAACAGAGTGATTGATTTCAAGTGTTTATTCCTGTTAATGTTCAAGATGATGCCTTACAGCCAATGAAAACCCAAAGGTCATTATCTCAAAAAATTAAAGTAGGGAGCATGAAGGGTCTGACAGATAAAATATGACCTAAATAGCTATCAGAGGCTTCACCTTGTGTGGTTGTGAGAGTCACAACCACTATAAAAGTAGATCACGGCTGCTGCAGTCCCCAGCATGGTGCATAGAGAGTAGGGAGGATGAAGGGTCTGAAAGATAAAATATTACCTGAATAGGTATCAGAGGCTTCACCTTGTGTGGTTATGAGAGTCACAACCACTATAAAAGCAGATCACGGCTGCTGCAGTCCCCAGTGTGGTGCATATAAAGTAGGGAGAATGGTTAAAAACAGTGTTGCCGTATTTCACGAGACAGCCATAAGCAATCATCATCAACATTAACAGAGATAAACTCTTGAAATAGATCACTCTGTCTAATGACTCTATATAATATATGTATTTAACTTTCTGTATTGAATTACTGAAAAAAAACGTACTTTTTGATGATATTCTAGTTCATCGAGATGCCCTTGCACTAATTATCTACAATACATTTGGCAATATGTAGGAAATGACGCGGTTTTGGGCGGGTTTTCTTTTGACTACAGTGTACTTTTTGTGAATATGTAAGGACCACAAATAAAAGACTATGATCTGTAATGAGAAACTTCCAGGATACCAAGGGATACACTTATTTGCCACAATGCACGGATATATATAATTAAAAGCAAAAGTGTCAGGAGCGGGGAGGGAGGATCACAGGTTTCCTTTAATTTTCACCTTGCAGGTCTTTACTCTGGACTTGCGTATTTTGCTGTGAACTCACAGATAATCCTTAGCTCAATACAGAATATATAATACTAATGGCGGGTTTACACGTCGCGATATCGTAGTCCGATTTCAATCAAAAGTCACGTGGTTCAATCGTCGGAGCCGTAATCGTGCCTGCGTTGTATGGTGTGAACGTCCAATACGATGCAGGCACGATGTCAATGCGATATCGGGGATTGAATGAGCGCGCTATTCAATGCTCCAATATTGCATAGTGATTGAAGTCGGATCGTGCTGTGTAAACGCCCAACTACGATGCGATTTGAAACGTCACCCATTCACTCCCATGTTAAGTATGCGATCCTGGGTTGGGAGGCGGAGACATCGCACGGACGTTGTATTCCGATATCGCAGCGTGTAAACATTCAATGCGATGCGGGAGGAACGTGCACTAATTGCGCGCTCCCGCGCCATTGAACTGCGATATCGGATCGCGATTGAAGCGTGTAAAGCCACCTTAAGTCTAATTCCAAATTCAGACTTTCCAAGTGGGAATCCTTATCTACTTTGGAGTTACTTTTAGGCCACGTGCACACTCTGAGTATTTGATGAGTTTTTTACCTCAGGATTTGTAGCCAAAACCAGGAGTGGAGCAATCAGAGGAAAAGTCTAATAGAAACACCTGCACCACTTCTGTATTTAATCATCCACTCCTGGTTTTGGCTACAAATCCTGAGGTAAAAAACTCATCAAATAATCAGCATGTGCACGAGGCCTTAGGTGGATTATGGTTCGTACAGTCATGCCCTAATGCACCAGCTTATAGGTTTTACCAGGACTCCAGGAAGGTAAAGATATGAGAAAAGAAGTTCCAGAATATTTCAAGGAGAAAAAAAAACTTTCGTAAAAAACTGTCAGGAATAGGCATAGGTCTTCTTTAAAGCGCACCAGTCACCAGTTTAGGAAGTGGGGGGATGTACCCCTTTATATCCCCAGATGTCCCAGTGCGTATCTCAGAAAATGACTTGTAATCTGTCCTGCGCCATATGCTAATTTATTTTACAGGTCATATGAGTGACTACATATGGTGACGGCGCCCCGCTCCATGGAAACACTGCCCCTCCTGACTATGTGATCCACTTGAGAAAGACGCCGATTTGTGTGTTGAAACGCGTTGTGGTTGCACCCTGCAGCTTTGTGTAATAAACTTAAGGTAATTCTATGAAGGCTTGATCTTGTGTTACCTAGCGCCGCATTCTAACACCACTCCTTCTATCATTCATACCTCCTGACTATGCGGAAGTGAATGACACAGGACATCATCCACACAATTCCCAAGTCTCGCGTCAGCGCAGTGGCGTGCCTCACTGTGCCCTATTGAAGAGAGCTTCAACATCGGGCACTGTGCGGCCGATGCGAGACCCAAGACTCGCACCTGCGCAGTGGAATCACTGGTTCCTCAATAGGGCACAGTGAGGCACCACTGCGCAGGTACGAGATTTGGGAATTGTGTGGATGACGTCGCTGTGTCATTCACTTGCACACAGTCAGGAGGGGCTGTATTTTCATGAAGCAGGGCGCCACTGACCGCAATGTACAGTCACTCATATGACCCATAAAAGTAATTAGCATCTGGCTAGGGACAGATTAAAAGACGTTTTCTGAGGTAAGCAGGGGAATGTCTGCGGGTGCAAAGGGGCTATAGGACCCCCAATTACATCATGATAAAGGTGGTGGAAGGGACTTAGAATCCCAAAACTGGCGACAGGTGCACTTTAACTTTAGCGGGAAGGCTCGTTTCCCAGTCTACGTCAGAAAGGCTTCCATCCAAAGGCCAGAAGATTGAGACTCAGGTGGAAAACACAACAAAGCCATTGAGTAAAATGAGGCAAATGTGGTCTTAAGTCAAGTTTGGAATCTACGGTATTTCCCGTCGGTGTCTGTCGTCTACTGCGATACCGAGTTCGGACTTTGGACTCTGTTTTGCCCAATTGTACGGAACTGTTGGGGCTTCAGCCAAATCCTATTTTTATGGGCTTTTAACAGAAACAAATAAGATAGCAAGTCACACTGCTCAACATAGCCCAATGGTGAAAGGAGCAAGGGACCTGGTGATATATATATATAACATATATATGTCAGCAGCTATTGCATAAGAGACCTGACCGGGACATAGATGAAGTTATATCCAAGTGTTACGACTGTAACGGGCTGTACATGAGAGATGTACATGTAGATGTCACTAGCAAAAAGCAGCTGTCAGATACTATGTGCAGCTGCTCATCTCCACCAGGAGTAAAGGATAAATGTAAAACTGCTGTGTTCCTGGAATCATGTGGCTGCTTGTATATTTACATTGTGTAACACTGCGCGGACTGAACATGGGCAGCTTTATCTCCTATGGGAGACACTCACGAGGTGTGGCGGAGACAACCCAAACAGGTGCATTATGCCAGGACAGGGTAGTTGAGAAATCTGACATATTGCGCTATAGGGACTGGACGACCTGATCATGGACCTGTGGGTGCGCTCACATTAGCGATGACTCCTGAGAGATCAGATGCATTACGCCAGGGGTGGGGAACCATTTTTCTGCTGGGGGCCATTTGGAAATTTCTACAATCC
>JARQOC010000006.1:109462961-109524416 GCA_033576535.1 Allobates femoralis
GCCCAAGCACAGAGACCGAGGGATCCCGCCCAAGCACAGAGACCGAGGGATCCCGCCCTAGCACAGAGACCGAGGGATCCCGCCCAAGCACAGAGACCGAGGGATCCCGCCCAAGCACAGAGACCGAGGGATCCCGCCCAAGCACAGAGACCGAGGGATCCCGCCCAAGCACAGAGACCGAGGGATCCCGCCCAAGCACAGAGACCGAGGGATCCCGCCCAAGCACAGAGACCGAGGGATCCCGCCCAAGCACAGAGATTGAGAGATCACACCCAAGCACAGAGATTGAGAGATCACACCCAAGCACAGACACCGAGGGATCCCGCAATAGGAAAGAGACAGATGGATCCTGCACAAATGAAGAGACCGAGGTATCTGCATAAGCTAAGAGACTGAGGGATTCCACACAAGCACAGAGATGGAAGGATTCTACACAAGCACAGAGACCAAGGGATCCTGCAAAAGCAAAGAGAACAAGGGATCCCACACAAGCACAGAGACCGAGGGTGTAAGGAAGTAAGCATCCCGCACTAGCATAGAGGGATCCCACACAAGCACAGGCCGAGGGATGCAACACTAGCAAAGAGACTGAGGGATCCCGCAATAGTAAAGAGACCAAGTGATCCCACACAAGCAGAGATCGGGGAATCCTGCACTAGCACAGAGACTGAGGGATCCCGCAATAGGAAAGAGACAGAGGGATCCTGCACAAATGAAGAGACCGAGGTATCTGCATAAGCTAAGAGACTGAGGGATTCCACACAAGCACAGAGATGGAAGTATTCCACACAAGCACAGAGACCAAGGGATCCTGCAAAAGCACAGACTGAGGGATCCCGCATCAGCTAAGAGACCGAGGGATCCCACACAAGCACAGAGATGGAAGGATTCCACACAAGCACAGAGACCAAGGGATCCTGCAAAAGCACAGACTGAGGGATCCCGCATCAGCTAAGAGACCAAGGGATCCCACACAAGCACAGAGACCAAGAGATCCCGCAAAAGCACAGAGACCGAGGGATCCAGCACAAGCACAGAGACCCGAGGGATTCTGCCTGGCACAGAGATTTTTCAGCAAGAGAAGATGTTATTAATAAAGTGCCAGAGGTGGAAACATCAGAGGGGCGGCTGCCATATCAGCTATGAACAAAGTCAGGTCTACACTTTCTCCCTCTGCAACATGTAAAGCTGACAGCGACCCCAGCTCTGCTACATGTAAGGCTTGTGTCACAATGACCCTGCACAGCTCACACCACTACGGCTCCGATATGTACCCAGTTACTGTACGAGGCTTTTCTTAAGACTTTGGCAGTATAGTGCTGGATCTGCCTTCCCTCCACCATCTCTGAGGCGTCGCCTCCGTTACGCTGTAATCTCCATCAGGCCGCACTACATGTCTTGTAGGATTCAGTTACAACACGAGTTGTCTCGGGGGCGCACAGATTTGGCTTTTAAGCTTTTAGCAAGTCATGACACGCGGCGCAGAGATCCTGGCAGAGCATTACTGTGGAGTGTTGACACTTCTGGATGCAGAGAGAAGAGACGCGAGATAGAGAACAGTGGATGGAGAGACGTCCAGCCTGAAAACTGCGGGATCCATAACTAGATTACATCAATGGGGGGGTTAGCAAAGTAACTGAACTAAAGAGGGGGAGGAGGGAGATGCTGCTGCAGTCTGTGTCCACCTGTGTGGGAGGCTGCGAGAGGGGAGGAGGGAGATGCTGCTGCAGTCTGTGTCCACCTGTGTGGGAGGCAGCGAGAGGGGAGGAGGGAGATGCTGCTGCAGTCTGTGTCCACCTGTGTGGGAGGCTGCGAGAGGGGAGGAGGAAGATGCTGCTGCAGTCTGTGTCCACCTGTGTGGGAGGCTGCGAGAGGGGAGGAGGAAGATGCTGCTGCAGTCTGTGTCCACCTGTGTGGGAGGCTGCGAGAGGGGAGGAGGGAGATGCTGCTGCAGTCTGTCCACCTGTGTGGCGTTGAGTAGAGCCATAGGATCAAATACTTAATTAACCTGAAGACATAAGGGGTTGAGAGAAACGACCCATAGAGTGCATAATTTTACATTGCGTAAGCTTGTTTTAGGCCTAAAACATAGCTGCCATTTCCTGTTTCATCACACCATGCCATGGTATGCAAGATGGTGACTGAATCTATGACTACATCCTGTTCGACAAGGAGGTTCTGGGAGGAAGCTGAATTCCATATAAGAACTGACCAATCCCAGAATGACACGTCACCTGGAGATACTCAATCAAGACCACATCCCCTGATGACCTCATGGATCCGCCCATGGACTAGACCATTATCCAACCCACTAACCAATGAATACATCTGAGTAGGGTTGGCCAAGCCCCTTACTGATATTTTATAAGTCCATGCCTGTTCAAATAAACTCACTTGGAGCTGACCAAGGAGAGTGTACATCTGACTATGTCTGGTGTCATACTTTCACACTGGCACTTGGTCCATATCTATTAGGTCAGGAGTAAGCAACTAATTAATATTTCAAAATATTAATCCATATCATATGGGAGGCTGCAAGAGGGGAGGAGGAAGATGCTGCTTCAGTCTGTCTCCGCCTGTATGGGAGGCTGCATGCTGTGGGGAGGGAGATGCTGCTGCAGTCTGTCTCCGCCTGTATGGGAGGCTGCATGCTGTGGGGAGGGAGATGCTGCTGCAGGCTTTCTCCGCCTGTATGGGAGGCTGCATGCTGTGGGGAGGGAGATGCTGCTGCAGTCTGTCTCCGCCTGTATGGGAGGCTGCATGCTGTGGGGAGGGAGATGCTGCTGCAGTCTGTCTCCGCCTGTATGGGAGGCTGCATGCTGTGGGGAGGAAGATGCTGCTTCAGTCTGTCTCCGCCTGTATGGGAGGCTGCATGCTGTGGGGAGGGAGATGCTGCTGCAGTCTGTCTCCGCCTGTATGAGAGGCTGCATGCTGTGGGGAGGGAGATGCTGCTGCAGGCTTTCTCCGCCTGTGTAGGAGGTTGAGCAGCAGAGATGTCCTAAGTCTACGTTCACACACTTGCGTATTTTGTTGCGCTTTTTGCCGCGATTTTCGCCCGCGCAAAAAAGCGCAACAAAACACGCTGGTGCTTTCACACACCTCGCTTTCTTCACCCCATAAAGCGCAGGTCATGTCACAGAGGGGGAGGAAGAATCCTGGTTCCTCCTTCCCTCTGTGACATGTGACCGCCCCCATTAGATTTCGCAGTGTATTAATATACAATGCGAAATCAAAGTTAAATAAAGGCAAATGTATGAATAATAATAAAGAAATACTTACCCTCTGATGCCTTTTCTCTGGTCTCCGGTGCAGAGGTATTGTCCTGCCAGGGCCTGCCGTGATGTCAGAGTGACGTCATGGGCGCTGATTAGCCGCTCGCGGTCATGTGATACATATCACATGACCGCGACATCACCCCGACATCACCACAGGTCCTAGCAGGGCAATTCCTGCAGCGGCTCCCGAACACTGTAACACCCGTCGAAGGGTAAGTATTTCATTCTTTATTATTTTTCATCCATTTGTCTTTATTTAACCTTGATTTTGCAGTGTATATTAATACACTGCGAAATCTAATGGGCGGTCACATCTGTCACAGGGAAGGAGGAAGCAGGATTCTTCCTCCCCTCTGTGATGTCAGATGCAGCAGCGCCCGCCCCTATAGGAAAAAGCACTGCGTATTTTTACGCACTGTCTGCGTTGAGAGACTTTGCCAGCAGACAAAAAGCACATTGTGTATTTTGAAAAGCGCGTGCAAAAAAAGTTCAATGTGTGAACACAGCCTAAAAGTAAAACCCAGGTTTGGAGAAGGGTCAGACTGGATGCTCAGATTAATAACTAGATTAAGGAAAGAGAAGATTACCCGTATATACTCGTGTATAAGCCGACCCGTGCATAAGCCGACCCCCCTACTTTTGCCCCCAAAATCTGGGAAAACCTATTGACTCGTGTATAAGCCGATGGTGGACCCCAGCAGTGTGGTATACAGGCCCCCCCAGTGGTATACAGGCCTCCCCAGTGGTAGTATACAGCCCCCAGCAGTGTGGTATACAGCAGCCTCCCCAGTGGTATATACAGGCCCCAGCAGTGTTACAGCAGCCTTCCCAGTGGTATATACAGCAGCAGCCCCAGTGGTAGTATACAGCAGCCCCAGAGGTATATACAGCAGCCCCAGTGGTAGTATACAGCAGCCCCAGAGGTATATACAGCAGCTCCAGTGGTAGTATACAGAAGCCCCAGAGGTATATGCAGCAGCCCCAGTAGTAGTATACAGCAGCCCCAGAGGTATATACAGCAGCAGCCCGCCCGACACTCCCATCAGTATACAGGCGCCCCCATCAGTATACAGGGCCCCCCCATCAGTATCCAGGGCCCCCCCTTGCTCCGCAAACCTGTAAAGTAAAATCATTATACTTATCACTGTCCTGTCGCCGCCGTCCCCGTCGCTGCCGACATCGATCTCCTCCGTCTTCATCCAGCGTCTTCCGGCTTCCTTCTCTGGCGCAGACAATGACGTCATTGCCTGCGCCGACCAGAGGAAGCCGGAAGAAGACGGATGAAGTTGGAGGGGCGCGATGTCGGCAGCGGCGGGGACGGCGGCGACAGGACAGTGATAAGTATAATGATTTTACTTTACAGGTTTGCGGAGCAAGGGGGGCCCTGGATACTGATGGGGGAGCCCTGGATACTGATGGGGGTGGCGGACGGGTGGCCTGCCGTTGTATGACTCGCGTATAAGCCGAGGGGGGACTTTTCAGCCCAATTTTTGGGCTGAAATACTCGGCTTATACGCGAGTATATACGGTACTGGCTAGGAGTGCTGGGGAGCACAAATAAGGAGGTTACTTATGGGTTAACATGTTTATTTAACACAACGCGTTTCCACAATGGATTGTTGTCTTCCTCAGGTGGATTTTCATTAAATGGTGAAAATGGACACATTAAATAGTATCACAAGCCAATCATAGAATAACAATTAATGATGTCACTCTATTAACTCCGTCCATCCCATATACCCCAAGGTATGAAAGCGCTCAGTGGAGATCATTAATAAGGATAAAAAAATATAGCGTATAAAACATACAATATTCACAAATATCATGTAACATTAATCAATTAAAACTAACACAGAATCATAAATATATGTAAAAAAAATATGTATGTGTACTATCGAAAAAAAATATTCTTTTTCCCTACTTCCTTCTCCTCCCTTCCATATGTATGTCCCCCCATATATAATAATATACATGCACTTTCCAAGAAAGGAACCAAGAATTTGACTTGCATCGATGTTCAGAAAATGCACATACATCAACCATCAATAAAACAGGGCTGAACGCACCTCATATTCCCGAAATAAAATACACTTCTATATACCCTCATTAAACATACACTTATACCATCATTAAAATAGTGCAGGAACATTACATAAAATAATGTACTAATACAACTGAACGTGAGCTGATAGGACCTGTGGTGATGTCAGACCCTGTGCCAGTGACTCGTGAGTCACATGACTGCGATCTATCCAATCAGAGCAATCCAGGAGTGGGCCAGGAAGCCAGCGTGAGCGGTGTCAGAGAGGAGCCGATGCCCGGAGGGCCCCTGAGCCATGTGCTGCGTTTTACATGTGAGAGGCAACCCCTCATTCACCTTATAACTTGCCCCCATTAGACCACCAGGTTCTCCCTATGGGAGCGCTTTTATCTTTTGTGTGTTGCGGATTAATAACTAGGTCTTCTATGGCCGTCAAGCCCAGATTGTCTATGAAGACTATGAAGAATGGCAGCAGGCACGGAGGCTTGGGGCCTCCAGATGTAGCAGTGCCAAGACAGCTCAACGTGTCCCCTCTGACTTTCCATAGAACAGCAAAACCCCCCAGAGAAAGCACAATACAAGAAAAGGAAACAGTTCCCTGACACAATCAGCTCTGCTACATCTGTAGATTATTAACCCCTCAATCTCATCCAATACTGACCTGTTTAGAAAGGCATTGCCGAAGGCGTTCAGCTTTCGGAAAGGTTTTTTTGGGTCAACCACTAGAGCATTGCCGGGAATAACACCTTCAACGTCCCCCTGCATCACCGCAATGAAGGAGTCGGTGGTGGGCTCCGGCCCGATCCTCATCCCGGGAAAGTCCTGCTCCAGAAGATACCTGAGGAGGGAAAAATGGCCAAAGTCAGAGAAACAGCAAATAATGTCATCAGAAGATCCTGCCGCAGGCTCCAGGGCCTGACCCCAAAATAAGGAGTCTGCACCGGAGACTATTGTAACAAATCCTCAGCTGTGTGACATATATCCGTATTCATGTTCCCCATCACCAACAGGGTAAAGCTCCTGGGGGGCTGATTTGTGACCCCAAACCAGCACCACTGCCGCACCGCTCGGCCCCTGGATGTTTTTGCTCGGCTACTAACCACGGCTTAATTCTGCAGAAAAAGAGGATTATTGCCAGCCTGCGCCGTATGCTAATTACCTGTTTGGAGTCAAGGGGGCAGAGCTGCTCCATAGTCCCACCCAATCTGCTCTCACAATCTGACCTAACAGGGCTCGGGGTGATGGCTCCTGTTAGTTGAAACTGGCCACTACATGGTGTATAGAGCTGAGCTGCAGTACTGAGAAGAGCCACTACACGGTGTATGGAGCTGAGCTGCAGTACTGAGAACGGCCACTACACAGTGTATAGTGTATTCACAACACTTTATATATAGCTATATATAAATAAATATATATATAATAAATATATATATATATATATAGCTCTTTATATTCATATTTATATTATATTATATTCATATTTATATTCATATTTATATTGCCATCTACCCAAAACTTGCTGCATTTTAATGAGCAGTACCATAATGTAAGAAATCACAAATTAAACATTACTGTAAATTGTGTATTAAACACCATAACTTACAAGGAAAAAAATAAAATAGATTAAAAAATAATCCTACTGGGGGGATTTGAACCAGGGTGCAAAAGAGCTCCAATGCGCCAGAGGCAGGAGCCTTAACCATTAAGCCACTCAGTCAGATAATACCATTAGTGATTTTGTTTGCTAAAGAGACTAAATGTGCAAAAATCTGCTGATCTTGATGTGTGTCAGTCAGATATCATTGTGAGCTATGAAAATCATACATTTAAGGTCACACTGTTTAAATGAGCTTAACGCATGTCTGCATTGTGAGGCAGATAAGCAATGAAAAGATGTCTGCCTCTATTAAATGCCTATAGTTTAGTGGTGTGCTTTAATGGGACAAAATGCCGAATTGCCAGTGCTGCCACCAGGAATCACCAGGAAACAAAGAGTTAACTGGGCGGGATGTTTCTTTATTCTATCCTACGCGTTTCAGAGCCTCTATCCGAGCTCCTTCCTCAGGGAACATCAAGAGCACAATGGAAACAATCTTATATAAACACAAAAAAGCGCCAAAAATCAGTGACAGCCCCTGTGATGTGGCGTCAGCAACAGGGTGGATCAGAGAGTGACATCACAATGTTTGTAAACAATACATCGTAGAAACAGTCAGAATTCACAATACGTTTCATACAGTTGTTCACAAAGTAGATTTGCTATTTCTTTTCAAGTCAATGAGATCGCTTATTAAAATTCCCCAATAGAAGAAAGAATTAAGAAAAAAAGAAAAAAAGGAAGAAAAACAAAAGAAGAAAGAGAGTGAGCTGTGTTTGAACTCACTAGTGAAAAATATATATATACTAGCTGGGAGCCCGATGATGCACATGCATCGGGATTGTAGAACGTCGAGTCTCTGACTCGCAATGCCCGCGCAGCGGGCATTGCGAGTCGACTGCATCGGGATTGTAGAACGTCGAGTCTCTGACTCGCAATGCCCGCTGCGCGGGCATTGCGAGTCGACTTAGAGCTGCTCGCAATGGCCGCTTCGCGGCCAATGCTTTGCGCGTATCCACATGACCACACCGGAAGTCGAAGGGGCAAAAAAGCTATTCGCAATTATATAATAGATGTTGTTCTGACTTAGAGTGTAGTATATTTAGCTAGTTGTGCTATATAGTCTGGTGGAAAACTCCAGCAAATTGTATGTTTGCAAAGAGAGAAATTTCATTATAAAGATGTGTTGATAAATGTGAGGAAAGATCTAATAAAGAATATATACATACATATATATAACATACACATGAGAGGGTTCTGTGGAATATTCTCTTGTGTGGTTATATAAATTGATCTAGTGGAGGAAATATATAAATATAAGGATCTCATAAATAATCTATATATATATAAAAGTATATTAATAATGGTATACATATATTGATGAAAAAATATATAATTTACCGTATATACTCGTGTATAAGCCGACCAGTGTATAAGCCGACCCCCCTACTTTTGCCCCCAAAAACTGGGAAAACTTATTGACTCGCGTATAAGCCGAGGGTGGACCCCAGCACAGGTATACCCCAGCAGTGAGGTATACAGCCACCAGGAGTATGGTATACAGCCACCAGCAGTAAGGTATACAGGTCCCCCAGTGGTATACAGCCCCCAGGAGTGAAGTATACAGGCTCCCCCAGTGGTATACAGGCCCCAGCAGTATGGTATACAGCAGGTATACAGAGGTATACAGGCGGCCCCCAGAGGTATACAGGAGGCCCCCAGAGGTATACAGGAGGCCCCCAGAGGTATACAGGCCCCCCACACTGTGCAGCCCCCAGATGTATACAGGCCCCCAGTGGGGTATATAGCAGGCCCCCAGTGCAGAGTCCCCCCACACTGTGCAGCCCCCAGATATATACAGGCCCCCAGCGGGGTATATAGCAGGCCCCCAGTGGGGTATATAGCAGGCCTCCAGCGGGGTATATAGCAGGCCCCCAGCGGGGTATATAGCAGGCCCCCAGCGGGGTATATCGCAGGCCCCCAGCGGGGTATATCGCAGGCCCCCAGCGGGGTATATAGCAGGCCCCCAGCGGGGTATATAGCTGGCCCCCAGTGGGGTATATAGCAGGCCCCCAGTGCAGAGCCCCCCCTCCCGCTGCATTATCTTACCATCCAGCGTCTTCATCACCGCCGGTCCTCTCGTCCATCCTCGCGCGCTGCGTTCCCGGTCTCATGTGACCCGGCGGTCGCAGTCGGATGACGTCATCGCGCCGGGTCACATGAGACCCGAACACAGCGCGAGAGGATGGACGGGAGGACCGGCGGTGATGAAGACACAACGTCATTGGCCACTCGCTATTAAAGGGTGGCGTTCAGCGCGGACGCTGCTCTACACTAGCGGTCCACACGCTCTGCACATTGCACGGTCAGGTAAAGCAATCCCTCTCTGGGACCTTCATTTTATTATATCATATTGCCATGTTGGGGCATTATATTGGATTATGTTGTCTTTCCATAGTGGGGCCATGTTAATCTGGAACTAGGATTAGCTGTACACAACACTTTTCCATGTGACAAGTAGGTGGTGTGCCGTGCTCTATATCCTGGGTGCCCAATTGGTGATGGAATATTGCCACTTCTAAGTACATATCCAGATATATATATACATGTGAAGTTTATCTTTCTTTTTATAGGCATTAGTTACATAGGTACTAGATGGATGGCACCTTCACCAAGGGTAATCCTTTGATTTAGTAACACCCCATGATAATTGGAGTTCTAATGATCTAATTGAGGTAACACTAAGGCACTTCTACCTATATTGTCATGCTCTCCTTACATACGCATTCTAGATATGCTTGTGATTGATACATGTTTTCTAGTTATCAGATATAACATTGGCACCCGTCTTATAAAATCCACACAAGATTAATTATTAGCGGGACCTCAGATTTAAAGGTATATACACACCATTGTTTTTTCACCTTGGATGATTTATTTGCTTTCATATAGTATACTATATTATGTTATGTTTTGTTAATGAAAGAGAAATTAACATGTTTAACGAAGTAAGTGATAGGCTACAAATATTGTTGTTTTGATTTGCTATTTGCAATAATTTGATGATATGTCTCTTTGACTATATTAATATGTTCTGTATCTTTGCTTTTATGATATTGGAATTAGCTGTTACGTGATCAAGGCATGTATCGCCGAAACGTTGTGGATATACAGCATTCCCTGTGAGATCAGGACCAAATAAACAAAATTTGCTTCACATAAACAGAATTTAGACTTTAATTTTTTCACTTTGAGTGTGACAGAAATAATCGTTACTGTTGATACTAATTTTTTCTGAGCACCTCAACTGGGAAGGGGTGAGCAGACTTATTTCTATATATAGACTCCGTACTTATGTCAGACATTTATGATACAATAACTTTTGGTAGCTATACAGATGTGGCCAAAAGTATTGACACCCCTGCAATTCTGTCAGATAATACTCAGTTTCTTCCTGAAAATGATTGCAATCACAAATTCTTTGGTATTATTATCTTCATTTAATTTGTCTTCAATGAAAAAACACAAAAGAGAATGAAGCAAAAAGCAAAACATTGATCATTTCACACAAAACTCCAAAAATGGGCCAGACAAAAGTATTGGCACCCTCAGCCTAATACTTGGTTGCACAACCTTTAGCCAAAATAACTGCGATCAACCGCTTCCGGTAACCATCAATGAGTTTCTTACAATGCTCTGCTGGAATTGTAGACCATTCTTCTTTGGCAAACTGCTCCAGGTCCCTGATATTTGAAGGGTGCCTTCTCCAAACTGCCATTTTCAGATCTCTCCACAGGTGTTCTATAGGATCCAGGTCTGGACTCATTGCTGGCCACCTTAGAAGTCTCCAGTGCTTTCTCTCAAACCATTTTCTAGTGCTTTTTGATGTGTGTTTCGGGTCATTGTCCTGCTGGAAGATCCATTACCTCTGAACCTCTGAGGGAGACCCAGCTTTCTCACACAGGGCCCTACATTATGCTGCAAAATTTGTTGGTATTCTTCAGACTTCATAATGCCATGCACACGGTCAAGCAGTCCAGTGCCAGAGGCAGCAAAGCAACCCCAAATCATCAGGGAACCTCCACCATGTTTGGCTGCAGGGACCGCTTGCCATGGAGTGCACGCTTGCCATTCCCGCATGCCGCAGTGTGATGACCTCATTACGGTGCTGCACACTGGGCCGCGGAACAACTAAGTTTTCCAGACGCAATTAAAGGTACAGTGCCAGTCCTCCAGCGGCCATGGGACTGCCTTGGGACGGGCCAGGGCAGACTGCCGTGCAGTGACAGAGTTGTGCATCCACGGGGACACACAACCATGTGGAGCAGGCGCTGAGGTCAGGGGTCGGCGGGCCTGGTCATGACCCTTATGAGCCCAATCGTTACGCCCTGCCTGGAAGGAGCTCATACATCCAGATGTAGTCACTAATATGTACCAGGAAGCAGCTCCCACTGTGTAGTGTCTTCAGTGGTGAACCAGCTAGACTGTATAGCCTGCAGTAAGGACCTGGAAGGAGACCATACATTCTGATGTAGCCACTAGTATACACCTGGAAGGAGCATGTATTCTCTAGTGTCTTCAGTAGTGAACCAGCTAGACTGTATAGGCTGCAGCCAGGACCTGGAAGAAGCCTGTATTCACTACTGTATGGGCTGCAGTCAGGACCTGGAAGGAGCCCATACATTCTGATGTAGCCGCTAATATATACCTGGAAGGAGCCTGTATTCTCTAGTGTCTTCAGTAGTGAACCAGCTAGACTGTATAGGCTGCAGTCAGGACCTGGAAGGAGCCCATGCATTCTGATGTAGCCACTAATATATACCTGGAAGGAGCCTGTATTCTCTAGTGTCTTCAGTAGTGAACCAGCTAGACTGTATAGGCTGCAGCCAGGACCTGGAAGAAGCCTGTATTCACTACTGTATGGGCTGCAGTCAGGACCTGGAAGGAGCCCATACATTCTGATGTAGCCGCTAATATATACCTGGAAGGAGCCTGCATTCTCTAGCATCTTCAGTATCGGTAGTGAACCAGCTAGACTGTATAGGCTGCAGTCAGGACCTGGAAGGAGCCCATGCATTCTGATGTAGCCACTAATATATACCTGGAAGGAGCCTGTATTCTCTAGTGTCTTCAGTAGTGAACCAGCTAGACTGTATAGGCTGCAGTCAGGACCTGCAAGGAGTCTGTATTCTCTGTATAGGCTGCAGTCAGGAAATGCAAGGAGCCTGTATTCTCTAGCCTCTTCATTAGTGAAGCAGCTAGACTGTATAGCCTGCAGTAAGGACCTGGAAGGAGCACATACATTCTAATGTAGTCACTAATATATACCTGCAAGGAGCCTGTATTCTCTGTATAGGCTGCAGTCAGGACCTGGAAGGAGCCTGTATTCTCTAGCCTCTTCATTAGTGAAGCAGCTAGACTGTATAGGCTGCAGTCAGGACCTGGAAGGAGCCTGTATTCACTACTGTATGGGCTGCAGTCAGGACCTGGAAGGAGCCTGAATTCTCTGTATAGGCTGCAGTCAGGACCTGGAAGGAGCCTGTATTCTCTGTATAGGCTGCAGTCAGGACCTGGAAGGAGCCTGTATTCTCTGTATAGGCTGCAGTCAGGACCTGGAAGGAGCCTGTATTCTCTGTATAGGCTGCAGTCAGGACCTGGAAGGAGCCTGTATTCTCTGTATAGGCTGCAGTCAGGACCTGGAAGGAGCCTGTATTGTCTAGACTCAACCCTCAAGGCATGGAGAACAAGCTGACAATCATGCTGCCGGCCACGCCTCTTCTAGCTGCCGGCCACGCCCCCTCACAGCAGCTCAGGAGGGAGGCAGAGCCCCAATCACAGTGCAGAGAGTGAGTCATGTGACCTCTCCTGTACTGTGTAGAGAGGGAGGACCTCACTCAACCAATCCTGGCTCTGCGCGGGCCTCTGAAATTCTCTCTAGATGGATGATGGCTGCCGTGTTCAGCATCATCATCATCAGCAGATGAGGGGACACGGCTCTGCACAAGGACCCAGGTACAATTTATCTATATAGACTAATAAGTGATAGTCACTGTAAAGAGATATTTTAGGGATATTTTTAATAGTTTTTAAGTTAATAATTTTTAAGAGTATAGCTATATTTTTGTAATCTTTTAAAATTTGCTTATATTTATAATAAAATTATGGGGTTTGGGATTGTTCATGAATATTCTCCCTTGTTTTTCCTCCTACTGTTTTTATGAAGAATTTACGGGAAAATGGATGGTTTGCATCCACATATGGATACAGCACATTCTATAAGTCAAGGTGGCGTAGGACTTTGATAGTATGTTCCTAAGTGTGATATTCCTGAACATCATGGGTTCTATTCCCTGGGATAGTATAGCACATGCACATATATTTTTTATCTTTTTTACAGCATATGGTTCTACTGGGCGGATTTTACATACTTTTCCGCAAGGTTTTTACATAGTTTTTTTATGGTTTTACTAATTTTGATATATGGAACCCTTGCACTATGTGACATTTGTGTTTATAAGTGTATCTTGTGTTTTCTGTGAAAAGTGCGCCAAAATGATGTTACCTCCCGGTTTTGTGACAGTTTTTGCGTCACAAGGCTAGGAACACCCACTAATCATTATATGAATGTCACTATATAAAGATCGGTCTAATGAGGTGGTTGTATCCCTGATGAAGGTGCCAGGTGAGCACTGAAACGCGTAGGAGGTGAATAAAGGAAGATTTGGATCTTAACATCGATGACTGGTGTTCTTTGATATAAATGAATTTGGCAGCGCGGACCGGATAGCACCGTCTTTCCCTATATTGTTCTCTCTCTCTCTGACTGTCTCTCTCACTCTCTGACTGTCTGTCTCTCACTCTCTCTGTCTCACTCTCTGACTGACTCTGTCTGTCTCACACTCTCTGTCTCTCTCTGTCTGTCTTTCTCTCTCTGTGTGTCTTTCTCTGACTGTCTCTCTCTGACTGTGTCTCACTCTGACTGTCTCTCTGACTGTCTCTCTCTCTGACTGTCTGTCTCTCTCTCTGACTGTCTCTTTATCTCTCTGACTGTCTCTCTATCTGTCTGTCTCTCTGACTGTCTCACTCTCTTGACTGTCTGTCTCTCTCTCTGACTGTCTCTCTCTCTGTCTGTCTCTTTCTCTCTCTGACTGTCTGTCTCTCTCTCTGACTCTCTGTCTCTCTCTGACTGTCTGTCTCTCTCTGACTGTCTCTCTCTGTGACTGTCTCTCTTTCTGACTGTCTCTCTCTCTTTCTGACTGTCTCTCGCTCTCTCTGACTGACTGTCTCACTCTCTGTCTCTCTCTCTGACTGACTGTCTCTCTCACTCTCTGTGTGTCTCTCTCTGACTGTCTGTCTCTCCCTGTCTCTCTCTGACAGTCTCTCTCTCTGTCTGTCTCTTTAAAGATACATGAACTGAGTGGTCATATTAGGAGCTCTAGGTAGCAAGAAACTCTCACAGGGATTTATCTTACAGACCTGTTTATTATTACTATTATAATTTTCCACTACGCGTTTCAATAACGGCCTGTTGAAAACCCCACCTGAGGAAGACAACAAGCCGTTGTTGAAACGCATAGTGGAAAATCATATTAGTAATAATAATAGTTTCTATTTCTCCGTCGCATCATTGGGGGACACAGGACCATGGGTGTATGCTTTTCTGCCACTAGGAGGCGACACTAAGTAAAGATTAGAATTGAGCCCTCCTTCCTGCAGTATACACCCGAGCGTGGGCGTAGATATTCAGTTTTAGCTTAGTGTCGCTGGAGGCACATGTAGTCTGTAGTTCAGACCACATCTACCATCTTTTATTTACATTATTTAATTCTCTTTTTTACTACTGCTCTCTATTAGGGCATCGAGAACTGAGGGCAGCGCATCACACAGGGACGACGGATCCTCATAAAGGACTCCGCTCTCCCAGCCTAGAGACAGCAACTGCACAGGTCAGGACGGCAACCCCCTGCACGACAGAGGGATATGCAGACCAGCAGCACTCACAGGGCACGATGCCTCACCTCCTCCAGCAAAGGAGGCAAGTGAGGTATGGCAGCTAAGATCAGACCCACAGCCACAACGCCACAACGCGGCGGCCCCAGGCTGGGACGCGCACCGCCGGTAAGTAGGGGTGCGCGCACAGCCAAGGAGCCGCACCATCCATAAGGGGGCCGCCACCGCCGCATCGCGCTCAGTTGCGCGCCCGGGGCCGCAACTAATCGAGGCCCCGGGTCTGGGCCTATACCCCGGCGCCGCCCACAGCCCCGGCTGACTGGCCGCAGGTGCGAGCGCGTCAACGCCGTGTCATAGGGGCGGGTGCGATGACGCGGGCAGCACCGCTCCCATTGGCCTGTAAGCCAGCCGCTCAGGGCCAGGCCGCATCCATTGGCTGAGCGCCGCAGGCACCGCTTCAGCCAATGGCAGCAATAAAAAAGAACAGTCCCACGCCCACCACAGCGTGATTGGCCAGAGTGCAAGTCACTCATGGCCCAGGGGCACAATACAGCAGCCACAGCCTATACAAGGCCACAGCCCACAAACACGCCCCAAACCGGCGCGAAAATTAAACAATGCAGCTACACACTGCATCTACACATAGTAATAAACCTGGGGCTGATACCTAACTATCCCCCATGGAGACAGGCTGTAATAGGGTGGGCTTAGCCCCCTCATAGGGGGGGCCACACAAGCCCACATACTAGCCAGGGACATATTCAGGTCACAGTCCTTTTGTTCCGGTGCCTCTTCAAAGGAAGGACCTCAGCACCTCAGGACGGCATAGCAGGGGACACAGGATCCGGGTAAGCTCCATAGGAGACCCTCTTTCCTGCAGTTATTCACCCCTGCCCTCATTACAAGCCAGTTTGATCACTGCAGTGCCATTGCTGACAGTAATCTGGTACGCAATGGCAGATACAAAACCGTCAAAGGACAAAAGCAAAAGCAGCGCAGGGAACAAGGCATCATGCACTAGCTGCCAGACCACGCTCCCGCGCAAGCATACGTCACAATTTTGTAAGGACTGTGAACCTGAAGGTCCCATAGAGGCTACCTCTGACGCAGGTCCCAGCGTGCCCGACATTCCTCCATGGGGTATAGAATTGTCACAACGGATGGACGTCCTAGTCCAAATGTTGCAAGCCCAGGCTAAGTCTCACGCAACCAGTACCCTTAAACGTCACCGCTCCCTCTCCAGCAAGGAGCAGCCCGCGGACGCTCTAACTACTAAAAAACGGACCAATACCAGGCCGTCACAGGAACAATCCCCAAACGCGTCATCAAGTGACAGGTCTCGCTCCCCCTCGCCCCGTCACCAGTCCGAGTCACGCTCCGAGGGCGAACTATCAGATCCAGACACGCCATACGAGAGTGAGACCACGGACATCCAGACACTTGTCGACAGCCTCATCGAAGCTGTTAACATGACACTGGAGATCAAGGACGAGTCCGTCACCACGCCAGAGCACAGTCTCTTGTTCTCTAACACTAAACGCTCTCGCCGGGTCTTCTCTAACTCCGAGGGGATCGGCGGCTTTGTAAAGCGACACTGGGACCGGCCCGACAAACGCTTCGCAGGCCGTAAGGCCATTGAACTAAGTACCCATTTACCCCAGGCCAACACAAAATATGGGCTGAATCACCGGCTGTAGACCCCCCAGTGTCGCGTTTAGCTAACAAAACCCTACTTACCATCTCAGATAACTCGTCTATCAAGGACCCCATTGACCGCCAGCTCGACAGTTTAGCGCGCTCAATCTTCGAGGCCTCAGGGGCAGCTCTGTCGCCCCTGCTTGCCATAGCATGGGTGGCCAGGGCAGCGGAATCCTGGATCCGCAACGTGCAGCAATCGCTGCAAGACCCCGACCAGGACCCGGCAGACCTACTCGAGTTGCTGGCAAAAGCACACCGATACTTCCGGCTGGCATCCACAGACGCAGCCAACTGCTCCGCACTGGCGGCAGCAAACGCAATCTCCGTGCGCCGAACCCTGTGGCTTAGGGGTTGGAACGCTGATCCAGCATCAAAAAGGTCGCTCATAAACCTCCCGTACCAGGGAGGTCGTCTATTCGGCGAAAAACTCGACCAATCATCTCCGAGACGACTGGGGGCAAGAGTAAGTTCCTCCCCCAGCAGAGGTTCAAGCGGCCCTTTCGCCGCCCACAATCTAACACACGCTCCCAAGCCTCCCAAGGATCACCAAGGTGGACCAGCTCCAACGCCACCACTAACGCAGGTCGGCCGACCCGGGGGGCCAACAGCTACTCGCACTCTTTTAAAACCAACCAAACATGGAAGACCCGCCCTAAACAAACCCATTTTAAAAGCGGAAGAACACAAAAGCTTAGCACATGACTTCCCCCCACAGCCGCCCGACACCGACACAACAGGCGGACGCCTTCAGCTCTTCCGCCACTCATGGCTCGATGTCGTACACGACAATTGGGTCAGAGAACTGGTGTCGTCCGGCTACAAGATAGAATTCACATCCCGGCCCCCAAATTGTTTCCTCCTGTCCCGCCTCCCAAGGAGAGACACCCAACCGTTCCTCGATGCAATCAACTCACTGCTCAAATCCGGCGTCATAAAACCGGTACCAGTAGACGAACAATTCAAAGGATTCTACTCAAACCTGTTCGTCGTCCCAAAAAAGGACGGGACAGTGCGGCCGATCCTGGACCTCAAACTCCTCAACAAGTTTGTAAAAGTCCGGCATTTCAGAATGGACTCCCTACGCTCAGTAATTGCGTCCCTAGAGAAAGGGGAATTCCTTGCAACCATCGACATACAAGACGCGTATCTCCACATCCCCGTCTTTACACCCCACCAAAGATATCTGCGGTTCGCGGTACAAAGACGCCACTTCCAGTTCGTCGCCCTGCCCTTCGGCTTGGCAACCGCACCCAGAGTCTTCACAAAGGTCATGGCGGCCGTCATGACCATCCTGCACGAACGAGCAGTCGTCGTCTTACCGTACCTAGACGATCTGCTGATCAAGGGACCATCCTTCCAAGCATGCCTCGACAGCGTCAGAATCACAACGGACACTCTCTCCCGCCTGGGATGGCTCATAAAACTAGAAAAATCGTCCCCAAAGCCGGCCCAAACAGTCAACTTCCTCGGTATGACCCTAGACACAGCAAGAGGGTTGGTCATACTCCCTCAGGACAAGGCCACAGCAATCCAAAAAGGCGTGCAGGTTCTTCTAGGCCACTCCCCCCAGTCCATACGCTTCGGCATGAGTGTCCTGGGAAAAATGGTGGCCGCAATGGAGGCAGTACCATTCGCCCAACTACATCTCCGAGCCCTACAGCTCTCCCTCCTCTCGGCCTGGGACAAAAGTCCCTTCGGCCTCAACCGAAAACACCGCCTATCCGCCAATGTCAAAAGAACACTCAAATGGTGGACACAGCCGTCATCTCTCTCGCGGGGAAGATCCTTCCTTCCACTCCAGTGGCTGATTGTAACCACCGATGCCAGCCTACTCGGCTGGGGAGCCGTCTACCTACACCACACGGCTCACGGTCGCTGGACACCCCAAGAGCCACGCCTCCCAATCAACATCTTAGAGCTGCGGGCAATTCGCCTAGCACTCCAACACTTTCACCATCGTCTAGCCGGTCGCCCCATCCGCATTCAATCGGACAACGCCACGGCCGTGGCGTATATAAATCACCAAAGCGGCACGCGCAGCAAGGCAGCAATGCACGAAGTAGAACACATCCTACAATGGACCGAAAAAACCCAATCAATCATATCAGCAGTCCACATCCCGGGAGTGGACAACTGGGCAGCGGACTTCCTAAGCCGCCAAGGACTGGCCTCAGGAGAATGGTCCCTACACACGGACGTCTTCCAACAGATCTGTCAACGCTGGGGAACACCCGACGTGGACCTCATGGCATCAAGAATGAATGCGAAAGTCCCGGCGTTCGTGGCCAGATCTCGGGACCCACTAGCCCTAGGAGTGGACGCTCTTTTTTTTAAACAATAGGTTTTTATTAGTTTCATAAAGGAACAAACAGACAATCATAGCTAACCTTCACATTCAGAAGGTAGCTCAAACAATATTCAGAAATAAACTGAAAAGATTAAGATAATTGGAAAGGAGGGGGGGGTGGAGAGGTAGTGATGGGGAGGGGAGGGGGGGAACATGAACGCAGAAAGACTACCTAGTGAGTGGCTATGTTACCAACAATAATGCATTTTAGTTAGATTGTGGGTCATCAAATTTATAGACATCAGATATCTAGCGCTGCACAGATACTGTGTTATACTGTGAAGACACCCACGGATCCCACCAATTCAACACCCTTGTTTTACGGGGCATGTCATGTGACAGAACAAGCTCGTATGTAAAGTATTGATTCAATCTAGACACAACCTCGTCCATGGTGGGGGGAGAGGGAGATTTCCAAGCAGCTGCTATAGAGTGGCGGGAAGCGATCAGGACAAAGGTCACCACCGGTCGTAGTGTAGGAGGAATTTCTTCTAAATCTAGTCCCAGGAGGGCTAAAGAAGCAGTCAGGGGGAATGTCAGTCCAGTCAGTTCCGTTAAAAGTGCATTCACCTCTAACCAGAAGGGTCTCACCTTTGGACAGTTCCACCAGATGTGAGCCTCATTACCCAGTAGTCCGCAGGACCTCCAACAAAGAGATGAAGAGGGGGGAGCGTGGTCCCTAAATTTAGCAATTCTCATAGGCGTCAGGTACCAGTTCATCTGCAGTTTCTTCGCTTGCTCCAAATGATTGACACATCTGGTAAATTTGGCGGCATGAGATGAGGCCTTATGCCATCTCTCAAGTGGGGCCGTGAAATTTAAGGCTGATTCCCACTTAATCATATAGGGGAGCTTAACCATTGCACGAGCTGCGATCAAGGCTCTATAAACAACCGAGACTCCCCGGGTAGATGGGCCCTGCTGTTTGAAAAAGGACTGGAGGTTAAGGTCAATCAAGTCAGGGTCCCAACATGGGAGGGAGGAGGCCACTAGAAAATGATGAATACGCAGATAGGAGAAAAAGGCCGATGAGGGGAGGGAGAATTTGTGCGTGAGTGAAGAGAAGGAGGTCAAACAGCCCTCTTGTAGGAGGTCTCTGACCAATAGTATCCCTGCTTCTCTCCATTGGGTCAAGGAGATGTCCACCATAGAGGTCTCAATAGCTTGGAGAGAGAGATAGTTGGTTAGAAAGGGGAGGTGGATTCTCGCTAGTTTGCACCACACTGAAAGGAGTGCTTTCATTGAGCTAAGTGGAACTTGAGGGAGGGAGGGGCACAAAATCGTCATCTCCAGGAGGAGTCTGACCGAGTTTTGCGGCGAATGAAGGGCTTCAATTTGAAGCCAGTGCGCAGACGTTCCAGGGTTTTCAGCCCACCAAACCTTGGCTAAATCTAGCGAGATGGCTTGGTAGTAACAAATGATATCCGGCATACCTAGCCCTCCCGCAGAAATGGGAAGGGTAAGAGCACTGAGAGAAACTCGGTGGGGTTTGTCTTGCCATACAAAGCGTCCTAGAATAGATTGAAATAGGTTCAAGAATCTCCGAGGAAACAAGAGTGGAATGCACCGAAGGACGTAAATGATCTTGGGCAGGAACATCATTTTTACCAAGTTAATTCTGGCAATCCAAGATAGCTGGGCCTTCGAGTACTCTGAGGAAAGCGACTTTAGGGATGATACCAGCGCTTCACAGTTGAGTTTAATCATGGCGGGCGTCGATGTAATCCGAATACCTAAATAGGTGAATCCCAGGGGGGTTATCTTGAAAGAAAATCGAGAGGTTAGATTAGTTTGGGATTGGGGGGAAAGATTAACCGGAAAGAGGGAAGATTTGGAAAGATTAAGTTTATAGAAGGAGATCGCAGAGAAACTAGACAATAAAGAAACCACAGCCGGGACAGAAACTTCTGGGTTCGTGCAGGTGAGGAGCACATCGTCAGCGTATAAAGATATCTTGTGTTCGACTTGGCCTACTGTAACACCCAAAATCTCTGAGTGAGCCCGAACGGAAGCTGCCAGCGGTTCCATCGCAAGAGCGAACACCAGAGGAGAGAGGGGGCAGCCCTGTCTAGTCCCGTTGGAGATACGAAAAGTCGAGGAGGTAAAACCTCCGGCTTTTACATATGCACAAGGGGAGGAATAAAGGGCCAGAATCCCCGACCGTATATCACCCTGAAAAGCAAATTTGTCCAAGACTGCTGCCAGGTACCCCCAGTGTACTCGGTCAAACGCCTTTTCCGCATCAAGGGACAGCAGGACACCGGGGGTCCCTCTCTGCTCAAGAATCTCCAAGAGATCCACTACTCTCCTAGTCGCATCTCTCGCCTGTCGACCAGGAATAAAGCCCACCTGGTCTGGGGCGATCAGGGAGGGGATTACAGTCTTGAGGCGGTCCGCTAGCAGCTTAGAATAAATTTTAACATCACAATTAATCAACGCTATTGGCCTATAGTTACCCGGGTCCGAGGGGGCCTTACCTGGCTTGGGTATAGTCGAAATGGCTGCCGTCAGACCTTCAGGCCTGATGTGCCCCTCACGCTGCCAAAACTGAAACAGAGAGAGAAGGTGTGGAGCAAGAGTAGAGGAGAAAGAAGAGTAGTAGGAGTAAGAGAAGCCATCCGGGCCAGGGGCCGAACTTTTCTTAGAGGAACGGATGACTGCTAGAATTTCCTCCAAGGCGAAGGGCCTATTCAAGAATCCGAGTTGTTCTGTGGAAAGTGAGGGAAGACGAAGCTTAGTGAGGAAAGAAGTAATGGCCTCAGGGGAAGGTTGCGGGGTCGAGGACGAGTTAGATAGATTATATAATGTGTGATAGAAGTCTCTGAAGTGTTCTGCTATTTTAATGGGGTTTCGAATGTGTTCTCCTTTAGACGAAGTGAGCAAAGAGATACTGGACCTCAGCCCTCTACGTTTGACCCGACGAGCCAAAACTGCTCCAGTCCTATCTCCCAGCCCATAAAATTTTGCTTTGAGTTTTTTTAGTTGGTGTTCCACACCGGAGAGAAGAAGAGCTCGGAGTTTGGTTCGGGCTCGCCTTAGAGCTTCAGCAGTAGCACAGTCAAAGGAGGAACGTAGTGCTTCCTCCAGGGATTTCACTTCATCCACAAGGGCAGTCAGACACTCCTCACGTTTACGTTTGGCAAGTGAGGCCACCTTGAGGCAATGGCCACGCATGACTGCCTTGTGGGCAAACCAAAGCCCCTCCGGAGAGATGTCAGACGTGTCATTCACCTGAAAGTATTCCTGCAGATGAACCTGGAGAGTATCTAAAGTCGTCTGGGAGGTCAGGAGGTAGTCGTTCAATTTCCAGGGAGCCCTGGGGAGGCGTGGAGTGGAGTCAGTGATGGTCAGGGAGAGGGGAGCGTGGTCCGACCAAGTAATAGTGTCAATGTCTGCTCGAGCGCACAGCGGGAGGAGGGAGTCGTTCACCAGTATGTAATCAATACGGCTAAACGATCTGTGTCTAGAGGAGAAGAAGGAGTAGCTGCGTTCGTCACAATGTAGATAGCGCCAAATGTCATGTAGGTTATGGGCTGCAATAATAGGAGCAAGGTCCGTCCGAAAGGCCGTCGGTGAGGAGCAATCAAGGTTTTTTTGTAGAGGAGCATTAAAGTCGCCCGCTATCAACAGGTGCCCCGTCATGGAAGGGATATGTGTATCCAACAGAGAATTAAGAAAGGTACGTTGACCTACATTAGGGGAGTAAATAGCAAGCAATGAAAAGAGAACTCCATTCAATCTAGCCACCACTAGGAGGAACCTACCCTCGGAATCCGACAAGGTGCTAACTAAGTCAAAGGTCAGTGTAGACCCAATCAATATCGCCACCCCAGCTCTCTTATCCGAGTTGTTGGAGAAGAACTGATGAGGGTATCTCAAGAAGGCCAGGCGGTGATTGTCTCCCACTTGCAGATGTGTCTCCTGTAAGAATACCACATCTGCCTGGGATTTTCTAAGGTGATTGTGTAATAGAGATCGTTTCTGGGGCGAGTTTAACCCATTCACATTAAGTGCTAATATTGATAAAGGCATAATGAATCATGATAGAAGCAGCAGTAAATGGGTAACACAGCAGTAGTGTGAAATTCTGCAGCAGGAAGGGGAAAGGGAGAGGGTCACATATTAAGGCATAAAACAACACACAAGGGATTTGTCCCACGATCAGCCCGTCAAACTGGGTCCCAATGCGGCCAGTTCGTGTGACGAGACCGAACGACAAGACCAAAAACAGAAAAAAGGGAAAAAAACATGTTAGAAAAGCATTAGAGAACATGAGAATCAGTAAAAATAAAAATTAAAAACGTAAGAGCGAAAGAAAAAACGTCGCTCAAAGGGGGTGAATTCCCAGGGTCAATAGATCAGGAAAAGGGGAAAGAAGAAGTTAGAGATGAGGAAATATTGCAGTCAGGTAGAGCTGAGGGAAGAAGAACAGTTGAGAAAATAGAGGAGCAGAGGGAGCTAGAGACCCTAGGGAATTCGTAAGGGGATCAGGAAAACGGACCCCAGGCCAATCAGGCAGAAAAAATTACTTGCAGTCCAGCGATAGTTTCGTCAAACAGTGGACCACTCCGGATTTAGCCTTCGTCTGCGGGGGCGATGCTTGGGAAGACTGTCTCCAGAATCTCTCAGGGACGGTGCCAAAAAGTTCGGTGGCAGAAAGTTCCAATCTTTAAGGAGCAGCTCCGCTTGCGAGGGGAGCTTGCAGATGTGTGCGGATCCCTCCCGCCGCACTATTAGACGGTTAGGCCGACCCCAGCGATATGGTACTTCTTTTTCTCGTAGAATCGCTGTGTAGGGACGAAAGGCTCGGCGAAACGCCAGCGTTCCAGCCGATAAGTCCGGGAAAACCTCCAGGTTGGCAAACCTCTCAGAAAGCATAGGCGACCTCCTCAGGGCCTGAAGGAAGTCTTCCTTAACTTCAAAGAAGTGGATCCGGGCAATGTCATCACGCGGCAGTTCCTGGCGTACTCCAGACGGTTTAGGGAGTCGGTGTATCCGATCAATCCGTAGGTCTCGTGCATCTAGGTCTGGGAGAACTTCTAGGAGAAAATCACGCAGCAGTGACCTAAGCTCCAAGTCTGGGACCGACTCCGCAACACCCCGGAGGCGAATATTATTCTGGCGATTTCGGTCTTCCAGGTCACAGTTCTTTGCTTGCACCGTTATCAAAGTGGTTTGGAGGTGATCGTGGTCGTCTAACAGATCATTATGGGAGCGCACGAGCTCCGCCATCTTAGTCTCCAGATGATCAGTTCTTGTACCCAGTTCATGCACTTCCCCCCTCAGATCCGCCACCATGTCTTTGATGTCATCCTGGAGCGAGGTGCGGAGGTCTGCTAGGAGGTCAGTCATCAGGCCTTTCATGACCCCATATGTAACCGGGGACTCGGGGGAGAAATCCGCAGACTCCGCTCCCTGGTTATGCTGCTCTCGGCGGGAGGCACGGAGGGCTCTAGGAGAGGGGGGCGCCATCTTGGAGGCCCGATCTGCACTATGTCGCTCCGGCGGGAAGTAGTCTGATACACGCTTCGGCAGGGAGGATTGGGGCGGTTTAAGCTTACCCATGTGTGCCTTAGATGTTCACACACCCGGTGGGTCGAAGTCGGGGCTCCGGTGGCGAGAATAAACGCTGGAATGCTAGATATAGGGCCCAGGGTCCGGGAGCTCCTGTATTAAGCGGCCATTTCCTGTGGAGCTTGGCCACACCCCCCAGGAGTGGACGCTCTTGTCCTCACCTGGCGCCAATTCCACCTCCCGTACATCTTCCCGCCACTTCCCCTAATCCCTCGAGTGATCAGGAAGGTCAAGGCAGAAAGAGCGCAAGTAATCCTCATCGCTCCAGACTGGCCACGGCGCCCATGGTACGCAGAACTAGTACAGCTACTCAACGACGCGCCCTGGCCACTCCCAAACAGGTCGGACCTCCTGTCCCAAGGCCCCTTCTACCACCAGAACTCGGGAGCCCTGTCTTTAACGGCATGGAGATTGAGTCCTGGGTCCTGACCCAGGCAGGGTTCACACCAAAGGTCATAACCACCATGATCAACGCCCGAAAAGCATCATCCTCCCGCACCTGGAAAACCTATTTCAAGTGGTGCGAAGATCGCAACTGTAACCCACTCCTCTTCTCCATCCCCTCAATCCTGGAGTTCCTCCAGCATGGCCTCGATGCGGGCTTAGCACCGAACTCCATCAAAGGCCAAATTTCGGCCTTAAGTATTCTTCTCCAACGCAGGATTGCGTCGAAAGCACAAGTCAAAACATTCATCCAAGGGGTCTCCCACACACGGCCTCCGTTCAGGACGCCCGTGGCTGTCTGGGACCTAAACCTAGTCCTCGACGTGCTCCAGGGCACGCCGTTCGAACCCCTGAAAGAGGTTCCTCTAACCCTTCTCTCGCACAAGGTCGCCTTCCTCGTATCTATTACATCAATTAGGCGCGTGTCCGAACTGGCCGCTCTATCCTGCCAGTCCTCCTACTTATCCTTCCATAAGGATAAAGTCGTCCTTCGACCCTCCCCCTCTTTCTTACCCAAGGTGGTATCTCAATTCCATCTCAATGAGGACATCGTGCTACCGTCTCTCTGTCCAACTCCAATACACCGAATCGAGAAGCAGCTCCATACCCAGGACCTGGTAAGGGCCCTCAGACACTACATCTCCCGAACAGCCCCTTTCCGCAAAACAGAAACGCTGTTAGTCATACCCAAGGGTCCTAGAAAGGGAATGGCAGCGTCCAAATCCACTTTGGCACGATGGATCTGTTCCACGATCCAAGATGCCTACCGCATCAGGGGAATGCCAATCCCAGAAGGAATCAAGGCACACTCAACTCGGTCAGTAGGCGCCTCATGGGCCATTCGCCACCAAGCTTCGGCTGCTCAGGTCTGCAAAGCTGCAACCTGGGCCAGCCTACATACATTCACCAAACACTACAACATCCACACCCAGGCCTCTGCAGACGCAAGCCTAGGTAGGAAGATCTTACAGGCAGCGGTCGCGCATCTGTAAGCAGCTAGCGCACGATGCCCGACCACCACTGCTAAATCCCCACCCAGGGACTGCTTTAGGACGTCCCATGGTCCTGTGTCCCCCAATGATGCGACGGAGAAACAGGGATTTTTGTGTACTCACCGTAAAATCCTTTTCTCCTAGCTCATCATTGGGGGACACAGCACCCACCCTTAATGCATTCAAAGCACACCGCTATACGCAAAGTGTACCTAACGAGCACAGCATTGTATCCTTACACCATTCGTACCTTATTACCAGCTCTCCTACTGCTTTAGTACAAAACTGAATATCTACGCCCACGCTCGGTTGTATACTGCAGGAGGGAGGGCTCAATTCTAATCTTTACTTAGTGTCGCCTCCTAGTGGCAGAAAAGCATACACCCATGGTCCTGTGTCCCCCAATGATGAGCTAGGAGAAAAGGATTTTACGGTGAGTACACAAAAATCCCTGTTTTGTATTCCCCATTGTGTGTATAGCCCGCAGTCATCTCCATTGTCTATACAGCCCGCAGCCATCTCTATTGTGTATACAGCTAGCAGTGGTCTCTATTGTATGTTCCCTATTGTGTATACAGCTATTGTGTATTCAGCCCACAGCAGTATCAAGCGTGTGTCACGGGTGGCACGGATGACAGGGTAGAGGCCACGCGCAGACGGTCCCAGCGTTTGGCCAATCAGCCATAAGGTTTGAGGACGGTCCGTCTTTCAGGGGCATTTACCTTCTGTGTAGATAAAGAGAAGGTATGATAAGATCTCCCTATCATGGAGGACGGCTGGGAAGGTCTTGTGCTCGGTCTGGTTTCTACACCAGTATTCTGGGTCTCTAGGACCCAGCAGGTTCTTCCCTCCTTTATAAGGAGTTTCATTGCCCTCCCTCGGTGCAGGTGATATTTCCTTGTGGACTCATTATCCTTGCTCCAAGCAGAAGCTGAGGTTGTGGAAGTTGCTGTGCTCTGCTGCAAGATAAGTGTTTTCTTTCCCCATTGTCTGTTTTTTCCTTGTGTTTGTCTTTAGTTGTTAGTGGAGGGGTCTAGTGAACCTCTCCATCTGATCCTTAGATAAGGTAGTGCAAGGATCAGAGAGGGACGAGGTTCGTGGTCGGCGACAGTTGAGGAAACTGTATAGGGACGTTAGGGCAGACAGGGTCAGCCCTAGTAAGACTAGGGGTCACCCTCTCCCTCTTGTGCCCATAGCTTTAGGGACTCCTTATTCCCCCCCCCCCCGTCGTGGTCCTACGCTGGGTGCCTCTCCCGCTCCCAGCGTGACAGCGTGTGTGTGTAATATATAATAGAGAGAGAGAGTAAAAAAAAAAAAAATGAAAAACAGCACAAAAATGTAGAAAAAAGTGGACTTTATTGCCCAATGTGTGGCCACGTCATAATAATGGCAATAATGCATTGGGCCATGCATTGGGCAAAAAAGTCCACTTTTTTCTAATTTTTTTTTTGTGCTGTTTTTCCTTTTTTTTACTCTGTTGTAAGGAACCATCTGGATTGCTGGTTGGGAAAGCTTTGCACATAAATTGAGGTAATTTTTGGTGCGGCTCCAATTTTTCACTATAAATATAATATATGTTTGAGTGGAGGCGGAGCATGGGTGGAGGCAGAGCATGGGTGGAGGCAGAGCATGGGTGGAGACGGAGCTGGGTGGAGTCTCAGGGGGGCCCCAAAATTTTGGCAGTAAGGGGCCTGAAATTCCTAGTGGCAGCCCTGCTTGATGGTAAAGTCATAGTTGGTTAGTCGGGCCATCCAGCATTGCTCTAATGCACCGAGCTTCATGGTATCCGGGTGTGTTAATGGATTATTGTCTGTGTAGATGGTAAATTTTGAAGCTGCCAGGTAATGCTTGAACTGCACTGTTATAGTCCAGACTAAGGCCAGGAACTCCAACTTAAAGGAACTGTAGTTTTCCGGGTTCCTCTCGGTGGGTCGTAGTTTTCTGCTGGCATAGGCAATTACTCTTTCCTTGTCATCTTGTGTCTGGGATAGTACTGCTCCCAGGCCTACGTTGCTTGCGTCAGTGTACAAGACAAATGGTAAGTTATAGTCAGGATAAGCCAGTATTTCCTCACCAGTCAGAGCCCGCTTCATCTGCTGGAAAAAGTCTTTTTGCTCCTTTCCCCATTCAAATGGTGGTTCAGAGGACCTCCTCTTCTTAGATTGGCCTACCAAGGGATCTTGCAAGGGCTCTGCCATCTTTGTGTAGCCCTTTATGAATCTTCTGTAGTGCCCAACCAAACCTAAGAATTGCCGTACCTGGTTTAAGTTTCATCCCATACTTTGCTAGGGCTACAAATACCTATGCCAGATGTTCCAGGTGTTCCTCATAAATCATGGAATACACGATGACGTCGTCCAGGTATAACAGCACCGTCTCGAAGTTCCGGTGTTCCAGGCAACATTCCATGAGCCATTGAAACGTTCCCGGTGCATTGCATAACCCGAATGGCATGCTATTGAATTCACATAGGCCCATTGGTGTTGCAAATGCTGCCTTCTCCCGGTCTTCTTCTGCAACAGAGACCTGCCAATACCCACTAGTGAGATATAATGTGGAGAAATAATTAGCAGTCTTTAATGCAGCAAGAGACTCCTCTATTCGGGATAACAGGTAAGCATATTTGTGAGTGATCCTATTGATTTCCCTGTAATCCACACACATCCTCATTGTGCAGTCCTTCTTTCTGAATAGGACTAAGGGGGCTGCCCAGGACAACAACTATCTCTTATAACCCCGGCCACCTTCATTTCTTGCAGCATTACTTTAGCACACTGGTAGTGATTTGGTGGAACAAGTCTGTATCTCACTTTAATTGAGGGATGATCTTTCGTGGGTATATGATGGTGTACCCCTTTAATTCTCCCAAAATCTAATGGATCCTTACTGAATACGTGTTCAAACTCTTGTGCTACCCGGTAGACTGCATGCTTCTGGTAAGAAGGGGTGGCATCACTTCCTATGTGTAACTGCTGGCACCACCCCTCCAGCTGTTCCTCGGAGTTGTTATCCTCCGTCTGGTTTGACAGGGGCAAGGGCTCTACTGCCTGTATATGACTGTCACAGACAGTGTACAGCTTTGCTACCGTAGCATACCGGGGTAGTTTTGCTTCCTCTTCCCTCCAGTTTAATACACGGATTGGTACTCTTCCCCTGCGTACACCCACCATCCCTCTGGCTGTCAGTAGCGTAGGTCTATGTTCTGAATATACCGGCTCTACAACTGCCTGGTATACCTTTCCTCTGAGACCTATAGCTGCTCGACACCATATCATCATTTCACTTTTCAGTGGTAACACAATGGTAAACGGGTCTGTTACACAGAGGCATAGTCTCTGACAGTATCTTGTGGTCTCTTTTTTTTTAAAGTTAGTTTTTATTAAATTTTCCAAAGCCATTTCAATATACCGTATATACTCGCGTATAAGCCGAGTTTTTCAGTCCAAAAATTGGGCTGAAAAGTCCCCCCCTCGGCTTATACGCGAGTCAATACGGTCCCCCTCAAAGTTTGGCGCCCCCACCTCACTTACTGGCCCCCCCCGCATGCAGCGCTGCGCATATACATTACCTGTCTAGCAGCTGTCACCCTCCGGTGGCGGATCGCGGCTCCTGGGCTCCGGGCTCCATCTTCCTCTCTGTCTTCCTTCTTGTCACGTGACCAGCCGGTGTCGCAATGACGTCATCGCGATGAGCCTGGCGGCCACAAACCAGGAAGACAGAGAGGAAGATGGACCCCGGAGCCCAGGAGCCGCGATCCGCCACCGGAGGGTGACAGCTGCTAGACAGGTAATGTATATGCGCAGCGCTGCATGCGGGGGGGGCCAGCAAGTGAGGTGGGGGCGCCAAACTATGAGGGGGGCCCTGCTGGGGCCCTGTATACTACCACTGGGGCTGTATATACTACTGGGGCTGTATGTATACTACCACTGGGGCTGTATATACTACTGGGGCTGCTGGATACTACCACTGGGCTGTATATACTACTGGGGCTGCTGGATACTACCACTGGGGCTGTATATACTACTGGGGCTGTATATACTACTGGGGCTGTATGTATACTACCACTGGGGCTGTATATACCACTGGGGCTGCTGTATACTACCACTGGGGCTGTATATACCACTGGGGCTGTATATACCACTGGGGCTGTATACTACCACTGGGGCTGCTGTATACTACCACTGGGGCTGTATATACTACTGGGGCTGTATGTATACTACCACTGGGGCTGTATATACTACTGGGGCTGTATGTATACTACCACTGGGGCTGTATATACTACTGGGGCTGTATGTATACTACCACTGGGGCTGTATATACTACTGGGGCTGTATGTATACTACCACTGGGGCTGTATATACTACTGGGGCTGTATGTATACTACCACTGGGGCTGTATATACTACTGGGGCTGTATGTATACTACCACTGGGGCTGTATATACTACTGGGGCTGTATGTATACTACCACTGGGGCTGTATATACTACTGGGGCTGTATGTATACTACCACTGGGGCTGCTGTATACTACCACTGGGGCTGTATATACCACCACTGGGGCTGTATATACCACTGGGGCTGCTGTATACTACCACTGGGGCTGTATATACCTCTGGGGCTGCATGTATATTACCACTGGGGCTGTATATACCACTGGGGCTGTATATACTACTGGGGCTGCGTGTATACTACCACTGGGGCTGTATATACTACTGGGGCTGCGTGTATACTACCACTGGGGCTGTATATACTACTGGGGCTGCGTGTATACTACCACTGGGGCTGCTGCTGTATACTACCACTGGGCTGCGTGTATACTACCACTGGGGCTGCTGCTGTAACACTGCTGGGGCCTGTATATACCACTGGGGAGGCTGCTGTATACCACACTGCTGGGGGCTGTATACCTGTGCTGGGGTCCACCCTCGGCTTATACACGAGTCAATAGATTTTCCCAGGTTTTGGGGGCAAAAGTAGGGGGGTCGGCTTATACACGAGTATATACGGTAAGTGCTTGTTTTTTGCAGAATGGTTGTATTTTGAATAACACCATTCATTTTACCATACAGGTGTACTGGAAAACAGGGGAAGAAAAATTAAATGCAGTGAAATTGCAAAAAAGAAAAAAAAAAAAAAAAAAGAAAAAAAACCCTGAAATTCCACAGTGGTTTGTTTTTTTCTTATTCACGTTGACTATTCATGTTGACTATATGGTAAAATGGTCATGTTGATATGATGCCTCGGATTGGTATGAGCTGGTACATACCAAACATGTTACTTTTATCTAAGTTGTGAAAAACAAGATTCAGAAGTTTGTGTAAAAATAAAAAAAATAAAAAATTCGCTTTTGTTGTTATTTTTTTTCCCGTACCCTGTAGAGTTCTCTTTTTCGGTATCTGGGGGTTGTGTGATGTCTTATTTTTTGTATCTTTAGCGGTCGTTTTTAATTATTCAATTTTTGGGAAGATGTGATGTTTTGATTGCCTGATATTACATTTTGTATCAGAGGTGCAGGAATCAAAAGATACTTAATTTTGCCATTTTTTATTTTTTTTCCTGTTACACCATTTATAGATCGGATTGTGCAGTGTTGAAGCGCCTAAAGGGGCTAGTAAAATTGAGTAAAATCACGTTAGTAAAGAAAAGAAAAATCAGATCGCTTGAGTAGTCCAAAACCATGATGATCCACTGCTCTGCACAGCACAAATGATCACCTCCTGCGAATGTAGGCGCATCCAGGGAGTGAGTCATGATAGTGACAGGGGTCATCATCTGACCCCTGGTTGTCAAGGCAACACTTCACGCTCCATGATCATGTCACTAGGTTGCCGATGGCGGCAAGGAATAGTGCGGTCCCCGTTGCTGCGCTTTAGGGTGGCTTCACACCACGGCAGTGTCCGATCCGGGGATGTCTGGTTTACACCGGATTTTGGCTCCATAGTATCCTATGCCATCTGCCATCCGGTTTCCATCTCTCCAGAAGAATCCGGGAGAAGTCGGATTTTTCTCCCGGACAAAAAATAAAACAAAAAAACATTGCTTGCAAAAATCTCCCCAAATTGCCGTCTTCTGGATCGTCTCGGATCCGGTGCAATCCGGCGCTCCCTAACATGGGAGCCTATGGGGCCGTATTGCCCTGGACCGGGAGGATCCCATAACTGGACACCTGCAGCTCCCCGCGAGCCGCGGTCCTGATTCATCAGCGGCGGCACACCGGACCGGAGGGCATATTAGCCCTCCAGTTCTGTGTGCTGATCCGGTCCAGGGCTGTCAGGTTCATCCCCGACAGCCCAAGATCGGATATCGCCGTGGAGTGAAGCCAGCCTTAGATTGCACTGTCAGTGTTTGCCAGTGCGATGTAAGGAGTTAAGAACTGCGGGAAATCTTCTCACCTGCATGAATCTGTTAGCTGCACAAGTCGGCTGTGCCCTGCGTAGTGATCAATACAGTATAATGGCCCCAAACAGTACACCATAAAGTATAATGGCCTCAAGTTGTCACCACACAGTATAATGCATCCCACATACTGCACCATACAGTATAAGGGGTTTAGGCTACATTCATACACATCATTATTGCGTTTTGTGAGGATCTGTTTTTGGTGTAAAACTGCACGAAGACCAGATCCTCACAAAGCAGTGTTCTGTGTGTGAATGCTGCTGCGCTTTTACTCACCTCGCAGTGCTTCCCTGGTGATCTCTAGTGGTGTCCTGTCATCCTGGAGGCCGCAGTGATTCTGCGTCTGGGACCCTGCGGTCTGATCATGTCACCTGGTGATGTCACACGGTACAGTGCCAGGTCCTGTGGCCTCGGTATGAGGGGAGATCACCGGGGAAGCAAATAGCGCAGCTAAATAACAGCAGAAAAATGACATGTTCATTCTTTTTTCGGATCTGTAAAAAGGGCAGTGTCTAAATGCCAATTAGCAAATCCGTAAGGAATGCATCAATAACAGTGCAATTATGCACTGTGTGAACATAGCCCTAAAGCAGCTGGCAGATCGCTAATCCGCCCACATCTGCTGGCTGCACGTCAGCCAACGATATTAGCCGATATGTGCAGGGAATGCTGGGAGCTCGCATTGCATCCAAGGGAGGGAGGTGACTAAGGATATGCCTGTTATGTCCTTGGTCGTAAAGGGATAAAAGAGGTTTCTACCAATAATGTGAGCCCTTTCTTTTTTTCTAACTATCCCTAACACTTTCCCAATATACTTCTACCACCTACTCTGCTCCTATAAGCTTATCTCTCTGAGGTTCATAAACCTGGAGACCAGATTCAGAACAACTTGAGTACGATATGTCACTGGTGGGGGGGAGGGCTGGGCTGCCTCCCTGTGAGTAACAGCAGTCTTGGCACATGTTCAGATCACACTTCTCTCTTCTCTCAACCCCCACCAGTGACCACCACCCACACCCAGCCCCTGCTCAGTTGATCCGAATCTGGTGTCCGCATAGGAAGGGTCAAAGCCTGAACAACAAATTATGTATTTACGAGCCTCTTAGATGTAAGCTTAGTGTAGATGGGTAGGTAGCAGAACTATATTGGGAGAGTGATAGTTAGGAATAGTTACACAAAAGAAAGGGGGGTCATATAAATACCGTATATACTCGCGTATAAGCCGAGTTTTTCAGCCCAAAAATTGGGCTGAAAAGTACCCCCCTCGGCTTATACGCGAGTCAGTGCTGTATACCGATGTATACATCGGTATACAGCAGCCCCCGCATCCCCGGTAATGCAGGGCCCCCCCAGCGTCTCTCCGGTCACCTGTAAAGGAAGCTATACTTATCACAGTGCTCTGTCCGCGCCCGCTCGCACCCGCTGTCAGCAGCCGACCGGATCCTCCATCTTGCGTCTTCTTTCTTCCTGTTTCTGTGCTCGTCGCGGGAAATGACGTCATTCCCTGCGACGAGCACAGGAAACAGGAAGAAAGAAGACGCAAGATGGAGGATCCGGTCGGCTGCTGACAGCGGGTGCGAGCGGGCGCGGACAGAGCACTGTGATAAGTATAGCTTCCTTTACAGGTGACCGGAGAGACGCTGGGGGGGCCCTGCATTACTGGGGATGCCTGTATACTACCGCTGGGGCTGCTATATACCTCTGGGGCCCTGTATACTACCACTGGGGCTGCTATATACCTCTGGGGCCCTGTATACTACCACTGGGGCTGCTATATACCTCTGGGGCCCTGTATACTACCACTGGGGCTGTATATACTACCACTGGGGCTGTATAAACCACTGGGGCTGTATATACTGCTGGGGCCCTGTATACTACCACTGGGGCTGTATATACTACCACTGGGGCTGTATATACTACCTCTGGGGCCCTGTATATACCTCTGGGGCCCTGTATACTACCACTGGGGCTGTATAAACCACTGGGGCTGTATATACTGCTGGGGCCCTGTATACTACCACTGGGGCTGTATATACTACCACTGGGGCTGTATATACTACTAGGGCTGCGTCTATACTACCACTGGGGCTGTATAAACCACTGGGGCTGTATATACTGCTGGGACCCTGTATATACTACCACTGGGGCTGTATATACCTCTGGGGCCCTGTATACTACCACTGGGGCTGTATAAACCACTGGGGCTGTATATACTGCTGGGGCCCTGTATACTACCACTGGGGCTGTATATACTACCACTGGGGCTGTATATACTACCACTGGGGCTGTATATACTACCACTGGGGCTGTATATACTACTAGGGCTGCGTCTATACTACCACTGGAGCTGTATATACCACTGGGGCTGTATATACTACTGGGGCTGCGTGTATACTACCACTGGGGCTGCTGTATCTACCTCTGGGACTGGTGTATACCACACTGCTGGGGGCTGTATACTTGTGCTAGGGTCCACCCTCGGCTTATACACGAGTCAATAGATTTTCCCAGGTTTTGGGGGCAAAAGTAGGGGGGGTCGGCTTATACACGGGTCGGCTTATACACGAGTATATACGGTAGTGGAACACCTCTTTAAGAATCCATGAAGAATATGCTTGTCTCGCATAGATTGAAGACAGCTTTGTATGCAGCCTTCATTTCATGATTCTGATCCTAGATTAATATGTCCTTTGTAGCATTCAGTAGCTTTCACCTCTGACAAAATAATTAACATTTTTATTTAAACAGTGTTTTTGTTTTTATGATACTAAAAAGAAAAAAAAAAAAAAAGTGTACATAAATTATTGTGCTATTTCTTCTTTCTGTTCTTTTTTAAAATGTCCAGTTCATTTAATCTAGCCTGGCTTCCGCGATTGTTCTGACGAGACATCCATTCTTTCTCCAGCTGTTTTAACATATCTGGTGTAAGGAGTCCATCCTGAACTAGTCTAGATGTCAGAGATACTTTCTGTAACTCAGAATTTACTGAAAGTGGCTTGGTTCCCCTTAGTCTTCTGGATCCAGGTTTCTGGGTGTCTTCTAGAAGTGTTGGTGAGTCTTTAGAGATTTCGTCCACAATTTGGAGTGCCGCGCTGCTTTCTGAAGCTCTAATGAGTTTGGTGATATTATGAACGCCAGTCTGAATGATGATGTCCAGCTCCCTCTGAATAGCTCGCACAAGTCCAGCATCCGGAAACATATCCATGAAGCGGTAACTGATATTAAAATATTAAAAAGAAATAAAAGAGAAACCACTTGTGAGAAACTTTAGGGTATACTGTACATCAGATTACTTTCCCACCCTTCATCTTCTCTCCTAGCCATCAAAACATACTTCCTCCGACAAACAGAGCCACCCTTACCCACTAGTAACCATATACCTCACTCAGCAGGCGATACCTCACATCCCTGACACAGCTCCCCTTTTCAAGGGCCTAAAATGTGATGTTGCTTTCCCCCCTCGGTCTTCAGTGAAATGACGCTTAATGAGGTTAGTGTAAACACCTATCTACAGTGCTGCTCACCATTATTGGTTCCCTTTAATTTTTTCATAAACTATACAATATCTTCAGAAATACAGGGAAATGTACCAAAGCTTTATCCTCAGGATTTTTTAATTAGTGGTCCAAAGTAGAACAATAATAAAAAACATTCTCAACTTACATGTTGCAATTTCAAAGAAGAAACAGAACAAACAGCATGTGCAGTAATAAAGGACACCTTAAAGGGAACCTGACCCCACAAACTGACCCCCCCGCATCTTTAGACCTGTCCCTGCACCCCCTATTATCATTTCTAGCCATCCCTTCTGCAGAAAAAAAATCGATTTTGTAAAGCAAAGTTTATATTCACCTCGTCCTGTGTGGGTTCTCTGTTTCTGAATTAGTCTCAAAGGCCTGCCTGTCTGCTGCTGCCTTGTAATTATGCACGTCCCTCTCTGCTTAAAGAGCCTGGCTGCGTCATGAAAGGGGCGGGGCTGCATCACGTCATACTGAAGTCCCGCCCCCTTTCATGACGCGACCAGGCTCTTAGTAAGCATAGAGGGGCGTGCATAATTACAAGGGAGCAGCAGACAGGCCTGCCTTTGAGACTAATTCAGAAACAGAGAACCCACACAGGACGAGGTGAATATAAACTTTTCTCTACTTTACAAAATCAATTTTTTCTGCAAAAGGGATGGCTAGAAATGATAATGGGGGTGCAGGGACAGGTCTAAAGATGCGGGGGGGGGGGGGGGGGGGGTCAGTTTGTGGGGTCAGGTTCCCTTTAATTAATACTTGGTTGCACACCCTTTAGCACTGATGACAACATCCACACATTTCTTCTAGCTATGTATAAGATTCTCGCACTTCTCAGCTAGGATTTTCTCCCACTCTTCCTCTGCAGTTTGTTCAAGCTCTTGAATATTTGCAGGGTTCTTTTTTCCAATTGTAGATTTCAGTTCACCCTAATCATTTTCAATGGGATTGAGGTGAGGACTCATTGCTGCCATTTTAAAATAGTTAATTTTTTCTTTTTCAACCATTCCTGTGTACTTTTGGATGTGTGCTTTGGGTCATTGTCCTGCTGGAGGATCCATGATTTTCGACTCAAACCAAGTTTTCTTACACTGGGTAGGACATTTTGCTCTAAAATCTCTTGATAATTCTTTGATTTATGATTCCTGTGATGCAGTCAAGACCTCCACTACAAGAGGCAGCAAAGCAACACCACAGCATTATGGATCCTCCACCAGGATTAACTTTTGGTAGGGTATTATTTTTCTTATAAGCTTCATTGCGCTGTCTGTAAACAAAATGTTTCTTTGCATTGCTAAAAAGATCTAGTTTTGTTTCATCTGTCCACAGAACATTTTCCCAGGAGGATTGTGGTTTGTCTAGGTACTCTTTGGCAAAGATCAGTTGTTCCTTTTTATGTGTTTTCTTCCTTGGTCTTCGCCCATAAAGCTCTGCTTTGTTTAGTGGGCAGGGTATGGTACTTGTTGAAACCATGACCCCAGACAGTTCAAGCTTGGCCTTCAGGTCTTTGAATGCATGACGTGGTGTTTTTTCCACCATTCGCACCAACCATCGAAGATATCTCTTTTCAATTTTCCCCTTTCCCCCACGTCCTGTGAGGATCTTGATGGTTCTATGCTTGGCAAACTTAACATTGCGCACTATTGAAACTGGGATACCAATGTCTTTGAACCTTTTGGATTCTTGTTTCCTAATAATAGCAGTTCTGATGTCCTCAGACAGCTACTTTGTGTTCACCACTGTGACAAAGAAATAGGGTCTAACATGTGGCTTTAAAAAACAAAACAAAAAAAACTCTGAAGGAATCATTCATTGGCTAATTCATATCTCATGGGCACTGATCATTTAGCACAGGTGATTCTCATTCAAGATTTACCACAGGTGAATCTAAATGTGTTTCCATACTAATTTAATGTAAAGGAACCAATACTAGTGTCACAACAAGCCTTAGGGTTTTTTTTTTTTTATCCCATTGGCTTTTGTTTTAAATTGCTGTTCAGCATTTGTTCTTTTGTATTTAACATGAATGCTCTATACAAGTAGTTGTTTCACTGGATTCACTTTTTTTTTTTTTTAGGAGATATTTCACATTATGTACTTAAACTTCATGGGTGCCAATAACAATGAGCCTGTACTTAGAGGGCAAGAAGCTAAATCTAGTCAGTAGGACTAATTTTAGGGTGCTTTCACATCAGCGGTTTTTGATGATCGCGGCAAAAAAAACGCAACTGCCGCGATTACCGCATAACGGCTGCACTTGCGGCACAATTGCAGCAAGCCCCATACAATGTCTATGGGGCTTGCGGCAGGTGCGGCAAGTGCGGTATCGGCACTTGCGGCAGATGCAGCGCGAAGAAACCGCGGCTGACCGCGATTTTTTTCCGCGGCCACACCTGCCGCAAGTGCCGAAACCGCACTTGCCGCACCTGTCGCACACTTACCGCAAGCCCCATAGACATTGTATGGGGCTTGCCACAACTGTGCCGCAAGTGCAGCCGTTATGCGGTAATCGCGGCAGTTGCGTTTTTTTCCACCGCAACTGCCGCGATCAGCGAAAACCGCTGATGTGAAAGGGGCCTTAGTGACACAAAATATGTCTAACCCAACTTAATGTTGCTGTATACATAGGTCTCATGTCTTAAAAGGGAATTTTTGGTACTCACTGTAAAATCCTTTTCTTGAAGTTTCAATTGTGGGACACAGGAAGACCTTGTGTGTATTATTGCTGACACGAAGCAAAAAAAACACAAAAAGCAACTCCTCCCCAGGAGTATACACCCACCTACTTACTGGCACAAACACAACTCAGTAAGAATAGCAATAGGAGCAACCATAAGTACACAAACCTCCTCAACTATATACATAGGGAGGGAGCTGTGTCCCCCAATTGAAGCTTCAAAAAAAGGAAATTACGGTGGGTACCAAAAATCCCCTTAATCGCTTCAGTGGGGGGGACACAGGAAAACCTTGGGACGTACAAAAGCAGTCACGTTGGGTGAGGTATCATAACAGAGGGACTAATCGGGCAAACTCAGACCACAGTGGCCTGGAGAATATTGCGCCCCAGAGCAGCATCAGCACATGCGTGAGCATGAACCTTGTAGAATTTAACAAATGTGTGAACTGACGACCAGGTAACCGCTTTGCAAAGCTGAGTGGCCAAAGCCTGATGTCCGACGGGCCAGGAGGCTCCCACTGCTCTAGTGGAGTGAGCTCATATCCTGGACAGACAGGGAACCTGCTTAATGTGGTATGTCTCCGAGATAGTGGAGCGAACCCACCAGGCAATCGTAGCCTTTGAGGCTGCCAAGCCCTTGCAAAGGCCATGCAGGACTACCAACAGAGAATCCGTTCGCCGAAAGGAAGCTGTTCGCAATACGTAGATACGAAGGGACCCTACCAAGTTCAGATTGTGTAATCTCTTCATGAGAACGAGATGGAGCTGGGCAAAGAGAGGGTAGCAAGATCTCCTCGTGGATGTGGAAGGAAAAAACAACCACCTTTGGTAGGAACTTTTCCATGAGATGAAAGACTACCTTCTCCTGATGACAGATCAAATAGGGAGAATGGCATGAGAGAGCCGCGAGTTCAGACACCCTCCGAATGAAGGTGATCGCCACAAGGAATGAGAGCTTCTAAGCAAGGAGAGGAAAACTGACCTCTTGCAGAGGCTCAAAGGGCGGGCCCTGGAGTACATCTAGTACTAAATTCAGGTTCCAGGGATCAAGTGGAGGGCGAAATGGAGTAGTGACACAAGCTACTCCTTGGAGTAACATTCTGACCTGTAACCGCGAGTCCAGCTGTCTCTGGAAAAGAACTGAAAAAGCAGACACCTGGCTCATCAGGAAGCAAAGAGATAGACCTTTGTCAAGGCCAGACTGGAGAAAAGCCAGGAAAGATGGGAGAGAAAAAAAAACAACTGGGGACGATTGCGCTATTCGCACCAACGGAAGAAAGCTTTCCACATGCGGTGGTATGCTCGTGAAGAGGACGGTTTCCTGGCTTTCAGCATGGTCTGGATGACCTGTTCAGAGAAACCCGACGATCTCAGTACTGTGGCTTCAACAGTCACGCCGTTAAATTGAGTGACTGAGAATTCGGGTGTCAAAAAGGACCCAGAGTTAAGAGGTCCGGGAAATTGGGGAGTGGCCACGGAGAGTCTGCGAGGAGGTTGATGACCAGAAGCGTCTGGGCCAATCTGGGGCCATGAGGATGACGGTTGCTCCTTATACTCTGATTTTCTTGAGAACCCTGGGAACGAGAGGAATGGGGTGAAAGATAGGAGAGTGAGAACTGGGCCCATGGAATTGCGAGAGAGTCTGTGTCGAGGGCCTGGGGATCTCTGGATCTGGCCACGAAGGGACGATGCTTGTAATCATCCCTGGATGCCATCAGGTCCACGTCCGGAAATCCACACCTGAGGCAAATCTGATGGAACACTGCTGGGTTTAAGGACCACTATCCCTGGTCTAACCTCCCCTGACTGAGATAGTCGGCTGCCCAGTTTGTCTACTCTGTGAATGAGGACTGCTGATTTTGCCGGAACACTGTGCTCAGCCCATTGAAGGATTTGTGCCACTTCTGACATGGCTGAGCGACTCAGAGTCCCTCCCTGGCGATTTATGTACGCCACCACCGTGGGTTGTCAGTCTGAATTCGGACATGGCGGCCCGCAAGAATGTTTTGCCAGAAAAGAAGGGCTCTGAGAACCGCCTGGAACTCTAGAATGTTTATGGGCAGGGAGGCTTTCCGAGTGTTCCATTTGCCGAGTCGTGCGACCGGGAAGGTCGCCCCCCAACCCAAGAGAAGGCGTCCGTGGAGATGATTGTCCACCTGACCAGGAGAAACTATTTGCCTCGAGAGAGAGGAGGGGGGGAACTCTATCCCCTAGAGAAGCGACTGCCATGCAGATCTGGAGAGGTGGACTGGGCGGTCGAGGCTGCGAAGGGAACGATCCCATCTCGCCAGAAGAAAGTGCTGGAGGGGCCTGGTATGAAATTGGGCAAAGGGGATAGCCTTGATCGAGACTACCATTCTGCCAAACACCCGCATGGAGAGGCGAAGTGACGGAGGAGAAGGCTGCCTGAGGCGGTGACTCCCCGACAACAGGGCGACAAGGGAAAATGCGGGGCTGGGCAGAGTCGAATATCATGCCCAGAAAGTTGATCCGCTGGGACGGAATAAGACAAGACTTCTCGGCATTGATGATCCAGCCCAGGCGATGGAGGGAGTCCAGAGAGATCTGCAAACACTCGAGACACCGCGCATGCGAGGGGGCCTTTATCAGGATGTCGTCCAAGTAGGGTATTGCCAAAATTCCCTTGGACCGGAGAATGGCCATCACTGCCGCTAGGATCTTTGTGAAGACCCGAGGAGCAGTGGCTAAGCTGAAAGGAAGGGCGGTAAGCTGATAATGTTGGGACCCCACAGCGAAGCAGAGGAATCGCTGGTGAGAGGGGAGGATGGGGACGTAGAGATAAGTGTCCTGGATGTCTATGGAAGCCAGGAATTCCCCTGGCTCCATGGACGCTATCACAGAGCAAAGGGACTCAATCCTGAAATGTCTCACCCGGAGTTTGGTGTTGAGAAACACTTCAGCTCCAAAATGGGGCGAACTGAGTCCCCCTTTTATGGGACCATAAAGAGATAGAATCCCGAGAAGTGCTGGTGCTTTGGGACGGGGAGGATGATGCCTGCATCCGTGAGGGAAGAGATGGCTCGGTGAAAACCGGCTATGAGCTCTAGGTCTTTCGGGGGCTGGGATAGGAAGAAACAGTCCTGGGGAAAAGAAGCGAATTTGATCTTGCACCCCACAGAGACAACCTCTCTGAGACAAACATCGTTGATCACCGAGAGCCACGCCGACCGGAAGGCCAGAAGCCGACCCTCGAGGTTGGGGATGACGTCATAAGCGGCTGGATTGGGAACCGGAGGCCCGTGATTGAGTATTGCGAGGCGCCAGGAGGGGGCGGGCTTGTAGGAAGGCTTTTTCTATCCTGGTGGGCGGGGGTTGGTCTCGCCAATCGGAGGGGCTGGAAGCTGTGGACCGAAAAGGAGTGAAATTGAAAATTACGCTTCTTAGGGGGTCGATCCTTTACGCTTTGCTTGAGGGAGGGAAGTACTTTTCCCACCAGTGGCATCCGAGATGATCTTGTCCAGTTTGTCGCCGAACAAGCGAGAAACCTGGAATGGGAGATTGGCAAGTGATTTTTTTTAGAAGCTGGGTCGGCATTCCAGGCTTTTAGCCATATAACCCTGCGAATGGAGATCATGTTAGCGGAAGCCTGGGCTACGCAGGAGGCGGCATCAAGGCAAGCAGCGGCCATGTATTTGCCTGCCTGAGTGATCTGGGGAGTTTGGGCAAGAATGCCTCTTCGGAGGTTTTTAGCTCAGGAGGATATGGCCAGGGAAACACAGGTGGCAGCAAAAGAAGAGAAGAGGGATGCGCCTGAAGCCTCAAAGGCGGATTTCGCCATGGCCTCCACATGTCAATCTGGACCTTCCTTGAGGGAAGCACCATAGCACCATCACTATCCGCCAGAGGGAGAGAGGTAGAGAGGCGCGAGTATGGGGAAGGGGGAAAGGGGGAGATCCTCCGACAGAGTTAGACCATTTCAGGTGCACTTCCTGAGAGAAGGGATATAGAGCCCCCAGGCACTTTCTGGGCTGAAAGCGTCTCTCCGGGTGCAGCCATTTTTTTCAAAGATGGTGTCAAAGTCTTTAGGCAGAAAACTCCCGGGGCTGGCTTAGAGAGTTTGATGAACACCTTACGAGTGGGCGGCTTGTCATCAGTGTCGACTTTAAGGGACGGATTCACTGCTAGAGGAACCATGTCCCTGACCGTAGAAACCCAATCAGAGGCCAGGTCCAGTTCGGAGTCCAAGCCAGACTCGGAATCAGCTGGTGCGGATGGTGCTGGAGAAGGGGGACCCGAGTGGAAATCCCTAAAGAGGGAGACTGAGAAGAGGATGATAGGTGAACTTGCTTCCTCTGTAAGCAGTCTCTTCTCTCGGAATCCGAGGGTAGGCTGGAAGCCGAGTGCCCCGGTGGGCTAGGCTGAGTATCGGAAGCAGTCTGTGTAAGCAGGTGCGCTAGTGCTGCCATAAGGGTTTGAGAAATCTTAGCCAGATCAGAAACAGATTGGGATAAGGAAAGAACCACTTCCGGTGGAGCAGATACATCTGTAGGGCTAGTGGGAGGCTCCTGAGCTTCCTGCATGGTCTGTGGGCTACAAGTGAGGCTCAGTGGTGAGGTCTTTTCCGATGGAAGCTTCTGTTTACACTCAGAGCAGGCGTAATACAGCCGGATGGCTGAGGAGGTTGGACGGGTGCTCCTTGTATTAATGCCCTGTTACACGCAACAACATTGCTAACGATATCGTTGCAACGTCACCGTTTTAGTGACGTTGCAGTGACTTTGTAGCAATGCCGCTGCATGTGACATGTACCAACGACCAGCGATCAGCTTGCTGATCGTTGGTAAATGGCCAGGACCATTTTTTGATCGTTGGTCTCCCGCTGTCACGCACGCCGATGCTGGCCACCCAGCGGGAGACCAACGATCAAAAAATGGTCCTGCATCGGCGTATGTGACAGCGGGAGACCAACGATCAACGACCTTCCAGCGCCGCCCAGCACACGCTGGGCCGCTGGTAACCAGGGTAAACATCGGGTAACTAAGCACGCTTAGTTACCCGATGTTTACCCTGGTTACCAACGTTCTCGCTGGTCGCTGATGAGTCTGCCTGTGTGACAGCTCACCAGTGATCAGATAGCGATGTCCCAGCGATCCCGATCGTAGCAGCATGTAATAGGGCCTTTAGGCATTAACAAGGGCCAGTTATCTAAGTGCTAGAGGTGTAGGGACTGGAAGGTTGCAGCTTACAGAGTCCCAAGATCTTCCGGTCTCTCCGGCTCAGAGCTGGATCCGTGCAGAGTTCAGCCAGAAGGCACAGAAGGAGTTTGTAGCTCCCATGTGTAGGTGCCTGAGGGGTGGAGGAGCGTCCAGGCTGAAGAACCAGGAGGTGGGGCCTAAATCATCACAAATCGGCTAAAACTCCGCCCACACACACCTATGATTGAGCCGGGGGCGGTTACCCGGGCCCCAGACGCAGATGAAATCACTGCCAGCCAGCCCGCAGATGCCCCTGATTGGTTCAGGGGCGAACCTTGGGTGGGCGCATGACCCCGGAGGCCGCAGCCAAGCCAGGGGCTAAATGTCTAGCTGCAGCCAGGAGTGTGAAGCCCGCAGCGCAGAGCTCCGGAGAGAGAGCGATGCCAGCCTGCAATATGGTGGGCATGGGGCCTCCAAGCTTGTGGAGGCCGAGGGCCACCTGCATAATAAAGATTGTGCCCCCAAATCCTCCTCCAGTGCCTATTTTCACAGGCAAATCGCTGCTGTAGCTATGTGTGCTGCTCCCAGGGTAGCCCTAGACTGTGCACAGCCCAGGGGCCCTGAAGGAATATAGGCCACAGGCCTTAATGGTGCCCAGAGTGCGCCCAGAAGGGAACACACTTTGGACCCAAACCAGGAGGGGAACTGGTATGGAGAAGGGGGAAGGGGAAGTGGCCAGGCCACAGACGGAGGGCAGAGAGGCTGTCTGCACAGATCCCTACCTTGTCCTATGTGGTGCTGGGCTCCAGACGCAGGCTGTGTGCTTCTCCACTGGGAGGCTGGCACCATACAGTGTGGGGAATTGGGCATCTGATGACCATACCGGCCGGCTCTGGTGGACGAGCGGGTAGGGGAGCAGATGCGCCAGGGCAGGCACCAACGTCCAACCTCTGAGTTCTCCAGGACACGCGTCCGTGTGAGGGGAGACCCTGGCCCACAGAGGGAGAGTTAACGGCAACTAACGTACACTGGACTCTTGATCTCTTTTCGGGGTCACGGATTGGCTCAATCGCTCCGTATTCCCTGATGAAATCTTCAGATGAAAAAATAAAAAAAAGCTAAAACTAACTAATAAAAAACCTTGGTAGATTCAGGCTCAGAGAGACCAGAGTCTGCTTCCTATGACTAAGCTAAAACGGAGGTTGTGTTTGTGCCAGTAGGTGGGTGTATACTGCTGGGAGGAGTGGCTTTTTGTGTTTTTTTGCATAGTGTCAGCAAAATACACCCAAGGTCTTCCTGTGTCCCCCAATGAAGCGATTAAGAATGGGGTTTTCTCAAGAAAAAAAAAATAATTTTAGTCAATAGATATTGTAATATTAGGTTCCACTATTGGATGTTTTTAAAAAGAATGTCTCTCTGCTGAGATAATCTTATATATGTGTCCCTGCTATGTACTGTGTAATGGATGTGTCTGACCGTACAGGGACATGGTCTGATCATAACACATCTTCTGTGCCGGGGAGGGCACAAAAAGTATACATACATTACGGCATGGAATTGTAAAACATTCTTTCTTTGAGGTAAAACATGTTTTTATAATACAGGCAGGGAAATGTTTACCTCCCAAAAATTTTCAGCCATGGTCGCATGCTGTGCTATCTGTGTTATCGTTTCCTCCCTGGCCTAGGAGATTGTGGAAATTATTATTTTAAGATCTATTGATTAAAATCAACTTTGCAATGAACTTTTTTTTGTGAGAAAACCCCTTCAAAGTCCCCAGACACATTACACTAAAATTGGCTATCAGCTGGAGGGACAGAGTCTGCACCGCGTTCCAAATTATTATGCAAACGTTATTTTTCTCCGATTTTAATAATTGGTCAATGAAAAGGAGTCAGCATGATGTTCAAATGATCAACCGTCAGAGTATAAGTCAGAATTTAATGGAAAAACCTCTCAATAAGATTATACTTTCAAAGCTTTAAAAAAAAAAAAAAAAAAAACTCACAATGCATTCTTCTAAGTTATTATGAACAACAAAATTCCCAAACATAAAATGGGTTGTAAAGAAGATGGTCATTTGTTGAATTTCCAGTATGAAGAGGACACATTAAAAAAAGCTTTAGATTTTTTTTTATTTCAGTCAATCAAATAAAAAAAACCAAAAAAAAAACATTTTAGCAGGCCAAGTTAGGGTGCTTTCACATTAGCGTTCCCCTCCGCAGCGTTCTGCGGAGGGGAGCCGCAATGTAAGCGCAGCACCGCAGGTCCCTATCTTTAGAATGGGAGCGCACGGTGCTGCGCTTGACTGCGCAGGACCGTGCGCACCCATTGACTCCCATATGTGATCTGTGCGCAGGCGGATGCCCGCGCACAAATCACCCAGTCTCGTCCGCACAAGAAATGCAACATGTTGCATTTCTTGTGCGGACGAGACTGGGTGATTTGTGCGCGGGCATCTGCCTGCGCACAGATCACATATTGGAGTGAATGGGTGCGCACGGTCCTGCGCAGTCAAGCGCAGCACCGTGCGCTCCCATTCTAAAGATAAGGACCTGCGGTGCTGCGCTTACATTGCGGCTCCCCTCCGCAGAACGCTGCGGACGGGAACGCTAATGTGAAAGTAGTCTTACATGTTAGATTCTGCTTGAATTTCTTTGCGGATGCCAGAATAGCCTCCTAGAGCTGCTATTTTTATGTGAGCTGCTTCCCACCCTCATAGATCATTTGACTGAGGATACTCCAAGGGCTCTCTATAAGGTTGAGGTCAGGGGAAGATGGTGGCCACACCAGGAGTTTCTCTCCTTTTATGCCCATAGCAGTCAATGACACAGAGGTATTCTTTGCCGCATGAGATGGTGCATTGTATACATGAAGATTATTTTTCTATGGATGGCACAGTTCTTCTTTTAGTACCATGGAAGAAAGTGGTCAGTCAAACTGTATACACTTCGCCAAGGTAATTTTCACACCGTCAGAGACCTTAAGGGACTACATGACCCCGCCACCCCTTTGCTAACATTGTAGCCTTGTTGCCACATGGTGGTCATCCATCAACCATCCACTACTCCATCAATCTGGACCATCCAGGGTTGCACAGCACTCAGTCTTCATTTAAATTGAGCAGACCCATGGAAGTTCAGGCTCTGGGGGTTTAGTCGGACTTTATATAAAGTTCTGTTATGGACCTCAACTTGACACTGCTCTGATTGGACAGTTTGGCTCTCTGCCTACATACAGCCAGCCATAAACAAAGCACTTCCAGGTGAGGGAGTGCTCTGTTTTGTCATTTTCATTTTTGTATACACTACATCTGATAATGTTGATTTTACCCCCAGTACGAGCCATTCAAACACTGCAAGTGGCTGGCACTGGGCTGAGCACTGAGTGTTCCCGAGATGCTAGCTGTAGTGATTTGCAAATGTAAAGGACCCGAACTCAGAACCCCAACACTGACATTTTTTTGTAATAGTCTTTTTCCGGTATGAACACTGAACTTCAAAGTCCGGTTCCATTATCCCTACCCTTCATGCACGTCTGGGCCCACTTGTTTCAGCTTGTGAGCACTGTCTAGGAGAGCCTGAAGGTTTATGAATAGCGGCAAGTCTTGGAGGATCCTACATCTTGAGGTTCAGGAGACTCCAGAGACACCAGCAGCTTCAGTTTGTTGCTTTGTAATAGTATTTTAGCAGCTGCTCTCTTAATCCGATGAATTTACCTAGCAGAAACCTTCATTATGCCTTTATCTGTGTTGTGTAGCAGCCAAAAATGCCTTCACAGTACAATGCTCACACTTACGTTTTCATAAAATATTTAATGTTTTCATACCTGTTTTAAGGCATTGCTCATTTGATGCTTTTCAGCAACAGAGACCCCTTTTTCTTTCACATATTACTTGAAACCTGTTGCCTGCATATAAATGTGGAACGTTCTCCCTAAGGAGTTTTCTTTTAAATGGGGTCACCTGGCAAACTAATTATCACAGGTGTACAAGACTGATTTCAGTGATCAAAAGAGCGCTGGAACACAATACCATCTGTTATTCTATTTGGCAATGAAAAAAAAAAAATCTTTAATCTCTCTTAAGCCTAAATAGAATAATAATTTGGAATGCAGTGTAATGCGCAAAGGGGCCTTCCAGCACCCTTCCCAACAGATGATGCCGGGGAGCTACAGGTGTGGCAGATGGAATTTCAACAGCAAATTGTTTTGTCAGGCAGGGAGATATGACACTGCCAGATGATTATAGCTGCAGGTCTCTCATAGAGAACCCAGGAGCACTCTGTCAAGGTGAGTGTTCCTATATACGGGGTATTAGGAGTCACTCCTGACAAACAATAGTTCAGCAGTTATCTAATGTGTATGGGGCCTTTCGGTTCTTGGGTGAGATAATCAAGTTGAATTTTCTTCTACCCGATCCTTTGCTCTTCCTTGTTTCTTTTAAATTAAACATGCATACTTTACCCACATAAGTCCTTACCTGAATGTTGGACACTTTGGTAAGGACAGGACAGTTATTTCAGGTCAATTAGACAAAAGGGATTGACCTCTTCCAGAAAACTCATCAAAATGTTCAGTTCATTATAAAAAGAAAAACAACACACAGCTTCACTCATTCTTCACTTTTTTTGTTTCTGCCACTGCCCCAGTTCTCTGGTTCCATCAACAGCACTGCAGCCAATCTCTGAGCTCAGCGGCTCATGTTGTCTACATCAGTAGAGCCAATGAGCTCAGTGCTTAGCTACAGCAATGTCAACGTGACAGCACCACTGCAGCCAAAGAGAGACTTGGGCAGCAGAAACTGAGCATTGGACCTGTGATCGGTAAGTAAAGCACTTTACTTCATTATGGGAGAAAAAAAAAAGCAAGCAAACATGTGAAACCTAAGTGCTGCGAAATATGTTGTTGCTATATATAAATAGAAAAAATGATTTTCTGAAAGGGGACAATCATTTGAATATGACAGCAGCTTGGGTCTCATTAAAATTATCATACACGATCAGATGAGCTAAAGGGTTTACGCTTATGTCTGCCAAAGTGTCTACGGCCAGATCTTGCCGCGTAAGCACAAGATGCAGCATATCTGCCTAAACATCTGTTACTGCAAGGAATATGAACAGAGATTAAGCTCACCTTAACCACAGATACAGATCAAGGATGTCATGTACAGCTTCGAGATGCATCAGATCTTTGATCGTTTTTGGAGGAGATACAGGCCAGTTGGTGTGCTTACAGACCCACTGGAAGGTAAGCGGCTCGTTCCTGCTAAACTGACGAGCAAACTAAAATAGCAAAGAAAGAAGTTCATCAGAAAGGGAAGCAAGATTAAGGCAAGCAGTGTCTTTGAATGCACAACAAGGTCAGTTTGACATTGCTGTGCATTATGATCATTTTTGGGCATTTTCGCAGTGCTTTTTCAGGTGGAAACCACCTGAAAAAGACACTATGTGTACATATCCTTAAAGGAGTGGCCTATTATTTTTTCCTGTGTGTTCTGAAACTGACTGTTGGGAAACACTACTGCACACCTGGAGAGAACAAGTGTCATGCATGTGTCTAAACTAAGGAAATTGTCTTTCCCACTAGGCAGCAGCAGTTACTCTTTAAGCCCAATGAGAGATAGGATAGACAGCTCCTTTAACCAAAAGCAACAGTGAATACATGTTAAACTACGGGGCCAACTTTCTCACATCCAAAATTGTTAACTCACCTTTAGTAGTGAAGTGCATACAAATGGTAAATTGCGATTTATGGGAGCAGTGCAAAACACATAGCGTACTCTTAGGTTTAATGGGATATGCTGGATCATGTCAGCAACAAATTTAAAGTCATCAATATTGCAAACAAAGTAAAGTCCGTCCACTTGAGAGAGACTGACAAATATGTCCTACAATGAGAGAAGTAAATAAAATGGTAAATGATAAATACGTTACACAGATAAATCACACCCCACCCCAAATAAATGAATGATCTGGTCAAGGATGAGGATACAGCGTCTCTCACCTACTTCTCAGTATAAACATAATGAAAAGAGGAGGAAGGTTGCACGAATGATACCCCAAATACAAAAATAAAAAACAGCACCCCTCAATATCACATGGCAGCACACTTACTATGAGGTTAGCGAGCGTGGCATCAGGCAAGTGGTAGGCAAACATCTCAATCTGCTCCGCTGTGGGATGCAGCCCGGCAGCCTGATAAAAAGAGGAAAGTATAGTCACAAAATACAAGCAGCTGCTTCACAAATTGTACAGAATTAAATGGATCATTTCAATTACCAAGTGGTACAATTACACTATAGGAACCAGACAATACGGACCTCTGAGCTATAAATCCATTTCTAATTAATTTCACTCTGGTATCAAGCCTGACATTATTATTATTACAGCGCCATTTCTTCCATGGCGCTTGACATTGGGGGATTGGGCAGGTATGTAGTAGTTATATACTCTTCACACACAGAGCAAACATGTCTATCTGATCATTTAATGGGCATACATTTATTACAACAGGAGATAATCCACTTTCAAAAGGGGCACTCTGGTAATAGGAGGTTATGAGCACTCCACAGTATGGACTGGTGGGGGGTACAGCCACTGAGACCCCTCTAGTGATAATCAGAACATGGCTCTTTAGTCTTCCCAATGAATAAAGCAGTAATGTGGACTGCCGCATTCATTCTCTAATGGAAATGTCGGATAGCGGAGTACAGTGCTCAGCTATCTATGGCAACACCCCTTTAATCTCTTCTTAAAAGGGGGCTGTCTGAATAACACACCCTGCCATTATGCCCTCTTAAGTGATATGGATATCACAAAAATGGTCCCCTGCTTGGGATTTCCCATTGTTACGCAGACCGAAGAACCAATAAAACAGCTCCTGTATTGATGAACTTGCCCATATATTACAGTGCAAATGGACACCAAGGTATGGGAATGTGTGGCCAAGCTCTAATTCCCCCAACATCATCTTATTACTGGGGATTAGCAGAAGAAAGGCCAACAGCAATGATCTGAATGATGAGGCTTCCTTTTACAAAGGTGCATTCTCAATAAAAAAAACTCCATGAGATAAATGGTGTTTCTTCACATTTGCTCTGCTAATAAAGCCTCACATTTTCATACAGCCTTTATTGTACATCACCTGTATATCTTGCACTGGTTTGTCCAAAATGTCCTTTAGCTGAGGTAGATCGTCCTGGACCATGGTGGTAACTTCACCTTCCTTAAACAAGGAGCTAAACCTGCCCGCTCTGCCCGCTATCTGCAGAGCCTGGGAAGTTGTGATCATATCAATCTCCTTCTCCCCTTTCTCATTGACTGTAGGTTTTAACAAGGAATTAAAAATTATTCTCTTTATGCTCCTAATGGAAGAAATAAGAAAATAAAAAAAATACGGTAAACCAGAATGGTTAGAGCAAAGAGGTAGACCTTCACTAAAGTGCAACATTATGGTTAGCACAAGTGTAGAGACCAAGTGCAAAAAACATAGCTATTACAGGGCCCTGCTCTAAGATCAGAGAGCCTCAGCCTGTGTGGGTAACTAGACTTATTATAGTAGAACAAAACTCCCTTATTTTTATTAAAGAATTGGTGTTACTACAATCTACTAGTATATAATTGTACTTTCACCCCACTAAAACAATATAAAATGCCTCATTTTCAGAAATATACACTACTGTTCAAAAGTTTGGGGTCAATTTTGTGTTTTCCATGAATACTCATACTTTTATTTATCAAACGAGTTGCAAAATGAATAGAAAATATAGTCCAAACATTGACAAGGTTAGAAATAATGATTTTTATTTGAAATAATAATTTTCTCCTTCAAACTTTGCTTTTGTCAAAGAATGTTCCCTTTGCAGCAATTCCAGCATTGCAGACCTTTGGCTTCTAGCTGTTAACTTGCTGAAGTAATCTTGAGAAATGTCACCCCATGCTTCCTGAAGCCGCTCCCACAAGTTGGATTGGCTTGATGGCCACTTTTTGCGTACCATACGGTCAAGCTCCTCCCACCACAGCTCAATTGGGTTGAGATCTGGTGACTGCCTGGCCACTCCATTACAGATAGAATGCCAGCTGCCGGCTTCTTCCCTAAATAGTTCCTGCATAATTTGGAGGTGCGCTTTGGGTTATTGTCCTGTTGTAGGATGAAATTGGCTCCAATCAAGCGCTGTCCACAGGGTATGGGATGGCATTGCAAAATGGACAGATAGGGATTTTGAATAACAAAGGCTTTTACCTTGTACAAATCTCCCACTTTACCAGCACCAAAGCAACCCCAGACCATCACATTACCTCCACCATGCTTGACAGATGGCATCAGGCCTCTTCTAGCATCTTTTCAGTTGTTCTGCATCTCACAAATGTTCTCCCGCGTGATCCAAACACCTCAAACTTTGATTCGTCTGTCCATAAAACTTTTTTCCAATCTTCCTATGTCCAATGTGTGTTTTTTTTGCCCATATTATTATTTTCCTTTTGTTAGGTAGTCACAGATATGGCTTTTTCTTTGCCACTCTGCCCTGAAGGCCAGCATCCCGGAGTCACCTCTTCACTGAAGACGTTGACACTGGCATTTTGCGGGTACTATTTAATGAAGCTGCCAGGAGAGGAGCTGTGAGGCGTTGATTTCTCAAACTAGAGACTCTAATGTCCTTGTCTTGTTGCTCAGTTGTGCAACGGGCCTCCTACTTCTCTTTCTACTCTGGTTAGAACCGGTTTGTGCTCCCCTCTGAAGGGAGTAATACACATCGTAGGAAATCTTCAGTTTCTTGGCAACTTCTCGTATGGAATAGCCTTCATTTCTAAAAACAGGAATAGACTGTCGAGTTTCACATGAAAGTTCTCTTTTTCTGGCCATTTTGAGTTTCATAGAACAGACAAATGCAATGCTCCAGATTCTCAACTAGCTCAAAGGAAGGTCAATTTTATAGCTTCTCTAATCAGCCAAACCATTTTCAGCTGTGCTAACATACTTGTACAAGGGTTTTCTAGGGTTTTGTAAACATCCATTAGCCTTCTTACACAGTTCGCAAACACAATGTACCATTAAAACACTGAAGTGGTGGTTGTTGGAAATGGGCCTCTATTCACCTATGTAGATATTGTATTAAAAACCAGATGTTTGCAGCTAGAATAGTCACTTACAATCTATACATTGTTAATGTGGTATTTCTGATTCATTTAAAGTTAGCTTCATTGAAGAAAAAAAAAAAAAGTGCTTTTCTTTCAAAAATAAGGACATTTCTAAGTGACCCCAAACTTTTGAACGGTAGTGTACTTTGTGTATGTGAACATTGGGCGAGTATGTTTCAGTAATAACCTCCATTCCTTTTCTTTAACAAAATAGTAATATTGAAGTGCGCAGGATGTTTCAACAGCAGATCACAGTACAGAAGGTAAAGCTGCAAAAAGGGAACTTACAAGTTCAGCCCCATTCCAATGGCATCTGTGGCCACCAGGATTTTGCATGGATCATTTGGGTCATTGAATTTATTGGCCTGAGCTATTTTTGTACCTAAAAGGAAAAAGAGAATGATAACAACATAGAACCAAAGGGCCGATGTCCTGAGACACCGATGCTTTACATGGGGTCATCTATAGAATACTGAAAGGTTATAAGAATATTGGGTGAATTATTTTTATAGTAACATTCATTCCAGGGTAGTATAAGAGGGTTCAGACAGACAGACAGAATAAAAAATGGACAACAGCACACTATAGTAGTAGGAAAATTATGGACTTGTTTATTCCCCAGGTCCTCAACGTTTTGGCTATCCACTAGCCTTTCTCCGGCAGAACTTGAGAAACTGCTTGAGAACAGCTAGTGGATAGGTGAAATGTTCCGTACCTGGGGGAATGAATATTATTATACTCTAAACATCAGATCTATGGATTTGTGGTAGGAGGGCTTTGCACCCAAATTTTTATCTTTTGTGCTGTTCCGTTGTTTTGGTCCATAATATTATTATATATATTTATACATTATACACATACTAAAGAAAATCAACAAACAGTGACAAACTGGAACAGAGTTAAGAGGACCCTGCCCTCACGGCTTACAGTTTATAGAGTAGTGGGGAAGGTTGTGGCTGTGGGGTTATTATAAGCTCCTGAAGAGGCATTTTCAGGTTGTGTCTGAAAGTTTCAATTGTATCCGAAAGCCCTGTAAATTATATCCCTATAAAAGTCCGCTGATGCGGCTCAGATAGCAACACGCACTACACAAGTCCTTTGGAGATGATTAAGCTTTAAGTAGCTTGGATCTCCTGTGGCTATTCTAACTACTTCTACAGATCTTATAGATATAAAGCCTAACTGTCTTCTGTGACTCACCTGGCGGTAAGCTGCCATAGATCACCGCACACTCCAAGCCCCGCGCCTCAATCTGCCGGCTGACAGAGAAGATGTCATTCTTATTAAAACAGACTATACAGTCACCAGGCCTGAGATTATTCAATGACTGGAGCGCATGATCCAAAATCTTAAGAGATGTCAGTCTTTCATAATTCCGTACCTGAAGAAAAAAAAAAATAAAGGATCCTGTGTATAATACCAGTCCCTACAGTGCAACCGGGTTTCTTATTTGCCCTCTTATTTACACACAAGAGCCTGACTCTTCAGGACCAAGCTCCCATATAATCTACTCAGGGCGGCCACATAAATCATCTGTTCACAAACACTATACCTCTACATATACGTTTCTCATTCCCTTGCAGAATTTAGCAAAACTAAAAAATTCAGACATAAAACATTGTATGTAAAGTTATGGAGGTGGCACAATCGTAAAAAATGTGCATGATACTAAGGAATCTGTCAGCACAAAATGACTGTTCAAACCAAGCACAGGCAAACGGCCAGAGCCAAACAGTTCAGTGCCCCTTCTACATACTTGTTTCCTATAGATAACCTTCTTTCTTTAGCTCCTATGAAGAAAGATCTGTAAATCAATGAGGAGGGGGAGAAAATAAATGGAAAACAAGTAGGAGGGCAGGTGCATAGAACTGACTGACCACACCATGGGTACAGAGAGCACCTGAGAATGGTTTGAACAGTCTTTATATATTGAAACTTATATTCACATCTAATAAGTATTCATTCGTTATTTAAGAAAAATAAATAATTATACGCCAACAGACTTAGAAATCATTTGCAGCATGGGTTAAAGTGGCAGGTTTTTGTTTTTTTATTATTGGCAAAATAAATTAGTGTATTAATCTTCTGATGGAAACCTCCCATCCTTTAAAAAATCAAATCTGAGCAGTGTCTATTGCAGAACTCAGCTCTGGGAGATTTCAACAGTCCACTAGGCTCAAAGCATTGCCTTTTTATTCATTATACAGAACGACAGTGAAAACAGCTCTACTATTTAGATTGCTGAAATCTGGCACTATAACAATTCTTTCTACTGACCTCTATATATGGTCTCACTTGATATAACCTAACGTAATGATGTTACCTCTACTTCTTCACCAGTTGTATACATCAGCTCGGTCACTAAATTAATGGCAGCCATCTCCCCACATACATGGATTTCTTGAGCACAGAGACCTAGAACAGAAAATTGAGCAGCTTCAAAAAAGGCAAGGATCAGAAAAGGAAAGAGGAGCACAGAGAAAAGGGAACAAAAAGGAGGGTGAGAAAAGGGGAAAATAATCAAGGAAAATACCTAGAAGTGCTCTTGTCCAAGCCCAACCTCTCCCAGGATCTCTTATCATCTGAATCTCATCTATCACAGCTACTTCAACTTAAAAAGAAACAAACACACATTATTGGTGTCCTAATACCACAATAAAGATGTGGAGCTTTTATTGCGCAGGAGGTTGCTTACACGGCGTGTTCACGCTGCACATCTCCACTGTACAGGCTGCGTGTGCCGAAGCCTTTCCTTCTGGATCAACATGGATCAGCTCCTCTCCAGTGATTAAATCACAAGGCACACCCTGCAGAAAGAAAGCAAAATGCAGAACAGATACCATGAAATGTTTGCAACATCTCACAGAGAAAATACAGGAATTTGAATGCTCTGCTAGAGGCAATCTGTCCATTTTAGTGGAATAGATAATATAAGAATATTTCATATTTGTTAGTATATATGGTCTGTGATTGAGAATGTCAAGGAGGAAAACCATTCTCACCGCATCATTGCTCTTCTTGTAGATTTCATGAGCAAGCAGTTTTAAAGGGCCACAATATATCCCAGATTTGGCCTCCAGGTATCTCTGGATCGCATGATAGGTTTTGCCGCTGTTAGTAGGTCCAGCGTGAAAAATAATCTTGCGCTGAATTGCTCTTGCTTCAGGATACCTAAACCATAATCACAGCAAGAATTGATCACCACAGATCTGAGAACGTGATCTTAGCAAATCATACACAAGAGTCCATTCATACACAGCAAATGATAAGTGGTCAAAAGTGTAAGTTACAACAATTTATATTGATCGCACCCAAATAGGAATAAAGCAGCCATACCAATTAGGAGGTAATCTCAAGTCACTTATTTTTCGAAGATCATCCATACAATCCAGCATCGGGAACACTTGCTTAGCATGTCTCATGAAGAATGGGAAAATATCATCCATGTGACCTAAATATAGAAGGCAGTCATTACGAGAGGGTAGCTTTAATTAAAAAAAACTTGCAACTAAGTCATTATTGGCACATTACCTTGTGGTTCATGTTTGGAAATGACTGAAAAAGTTTAACATTTCATAAGGACTTCATTTACAAATGTCTGTGAGTTTGGATCTCTGGTCAATCGTTAGAACGAAGAGGTCCCAATGGATATTTTTTAAATAAGATCATTTTTATTGATAACTAAAATGTAAAATGCAGTACACAGACATTGCACAGATTTTCCTTTTACATTTTCAGTTTAAGAAACCATCAAACCTCCCCCTTCCACACCCTGAACAACACAACCTGAAGTTTAGAACTGTTTACCAAAACTTAAGTAGACCAATATTATTTCTGCCCGAGTCCAGTGTCACACCCCAAGCACTGGCGGACACAGACAGATGAGGGCCCCTGGGCAAGATTAGTTTATGGAGCCCCTTTGCAGTCATATAGCTCATCAAAATACACACTTCCACCTGCTTTGGATGTGGAAATTAACCCCCAAACCTCTTGGGCCCCTGTGCAGCTGCACAGGTTGCACCAATGATATGTCGGCCCTGCACCCAAGCCTACAAGTATTTTCAGAACACTAGGACATCTGGGAGTCACTCTATTAATCCCATCAACCTCAGTAGTCTTACTATGAGACGAGTTCTCAGGGAGCAAATATGTTTTCTAGCAGCAGAATTCCAGAGGGCAGGTGTATTAAGCCAAGACCCCCATATCTTATCAAACTTTTGGATTGCATTTCTCTCAACAGAAATAGCTTTTTCCAGTCAAATGGACCCGTTTACCTTGTTAATAAATTCGGTAGATGTTTGTGGCTCTGATGTTTCCAACTAGAGGTGATAGCCAGAATTCTGTTCATTGCAAGACAAACGATCACAAGCGTCAATGGGTCCTCTGGCGGGACATTAGGGACTATGCCCAATATACAGAATTTTGGGTCCAGGGGCACATTAAAGCCGTAAATCGTGTCTAAGACATCCAATCAGAACTGACCTATCTTCTGACATTCCCAAAAGACATGCATCAAAAAAGCAACTAGTAAATTACATCTTGGGCAATTGAAATCCACCGTCATCGCTATCTTGTGCAAGAAAGCTGGTCTATATCTCCTATGTATCAAGTATAGCTGAGATAATATTTGCGCTTCAGATAAAGACAAAAGGGCCATTCGTCATCAGTCAACCTCCCCAAAACCTCCTCCCATTAACTTTTGATAGCGAGGGGGAATTTTTTAAGATTAGTGTTTAGTAAAAGCTTGTGAAGATTAGAAACCAGACCCCTTCTGGGTCCCAGTCCCAGAATCCAATCGATTGGGCTTTATGGATAGGTCTCTAGATGTTATCTGCGCCTCACAGGCTTGCCCAAATTGTAGGAATCTGTAGAACTGTCGATGGGGAATATTAAAGTCAGTTTGCAGCTGTCCAAATTGTTTTATGGTATCTCTAACCAGTGTCTGGCCTGGAGCATGAACCCCCCTCTGTTCCCAATCCAAATACCCATCTAATGTTTTAAATTCTGGTAATTTGATAATCTGCCACAGCAGCGTATAAAGTGTGCACCCTGAGCTTTCTAGCAAGGACCCAATGGATTTTTAGTTTAGTGATATGGGCCTCTACATTTTTATCGCACTCCTATAGAGCAAGTCACTCCACTTAGGTCTACAGAAAGGCCAGCAACATTTAGGTGATCTCTCCACTAAAAGCCAGAGGGATGCAGTTCTTTGATGGCTCTTCATTGCAGTAGCACCAGTTCCCAGACCTCCTGATCACATTTGTGACACACTTCTATGATGTAATGTGATGGGGAGCAGGTATTGCACGTGTAAATTATGGATTGTGGTGCACATACCAACTCCACAGCAAATATCGTTCAAGACGATGTGTAGGTCCACTTGCAGGGGGTCACTTTCCAAAACATATCTTCTGAAGCTGATAAAAGCTTGATGGAAAAGACGAGCTGTAAGGCAATGAGTCAACAATTTAGTTAGTGTGAACTGTACTTTGTGTCTTGCGTTACATCATATCTTCACTACATTTACATTCAGAACACAGTCTGCTGCTTGGAATCTGTGAATCCTGAGACCCAAAAGTGTCACATGCTCCTTACAGAAAGTGAACCAGAAAGGGTTACTCAGACATGCGAGATCAGATCATTGAGCAGCTAGAAGAATTTTAATTGCAGTCCTGTACATTGATTAGAATTATTTTATTGTTAGTAAATCAGTACAAGTTAGATACAGTTCGATGTAAGCCATGGTCATATTTGATGCACATTTTCAAAGTAGAACAAGGCAAACATGAGGGAATGGTGCTCAGGTAGGGTCCATCCTTACATAATATAACTGAACGGACCCGCCACTCAACTGAAAAATAGAAATTCTTTATTAACTGGTGCAATCCACATCGAATTACATAGTGTTCCAGTCAGACGTCTGGCCTTCATCAGCTAACCGACTGCAATAGGTTACCAGAAAAGAGAAACTACAGCACTCTGGGAAACATGGATTATCAGTTTATGGGTGACGCTGAACCGCCCCAGGGCCGTGGGGTACTCTGCTCCGGGCATTGATTCACGGGGTATGTCACAGGGGCCTGTGCCCGGTCCCGTGACCCTGGTGGTCGCTAAAAGTCAGTAAAAATAAGAAAAATAAAAGTAGTTTGTGACGCCACCTACGGTTCTGGTATGGCTACTGGAGCTGCAGGTCAGACCGCCGGGGTGATGGTAGGGCAGCAGATGGTCACGCTCCCCGTAGGTGGAGCGGGATCCCCAGAGCAGTTGTAGAAGCTAGAAGTTGCAGGACAGTCTATGAAGGGAGCAGGATCATGGGCCGCAATAACAGTCATACACAGGGTTGATGTTTCTGTACCTTTACTGATGTTGCAGGTATAGTCCAGGGTACCATCTTTGATGTTACAGCCCTGGGTGGTCTGGAAGCAGTTCGGGATCTCCACACCTGGCGAGTTATGAGGCCTCCCTGCTGTGCTGTGTCTGCCTTTTGTCCTAGGCTGCCCTGAAGCTGGGCCCTGACCCTCTCCTACTGTCTTCACCTGTATGGCAGGCGGCAGGAGCTCTTCTTCGGGGCACCGCTGTACTCCCTGCAGTCCCTGAGCTCTGTGAAGCGGCTTTGCCTTCAGGTGCTGCTGTCACCAGATCTGGAGCCTCGCTAGCCTCTGGTCATGACTGCTGAGCGGTTAGTTCCCTCACAGTCTCGGACTCCGGTGTCCAGGTTTACACTGTTCTTCTGGAGTGATCCGGTATGGCTCCACTCCCCCTGGCAACTACTCTTTGCCTCAGACCCTCGCTCTTGGGTACCTCACGCTGGCTAGCAGCTCTCACTGGTACAGGCTTAGCGCAGCCCCGTCAACAGGACATCTTCACAGTCCTCTCGGGAATTGAACTGCTGACTCCGCCACCAGGCCTGAATTTTATAGGGGACCTCACCTGAACTCGGCTTGTAGAGCTCCCCCTTCAGGTCTGGAGTGGAAGGTGTTGTGTGCAGGCTTATCTGATGAGGAGATCCTTCTCTGCCCAAGGTATATCTGTGGCACCCGAACCCTGGGGTGCCACAACGTCAGTGCTCCATGTCAGGCTGGAGTCTCCAGGGTATCCGCTTTTCTTCTTCTCTTCTCTCATGATTCACTAATACCTTACATTCCTTGTAGTATAGATTTGAATAATTTAGAAGAAAAAAAAAAAAAGTATTTATTTCGTTTCAATTGAGGTGGCTTTGGTGCTCTCCTGGCATGACCAAGCTCTCAGTGCAGCATCATGCCCCTCGGTCTGCATACTGAGCAGTATCACATCTTGACTGACAGCGCTTATGCGAGCACTGCCTGAGCTCAATTAAATTAAAGGTTATGTACTTCAGCACAGCCACCATAAAGCCCAGACTCGCTCATATGGTTGCACTATGAGCTCTCAGCGCTAGCTTCTGTCTGCAGAGTACAGTATCAGACAGCTGCTGCAGACAGAAGCCAGCAATGAGAGCTGGCAGTGATACTGTGTGAGTGCAGTATTACTGCTGCACCTCTTGTAAACAAAATAAGTAATTTTTTTTTGCAACTAAATCAGTAAAATCTATACTACAAGTATTATTTTTAGAGGAGCGAAGTCCACTACATAATTTTATGTTTTTTTATTTAGTGTTTTGGGGGTGACAGACTCCCTCTAAACAAAACGTGTAGATTGTAGCTTGGAGCAGGGTCTTCCCCCTCCTGTAACTGTTGTTACTGTGGAAGTGTTACTTTGTATTGTTATATAATTTGTGCATGCCCCGGCTAATTGTAGAGTGCAGTGGAATATGAAAAATTATTATATTAGATATAGATTAAATAGCAGTGCAATATTCAGTTAATACTGGGGATTTGTTTCTGACTCATGTCAAGGGGAGGCAAATTACTTGAGACTGTATGAACCAGCTAATAATTTGGACTGAGTCAACACATATCATTTCTTACCATCTAAACCATTGTCAGCAGCCAGCTTTTGTATTTCTTTTCTTCTGTAAAACTTGTTTAAAATACTCAAAACTTCACCTAGAAAACAAGAATACGGGATTATAAGCAATGTGTAACAGTGAAATAACCTTGGGTACAACAGTATATACCAAGCGACTCGTGGGGACAAAAAAAAAAAGTATTGAAGAATTCCAATTTTACTGAGATTGCTCACAGCAGTGATCCCCGACAAAGGCCACATTCAGATCTGAGAGGATCCAAAGCCTCCTATATAGTGACATCCCGCTCCTTCTTCCTCCAAGCTAGTGACACTGAGACGCCCCTTTATTGATAGGACAGTCAAAGCTTCTGCACCGTAATCACGGCAAGGCAAGAAGTCCCACCTTAGCCTCATTCTCTATTCTTACATCAAGCTTTAACTCTTGTTAGCCGTTTCCTGGACCTAGTGCTAATAAAGTTGTCAGAAAGCCACAAGCCGCACATCATGGTCCTGTGAGGTCGAGAATCCCTGTCTAATGGGGCCGTCACACGCATCAATGTCGTCAGTGAGATGATCGCTGACGACATTGATGGATGATCGCTGGTGAGCTGTCACACAGGCAGACTCACCAGCGATCATTTTACCTGCGACATCGTGGAAATGATTTCTATATCGTTTCCACGATGTCTGAAGGCTGGTATCCAGGGTAAACTGCGGGTAACTAGG
>JARQOC010000006.1:109524516-109958182 GCA_033576535.1 Allobates femoralis
TTTTATTGATGATGTGTGCTTTCTATGGACTGGCACAGAAGAGGATGTGCACTCATTTATTGAGACTTTGAATGCTAACAATTTTAATGTCCATTTGACATATCATGTGTCTAATCATACTGCAACCTTTTTGGATTTACAGATTTGTTTGAGAGAGGGACACTTGGACACGGAGCTTTACCGCAAACCAACTGCCACGAATGGCCTCCTACAATTTCAGAGCTTCCACCCCATCATACAAAACTGGGATTGCCTATCGGTCAGTTTCTTAGGGTACGACGTACGTGCACTACAGACGAAAGGTTTCGCCATCATGCCAGGGGATTAACGGAGAGGTTACGACAACGTGGATATCCAAAACGGGTGGTCTCATCAGCCTATCAAAGAGCAGAAAAGGAGACACAGGAATAGCTGTTACAACCACGTCAACGAAATCCAGACCTTGCCGTAAGGTTTATTACAGAATACAACAATGGCTGGAAGGAGGTAAGAAAGATCCTTACCAGACACTGGAGTGTGTTAACTGATGACACACAGACAAGATCTATTGTGAGTGATAGGCCCCTTATGACAGCCAGAAGAGCACGCAATATTAGGGATATTGCTACTTGCAGCCATTTCACCAAACCTACCATCCCTTTGGGACGAGGAATTAGACTATTGGGTTAATTTCCTTGCGGAAACTGTAATATTTGCACGCTGATGAGACCGGTTAGGGACAATTTCCATAACACACTGGATGGCACAAGCTTTAGGTTGAGATCCTACATTAACTGTAGGACTAGAAATGTTATATATGCCTTGATTTGCCCTTGTGAAAAGGTATATGTTGGGCAGACTTCCCAGGAAGTACGTTCTAGGATACAGTCACATGTTTCCAATATAAATCTGGCAGCGAGTAAACTGGCTGGGGGTCAGGCCATTACATCGGTTGCAGCCCACTTCTTGGCCTCTCATGGGGAAGCCCTAGAGGTGCTCGGGTCGTAGGTCTACAAAAGCATGTCAGTAACGGACGAGGAGGTTCAGCACAGAGGTGGCTATTACAAACGGAGGCATGGTGGATATTTTCTCTACGCTCGATGACGCCCAATGGCCTGAATGAAGAATTGACATATACAGGATTTCTGGGCTAAATGGTGGTCTAGTCTACAACAGTGATTTTGTACAATACTATACAGATGTGGAGACACTTATTTAACGGTCAATTATTTGTCTTTAATCCGCTGCAGGGTGTTTTACGATCTTGGATTTGGGATCTTGATATGGCTCAACTCAGCCGTTCATGTGCGTGACCTACCTTGGATCATGGAACCAATATGGAACAGGACTAAGGATAACGCTCAACATAACTGATATGAATACGAACAGTAACCTAAGATTGAGTGTGCTGATTTTTAACTTCCTGGATATTTTCCCTGTAAATTCATAACTAACAACAAAAAATTTTTTTTGACTACAGGTTGCTGCCTTCTGGCAACACAGTAGTCATGAGATTTTGTATTACTAGGATATTTGTAGTTATATGTGTCTGCAAAGGGCTAGGCTAGGGATCCCTGTATGACTGGTTAGGATATATTATTGCTTGGCTGCAACCTGGGGCCTCACTGGCGTGGGGAATGATATTTTGCATTTCATCCAAAACATGAGGCGCTATTTAAGACTGAGGGGGTTAATTCTCTTGGTTGTGTAACTTTGTCCGAACATAATGGCCCTAAATTAACATCTATTATATAATCACGAATGGGTTTTTTGCCCCTTTTGAGACCGCTCACGCTGCGAGCCAGGGTGGTCATGTGGATACGAACGAAGCATTGGCCGCGCAGCGGGCATGGCGAGTCGCCTTAGCAGCGCGAAGCATTGGCCGCGAAGCGGCCATTGCGAGTCAGAGACTCGCTCTGCTAGAATCCCGATGCATGTGCATCGGGCACCCAGCTAGTGTTTTTATAATTGTTAATGATTGTTGTACTGATCCGTACACTAAGAGCAATATGATCTTTTGTGTAGTACATTGTTACATTTATTACTGTGCTGTTTTCACCTCCTTATTTAAACATCTTGTATTTGTAAACATCTTGTAACTATTTATATATAATAAATGTCTTTTCATGCATATACAAAAAATTCTCTCACGTTTTGTTGCTGTCTTGTGGATCTGTATACCCCATACTAATTAAAATACCATTGGTATTTTGATATGCTTGCCTGAGCTCACTACTCATTGGGCATCACTACTGCTAAGGCTGGTTTCACACTGCGGTTTTTCACTGATCAGGTTCGATCAGGTTTGTGTGCCAAAACCAGGAGAGACTTGCAAAGAAAAACTATAATTGAAAGACTGACACCTGTTCTAGGTTTTGGAGTCACTCCTGGTTTTGAAACACAAAACCTGACCTGATCTGACCTGATCTGACCGCAGTGTGAAACCAGCCTTACTGAGACCAGAGCCACCTTTTTTTTTTTTTTTTTTTCCCTTCTGGTTTACTATGGTTATTCTAAACAATAATGACACTTCCTCCTTTTAGTGAGGACACAGTCTAATTGAGTGGCAGGAGAGAGCGCAGGAAGAGACCAGACAGGAACAGCTGCATAAAGAACCCTCATTACACGCATCCACACACACCCTGGGTAGGTGACCATGGGTGGACCCACCAGGGGAGGACCCAGTCCCATGGGAGGGGTGACAGGGTAGAAAAGTGTGTGGGTGGGAAGAGCGTTCGTGAGACAGTGAGTGAGTGGAGGAGCTCCATTGGGGAGCAAGGAGTAGACGGCGGAGGGCCGTGAGGTCTGAAGAGGACCCTATGGGCACCATGGGATTGCGGTGCACCTGAATCCAGACGCAGTAAGACTACCGGCCGAAGGGGTTCAGTCCCAGAACGGAGGTCCGGCTCCGAGAGCGGTACGGGTGTTTACCCCTGAACAGGAGCTTCTTAAGGGAGTCGAGGCTGACACCCGGTGCACCCAGGAAAAAGAACCGTAGAGGATCCCGAGGGCTCGGAGAGGAGTCACTCAGTTAGAGAGGATCCGAGGGAGCTGGCTTCAGGCTCTGCACACGGAGGCGCTGAGGATACCGGAGAGAGCGCAAGAAGGGACCGGACAGGAACAGCAGGCATTCCACAGAGGGACCCGAGAGCGGCATTCCAACTTCCAGTGACTACCCAGGCGAGGCAGACCCGAAAAGACTGTGTTTAAAGAACTGCTAGTAAACCCGTTGCAAGTTAGTCACCGTCCTGTTCCACAACTCCCATCATCCAATACTGCCCTGGGGATCCTGCTCCGCCTACGGAGAGAGAATCCACCTTGCTGCTTCCCCATCACCCCCAGAGGTCTATCCCGCAGCGCCGGTAATCTTACCGGAGCTGTAGGAGGCGTCATGAGACACTATTTCTGCAATTTTTATTGACAGTTCCCTTTTTCAACGACCAGCAGGGCCACGGAATCAGGCAACTGACCCCGTGACTTCCCCAACTAAAGCAATGCCCGGGACCGGGTACCCGATGGCCCTGGGGCGCGTCAAATCCGTGCTGCCTCCTGTGCTATAAGGATGTAGGACTGTGTCTGCCTACAGGACCACAGTTCTGCCAGCCATCATTGTGTGTCTGTATGCTTGTGCCAAACCTGCCATTGCCATTAATGATCCTTATTCTGGATTCTTCTGTGTGGTTCTTGTGTGTGCATGTAATGGCACTGACATTCTTGTGTTTGGACATGTTTTTTTTCTATTTCTATTAATTAAAATGGCCACTATTTTCCTCATTTTTACAGGGTAGATATAAATCTGTGTGAACCAGATTTATTTCTACCAATTTAAAAATTTACTAGGGGGGGCACCGTTTTGCAGTTCGCCTCAGGCAGCAGAGAGGCTCGGTTCACCTTTGGTCCCATGTGCCATAATACATGGTGTCAGTGCCGTAATCAGGGGCGTACATGGAAATCATGGGCCCCCATAGCAATATTTCTAATTGGCATCATATCCCCCAAAAATATACCGTATATACTCGTGTATAAGCCGACCCGTGTATAAGCCGACCCCCCTACTTTTGCCCCCAAAACCTGGGAAAATCTATTGACTCGTGTATAAGCCGAGGGTGGACCCTAGCACAAGTATACAGCCCCCAGCAGTGTGGTATACACCAGTCCCAGAGGTAGATACAGCAGCCCCAGTGGTAGTATACACGCAGCCCCAGTAGTATATACAGCCCCAGTGGTAGTATATACAGCCCCAGTGGTAGTATACAGGGCCCCAGAGGTATATACAGCCCTAGTGGTAGTATATACAGCCCCAGTGGTAGTATATACAGCCCCAGTGTTAGTATACAGGGCCCCAGAGGTATATAGCAGCCCCAGTGGTAGTATACAGGGCCCCAGAGGTATATAGCAGCCCCAGTGGTAGTATACAGGGCCCCAGAGGTATATAGCAGCCCCAGTGGTAGTATACAGGGCCCCAGAGGTATATAGCAGCCCCAGTGGTAGTATACAGGGCCCCACAGGTATATACAGCCCCAGTGGTAGTATATACAGCCCCAGTGGTAGTATATACAGCCCCAGTGTTAGTATACAGGGCCCCAGAGGTATATAGCAGCCCCAGTGGTAGTATACAGGGCCCCAGAGGTATATAGCAGCCCCAGTGGTAGTATACAGGGCCCCAGAGGTATATAGCAGCCCCAGTGGTAGTATACAGGGCCCCAGAGGTATATAGCAGCCCCAGTGGTAGTATACAGGGCCCCAGAGGTATATACAGCCCCAGTGGTAGTATATACAGCCCCAGTGTTAGTATACAGGGCCCCAGAGGTATATAGCAGCCCCAGCGGTAGTATACAGGCAGCCCCAGTAATGCAGGGCCCCCCCAGCCTGACTCCGGTCACCTGTAAAGCAAACTATACTTATCAGTGTCCCGCTGTCCGCGCCCGCCGCTGCCGACATCGCGATCCTCCATCTTCATGCGACTCCTTCCTGTTTCCTGTGCGCGTCGCAGGGAATGACGTCATTGCCGGCGAAGTGCACAGAAACAGGAAGGAGTCGCATGAAGATGGAGGATCGCGGACGGCAGCTGCGAGCGGGTGCGAGCGGGACACTGATAAGTATAGTTTGCTTTACAGGTGACCGGAGAGACGCTGGGGGGGCCCTGCATTACTGGGGATGCGGGGGCTGCTGTATACCGATGTATACATCGGTATGTACCGATGTATACATCGGTATACAGCACTGACTCGCGTATAAGCCGAGGGGGGTACTTTTCAGCCCAATTTTTGGGCTGAAAAACTCGGCTTATACGCGAGTATATACGGTAATACAAACATTTGTCTAGGTCACAAAAGAACGCATCTCACAACTTTGCAGCTCTTACAAAGTAATTTTCCTTTTATTGCATGATGCGCAGGTCATGTGAGCTGCCACCTGATAAGCTTACAGGACCTGTGGTGACGTCACTGTCATGGGCGGAGACAGATCATGACAGTGACGTCACCACATGTCCTTAAGCTGACATGGACTTGGGGGAGCACAGACAGCAGCAGCAGCCAGGTACTGCAGCCCGCACTACAGTCACCCCACACTCATCCCACACTGCACTCAGCCTGCACTGCCCTCAATCTGCACTCTCCCTGTACTGCACTCAGCCTGAACTCACCCTGCACTCTCCCTGCACTCTCTCCGAACTGCACTCTCCCCACACTGCACTCTCCCTGCACTGTACTCTGCCCTGCACTGTACTCAGCCCTGTTCTCTGCCCTGCACTCTATACACTCTGCAGTGCACGCACTCACTCTGCACTGCACTCACCCCACACTCAGCTCACTCTCACTCCTCTCTCACTCCATATCCCGCTCAACCTGCTCTCATCCGACTTTCACTCTGCTCACCTTGCTCACCCCACAGCCCACTCACCCCACAGTCCCCCAAATGAGCAACTGCGCCAGTTTCTCATGCCACCGCATGAGAATGAGTGCGGAGGGGGGGGCAGAGAGTGACCATAGGGGGCAGAGATGAGACAGCACAGGGGGACAGAGCGAGGGGTAAAAACAGCGGAAAGGTGGAGAGACCGCACAGGAGGAGAGACAGCCGCTGCCACAAGCACCACAGAACCTGCACCTATTGTGATGTCACTGCCCTCCAGATGCGATAGCATCGGGCCTCCATTCTAGTACAGTATAATGGCCCTAAAATAGGCCTCCAAAAGTAGAACGGCTCCTTCACAGCCCTCCAAATATTATAATGCCCTAAAAAACGCCAGTGAAGTATTATAATGGCCCCACATAACCTTTCGTAAGGTAATGGGCCTTATAGTCCTCAATATACTATAATGGGCACCATATTGCCTTACATATAGAATAATGCTTCCTCATAGTCCTCTGTATATTATAATACACCCACAGTCTTCCTTATAATAAAATACAGCCTCCACATAATGTTATGCAACCTCCATATAATAAAATGCAGCCAATATCCTATATAATACTTACCTTGGGGCATCTGTCATTCAGTTCTACTGTAATCGTGCCCTCCTATCGCGGGATTGGCCAGCACTATGTCCGGTGGCCATATTTGAACACTCAAGTGATGGGTGTGAAAATATGCCACCTGCAAGTGATTCCGCCTAGACTACAAACACCCCTGCACAAGCCGCCTGCAGCCCAATAACCCCCGCCCGGTCACCTTACCGCGCAGCATGCCCCCACAAACCCGTCGCTGCAGCCCCATGCAAGCTATCCACCCCCGCAAACACATTACCCAGTGGTGACCTTACAGGACCTGTGGTGACATCAAAGTCATGGACAGAGCTAGATAAACATGACAGTGACATCACTAAAGGTCCTTTCACCCTCCACACTCCCGCACACACTCACACGCCTGCCATCTTTGGACACTTGCGTATACAAAGATGGTGGCCACGTGCCGCATCACACCACCCTACCGTTAGATTACAGTGATAACAGGATTACGTCGGAGGGGAAGTTGATGGGAGCTAATAAAGTGGATAACGAGGTATCTCTATTTTGTATGCAATAAAGAATTTTTCTGTTTTTTTTTGTCTCTTTACTGCAAATATTGCTAATGGCCAGCTGTCATACTGACGGCTGACATTAGTAATAGGGCCCGATGTCAGCTGGCAAAAAATCTCACATCAACCCCTTTGTTGGCAAGTCTCCCACCGTTACACAACAGGTGGAGGAGCGGAGTAACCGCCAGTTTTGGCATCTGTCATGGAGGCAATTTTCAGTGTGGGGACCCAGAACGCTTGGGCCTTACCATGATGAGAATTACAGCCCCCAGCTGCCTGGATTATTTTGGCTGGCAATAGAAAATACGGCGAAGCCCACGCCAATTTTTCTTTTTATTTATATATTTAAATAGCTAAAAAAAAGGGCTCCCCTGTATTTCTCATTGCCAGCAAAGGTAACACCAGACAGCGAGTAGCTGCTTGTTTTTATTATTTAAAAATAAAAACACAGAAACAGACTTTTAACTAAAAATCCATTTATTTACATACATTAGGAGAGAGCACAGAGGGGAGAGAGACAGCGGACAGAGGAGAGACCACAAAGGGGGGAGTTAGCAGCCACAGAACCCGCCCCCATCATGATGTCACTGTGATGTCATATCAGTCTAAGGAAGAAGGACAGAGGGGCCAGGACCTCCACCATTATACTCACTGTAAAGCTTTCTGCTTTCTGCGGTGATCCTGGCTGGATACGCTGCTGGTGTCGTCTCCGCTGGTGCCAGGTGTCCCCTGACTGTTTCCCGATGATGAACTCACTAACGGGGAAAGTTGAGTGTCAGATCTAAAAAAGATTTTAAAAATTATGTTTTTATTACATTGTGCCCAGATGCCACAATACATGGAGCCTCTGTAGCTCCATTGTGCAGAAGATTTATATATACACAATACAGCAATAGATGGATGTATCCCCAACCTGGTAAATAGCTGGATGCATTTCCTGTACATTACAGGGGAGAATGACACAGGGCCTTAGGCTAAATGGTGGTAAAAATGCTTTTCGATGTCCCACTTCATGGTTTAGAGGACATGAGCGGGGATATTTCTATATAAGACGACCCTATACAGTGAATGGAGCCAAGATCTGCTTCACTTCTGGCTGCAGAGACCCTATGCACAGCTGACCTTTGGGGTGACAGGCGTCAGACCCAAAAGACCTGATATGGATGACTTATCCAAAGGGTAAGGATACGCATCAGTATCTATAGGTGAAACAAGAAGTTTCCATACTCTATATAAAAAGACACATCTGCATGTTTTTCTCACTATCTGACATGAAATCAGAATAAACCTTGACTTTTTAGGTCAATTAGGATTACCATAATTATTAATATTTACCAAATGTCAGAATAATAAGATAATGTTTTAAATCATGTTCATTACTTTCTGCAGTCACAAGTTTACATACACTAAGTTTACTTTGCCTTTATACAATTTGGGACAGCCCATATGATGTCATGTGTTTGGAAGTTTCTGATAGGCTTATTGGCAACATCTGAGTTAACTAAAGACACACCTGTGGATGTATTTTAAAGCACACCTGAAACACACTGTATCTTTGTGTAGAATCATGGTAAAGTCTAAAAAAATCAGCCAAGATATTGGGAAGAGAATTGTGGACTTGCACAAGTTTGGTTCATTCTTGGGTGCAATTTCCAGATACCTGAAGGTGCCTCGTTCATCTGTACAAACATTTATAGTCAAATACTAACAAGATGGGAATGTCCAGCCATCATACTGCTCAGGAAGGAGTGTCCCAGAGATGAACGTGCTTTGGTCTGACATGTGCATATCAACCCAAGAACAAAAGCAAAAGACCTTGTGAAGGTGATGGTGGAAGCTGGTACGACTGTGTCCTTTTCCACAGTGAAACAAGTACTGTATCAACAATAGGCTGAAAGACCACTGCCAGGAAGAAGCCATTACTCCAAAATAAATATAAAAAAGACAGATTAATGTTCACAAATGCACACAGGAACCTACATTTTTGGAGACGTCCTGTGGGCTGATGAAACTAAAATTGAACTGTTGGCCCATAATGTCCATTGTTGTTTGTAGGAAAAGGGAGAAGCTTAGAAGCCTAAGGGTGTGTGCCCACATAGTGGTTTAGTGTCGGTTTAGCAGCGAAAACCGCCGGCGGTTTAGCATAGGTTTTATTTAAATTTATGTAAATCCTAAGCAGCGTTAGGACTTACAAGTAACCCTATGTAATTTAGAAACCGCTGTGCACACATAGTCGGTTTATGTGAGCGGATCCGCCAGCGGTTGAGCGGTTTCCTAGCGGTTTAGCAGCATACAACATGTCAATTCTTCTCAGCAGTTTTTGAGCGTTTCCATGGATAAAATCCTCCATAGAAAACCGCCGGAAAAACCGCTGGAAAAACCGACTGTAAAACGCTGTGCACACGCTGAAAAAAAAAAAAAGTGACAGAGCCAATTTCCACCTTAATGACAATTTTGTACAATACTGCCCAGCGTCACTTTATGAGGTTATAACTCTGGAGCTTCAATGGGCCCCAGTGATCCTGAGACTGTTATTTCATGACATATTGGACTTCATGTTAGTGATAAATTTAGGATTATATTTTTTATGTTTATTTGTGAAAAAAATGGAATTTGGCGAAAAGTTTGAAAATTTGGCAATTTTCAACTTAATGTCACACAAAATAGTTAATAAATCACATTTCCCACATGTCTAATTTATCTCAGCACAATTTTGGAAACAGCATTTTTTTTGTTAGGAAATTAGAAGGGTTCAAAGGTCATCAGCAATTTCTAATTTTTACATCAAAATTTACAAAACCATTTTTTAGGGGTTACATCACATTTGAAGTGACTTTGAGGGCCTTGTTACAGTTTTTGACACAGCGATACCACATGTGGTCAAAACCTCTTTGGGGAAATAGAGACTCGGAGTGGAGGAACATATATGAATTTTAGAAACGCTGAAATGAATTGCAGGCACCATGTCGCATTTCAGGCCCTAGGGCTAAAAAATACCCAAAACTGACACCATTCCAAAAACCGCCCCTCTCAAGGTACCCATAACCACATTCAAGAGGATTATTAACCCTTAAGTGCTTCACAAAAATGAATGCAAGGTGGAATGAAAGAAGAATTTAATTTATATTTTACCTAAAAATGTTCCATTAGCCTCAATTTATTCACTTTTACCAGGAACAGTATGACAAATTGGATGCCACAAATTTGTTACCCAGTTTATTCTGAGCGCGGCGATACCGCACATGTGGTCAGAAACCTCTTTGGGGAAATAAGAGGACTCGGAGTGGAAGGAACAATATATGAATTTTAGAAACGCTGAAATGAATTGCAGGCACCATGTCGCATTTGCAGGGCTCCTAGGGGCCTAAACAGTAGAAACCCCCACGAGTCACCCCATTATGAAACTAGACCCCTGATGGGTTCACTCACATCTGCATATAAAATCTGTATCGTTATAATGCTGGTCATCTATATGGCAGGTGGCTGGGTATCTATATGGTAATGCACTGACGTTATGATGCCCTAGGGGGTCAGTACTATATGGTAACACTGACGTATGATGCCTGGGGTCAGTACTATATGGTAACACTGCCAACTTATCCTCCAGCTCATTTTGGGTCTTTTTCTGTATTTTCCCCCTCTTTTTGAGCTACAATTCATTCATGACACTACTTTTTTTTTAAAATACACTAAATGAATACCCCCCTATTAATAAATTAAACCATAAGGGTATGTGCACACAGGGCGTTTTTGCTGCGGTTTTGCTGCGGTTTCTGCCTGTGGTTTACCATTGGTTTTATGTAATTTATGCTAATTTGTTCCTGCGGTTTTTATTCCCAGCAAAACCAATGTTTTTCACAGAGACGCTGTGCACACACATTGGTTTTGCAAGTGTCAAGAACTGTCAAATACCTGCGTTTTTTGGTGCGGATGGGAAAGAATTGACATGCTCTATTTTCCTGTGTTTTTGGTGCAGTCAATTGAAAAAACGCAGGAAAAACGCAGCATCAAAAACGCGCAAAAAACGCACAAAAAACGCAGACAGGATCATAGCACTTCTCCTGTCAAGGACTCTAGGATCCTCAGGTTTTGCTGCGTTCAGGACTGCTCAAAAAACGTCCTGTGGGCACATACCCTAAAGGATTATACAAACAAACAATTACCCCTATCACCAGTTCAGTGTAAAAAAGAGAAAACAATACATAAAGATAAATAAAAAAAGGCCATTTACAGTATTTTAAAAGTGGTATTTATCATAAAGGGTCTATAGTGCCCATTCAATTTGGCACCACGGGGAATCTTTTAGGGTGCTGACCCCAGCTGTCAGGTAGGGGCAGGGGGAATCTAGTAGACAGGGGTTACTCTTTCCTCCCCCTATATTCAGTACACCATCATTATTTAAGTTGTGGTTTCTTGATTGAATGTTCATTTGAAGTTAATAATAAATATAAGATTTTAGGGAAATTCTGTCTTTCTAATAAACTTCTAGTTCTATAAAAAGCAATAGATTTACCTCCCAATGTAGCTCCAATAACACTGTGTAGAATAACCAAAGTTAATCCACATATGAACACGAGCAATTCTAGGTCTGTGTGTCTCTCATGAGATCAGGATCCAGAATGAGCCAGCAGTGTGGAGACAGAATCTTATAGAACACATTCCTATTGTGACATCACAGAGTTCCGCTCATTTGAATATACAGGAAGTGATGTCATCACAGCCATTCTCTTACCTTCTGCCCATTGAAAGTAATGGAGCACATTCATTCCAATGGTAATGATTAGTAATTATTATTATTATTGTTATTATTATTAATGATGGAGCCACACATCCATTAAACATTTAACCCCTTAGTGACAGAGCCAATTTCCACCTTAATGACAATTTTGTACAATACTGCCCAGCGTCACTTTATGAGGTTATAACTCTGGAGCTTCAATGGGCCCCAGTGATCCTGAGACTGTTATTCATGACATATTGGACTTCATGTTAGTGATAAATTTAGGATTATATTTTTTATGTTTATTTGTGAAAAAAATGGAATTTTGGCGAAAAGTTTGAAAATTTGGCAATTTTCAACTTAATGTCACACAAAATAGTTAATAAATCACATTTCCCACATGTCTAATTTATATCAGCACAATTTTGGAAACAGCATTTTTTTTGTTAGGAATTAGAAGGGTTCAAAGGTCATCAGCAATTTCTAATTTTTACATCAAAATTTACAAAACCATGTTTTTAGGGTTCACATCACATCTTGAAGTGAACTTTGAGGGGCCTATGGTGACAGCAAATACCCAAAACTGACACCATTCCAAAAACCGCCCCTCTCAAGGTACCCATAACCACATTCAAGAGGATTATTAACCCTTCAGTGCTTCACAAAAATGAATGCAAGGTGGAATGAAAGAAGAATTTAATTTATATTTTACCTAAAAATGTTCCATTAGCCTCAATTTATTCACTTTTACCAGGAACAGTATGACAAATTGGATGCCAAATTTGTTACCCAGTTTATTCTGAGCACAGCGATACCCACATGTGGTCAGAAACCTCTTTGGGGAAATAAGAGGACTCGGAGTGGAAGGAACAATATATGAATTTTAGAAACGCTGAAATGAATTGCAGGCACCATGTCGCATTTGCAGGGCTCCTAGGGGCCTAAACAGTAGAAACCCCCACGAGTCACCCCATTATGAAACTAGACCCCTGATGGGTTCACTCACATCTGCATATAAAATCTGTATCGTTATAATGCCTGGGGTCAGTACTATATGGTAACACTGACGTATGATGCCTGGGGTCAGTCATGTAACTGACGTATGATGCCTGGGGTCAGTACTATATGGTAACACTGCCAACTTATCCTCCAGCTCATTTTGGGTCTTTTTCTGTATTTTCCCCCTCTTTTTGAGCTACAATTCATTTATGACACTATTTTTTTTTACAAATACACTAAATGAATACCCCCCTATTAATAAAATTAAACCATAAGGGTATGTGCACACAGGGCGTTTTTGCTGCGGTTTTGCTGCGGTTTCTGCCTGTGGTTTACCATTGGTTTTATGGTAATTTATGCTAATTTGTTCCTGCGGTTTTTATTCCCAGCAAAACCAATGTTTTTCACAGAAACGCTGTGCACACACATTGGTTTTGCAAGTGTCAAGAACTGTCAAATACCTGCGTTTTTGGTGCGGATGGGAAAGAATTGACATGCTCTATTTTCCTGTGTTTTTGGTGCAGTCAATGGAAAAAACGCAGGAAAAACGCAGCATCAAAAACGCGCAAAAAACGCACAAAAAACGCAGACAGGATCATAGCACTTCTCCTGTCAAGGACTCTAGGATCCTCAGGTTTTGCTGCGTTCAGGACTGCTCAAAAAACGTCCTGTGGGCACATACCCTAAAGGATTATACAAACAAACAATTACCCCTATCACCAGTTCAGTGTAAAAAAGAGAAAACAATACATAAAGATAAATAAAAAAGGCCATTTACAGTATTTTAAAACTGGTATTTATCATAAAGGGTCTATAGTGCCCATTCAATTTGGCACCACGGGGAATCTTTTAGGGTGCTGACCCCAGCTGTCAGGTAGGGGCAGGGGGAATCTAGTAAACAGGGGTTACTCTTTCCTCCCCCTATATTCAGTACACCATCATTATTTAAGTTGTGGTTTCTTGATTGAATGTTCATTTGAAGTTAATAATAAATATAAGATTTTAGGGAAATTTTGTCTTTCTAAAAACTTCTAGTTCTATAAAAAGCAATAGATTTACCTCCCAATGTAGATCCAACAACACTGTGTAGAATAACCAAGCTAATCCACACATGAACACGAGCAATTCTAGGTCTGTGTGTCTCTCATGAGATCAGGATCCAGAATGAGCCCAGCAGTGTGGAGACAGAATCTTATAGAACACATTCCTATTGTGACATCACAGAGGTCCGCTCATTTGAATATACAGGAAGTGATGTCATCACAGCCTTTCTCTTACCTTCTGCCCATTGAAAGTAATGGAGCACATTCATTCCAATGGTAATGATTAGTCATTATTATTATTATTATTATTATTAATGATGGAGCCACACATCCATTAAACATTTAACCCCTTAGTGACAGAGCCAATTTCCACCTTAATGACAATTTTGTACAATACTGCCCAGCGTCACTTTATGAGGTTATAACTCTGGAGCTTCAATGGGCCCCAGTGATCCTGAGACTGTTATTTGATTACATATTGGACTTCATGTTAGTGATAAATTTAGGATTATATTTTTTATGTTTATTTGTGAAAAAATGGAATTTTGGCGAAAGTTTGAAAATTTGGCAATTTTCAACTTTTGCATTTTTATGCCCTTAAACCAGAGATTAATGTCACACAAAATAGTTAATAAATCACATTTCCCACATGTCTAATTTATATCAGCACAATTTTGGAAACAGCATTTTTTTTGTTAGGAAGTTAGAAGGGTTCAAAGGTCATCAGCAATTTCTAATTTTTACATCAAAATTTACAAAACCATGTTTTTAGGGATCACATCACATCTGAAGTGACTTTGAGGGGCCTTGGTGACAGCAAATACCCAAAACGACACCATTCCAAAAACCGACCCTCTCAAGGTACCCATAACCACATTCAAGAGGATTATTAACCCTTCAGTGCTTCACAAAAATGAATGCAAGGTGGAATGAAAGAAGAATTTAATTTATATTTTACCTAAAAATGTTCCATTAGCCTCAATTTATTCACTTTTACCAGGAACAGTATGACAAATTGGATGCCAAAATTTGTTACCCAGTTTATTCTGAGCACAGCGATACCCCACATGTGGTCAGAAACCTCTTTGGGGAAATAAGAGGACTCGGGAGTGGAAGGAACAATATATGAATTTTAGAAACGCTGAAATGAATTGCAGGCACCATGTCGCATTTGCAGGGCCCTAGGGGCCTAACAGTAGAAACCCACGAGTCACCCATTATGAACTAGCCCTGATGGGTTCACTCACATCTGCATATAAAATCTGTTATGCCTGGGTCAGTACTATATGGTAACACTGATGTCGGTATGATGCTGGGGTCAGTACTATATGGTAACACTGACGTGTCGGTATGATGCCTGGGGTCAGTACTATATGGTAACGACTGCCATACTTATTCCTCCAGCTCATTTTGGGTCTTTTTCTGTATTTTCCCCTCTTTTTGAGCTACAATTCATTTATGACACTCTTTTTTTTTACAAATACAGGTCACTCATGCGACCACACTTAGAATACTGTGTACAATTCTGGTCTCCGGTGTTTAACAAAGACATAGCTGAACTAGAGCGGGTGCAGAGAAGAGCGACCAAGGTTATTAGAGGACTGAGGGGTCTGCAATACCAAGACAGGTTATTAAACTTGGGGTTATTTAGTTTGGAAAAACGAAGGCTTAGGGGTGATCTTATAATAATGTATAAATATATGAGGGGACAGTACAGAGACCTTTCTAATGATCTCTTTACACTTAGGCCTGAGACTGGGACAAGGGGGCATCCTCTACGTCTGGAGGAAAGAAGATTTTATCATAATCACAGACACGGATTCTTTACTGTAAGAGCAGTGAGACTATGGAACTCTCTGCCACATGATGTTGTAATGAGTGACTCACTACTAACATTTAAGAAGGGCCTGGATGCCTTTCTTGAAAACTATAATATTACCAGTTATAATACTAGATTCTTTGATAGGGCGTTGATCCAGGGAATTAGTCTGATTACAGTATCTGGAGTCAGGAAGGAATTTTTTCCCCAATGTGGAGCTTAGTGTTGCCACATGGGATTTTTTTGCCTTCTCTGGATCAACATGTTAGGCTATGGGTTGAACTAGATGGACTAGAGGGGTGTACTCACTTTGTGATATACTGCAACTTCAGGGGATGTTTTTCACTTTTTATTGTTTAGATGTATTAGATGTATGTGTGCACATGTAAATAAATAATGAAAGTATGGTGTGTTTTAATTGGTTTAATTGGTTACATATGCCACACTCAGCCCTATATTAGGCAGGGGTAATCATGGGATTTTTTTACACCTAATGAAGGAGTTGAACCTAGTCTAAAGAAAACCTCATTTTAAAATTTGCAATAAAATCTCCATCACCTGGTTCATCGATCCTTTCTGATAGCTCCTGGACATCACCACTTAAGCAGCCTCCTCTTTTGGATCCGATATCTTCTCTCCACCGTGGGTGCGAGTGCAGCCCGGAGCGCCAGCCCTTGAACACTTGGTTCCTTTAACGTGCAGGCACACAACTCATCCTGGTGAGTGACATTTTTACACATTCAGGGGAAAAGCAGCACTTACTCAAGGTAGAGCAGTACATATTTATGGCAAGTGATAGGTGTATGTAATTTTGCTTTTACACACATACTCTATAGATTTTATTGAAAACCTGACTTCATTGTATAGAAGTCGTATGACTCATGATACAAGCAGTCTATTGTGACAGGTTTAGGGGATTTGCAGCCTATTAAATCAGATGGGGCTTCGGGCATTCTGCTTCAAGCAATTTTGATACAACTGGCCACAACCAGTTTTATGGAAGCCAAATCTCAACCAGTAAAAGTAAAACACAAATTATGGAACACAAAATCCTATGCCAGTTGGCACTAACTATATACGTAAGTCCTGACTCACCACAGCTCACCCTGGTGCACAGCTTCAAACCAAACAATTGCTTTACTCACACCAGTTTCCAAGGAGCAACACCAGCTTATGGACTCTCTGCCCAGGATAGCCTTCCTCAGCAGTAGTGATGAGTGAGACACTAAAATGCTAGAATGCTTGCTACTCGAATCGAGCAGGTCGGACACTCAGATGGGCTCGACTTGAATGACAAGTAGAGGGTGGGCCATTTATATGAAAGCAGCTAAATAAATGGGGAATGGTTGGTGATATCAACTTCCTGTTTATGGCACATCAGTATATGGAAGGGGCAAAAATTTTTCTAGATGGGTGGTGACCATAGCGGCCATTTTGAAGTCGGCCATTTTGGATCCAACTATTTTTTTCAATGGGAAGAAAGTCATGTGACACATCAAACTTATTGAGAATTTCATAAGAAAAGCAATGGTGTGCTTGATTTTAACGTAACTTTATTCTTTCATGAGTTATTTACAAGTTTATGACCACTTATAAAATGTGTTCAAAGTGCTGCCCATTGTGTTGGATTGTGAATGCAACCCTTTCTCCCACTCTTGACACACTGATAGCCACACCGCAGAAGAAATGCTACCACAGGCTTCCAGTATCCGTTGTTTCAGATGCTGCACATCTCGTATCTTCACAGCATAGGCAATTGCCTTCAGATGAGGGATGAGGCAAACTTTTTTGTGAATGGTGAAGTTAACAAACAAAACCAGCGCTATTGGTCTGACACTAACCCACAGTGGATAGATCTCTCCAAGACTGTTGGAACACAAAAATTGATGGTATGGTGTGCTATATGGGGCACAAAGATAGTGGGGCCATTCTTCATCAATGGAAACCTCAATGCCACTGGATATCTAAAATTGCTACATGATTCAAATATCCACTGACATTGAGGTTCCCATTGATGAAGAATGGCCCCACTTTCTTTGTACCCCATATACTACCCCATACCATCAATTTTGTGTTCAAAAAGTGTGGATCTATCCACTGTGGGTTAGTGTCAGACCAATAGCGGTGGTTGCTTTATTAACTTCACCATTCACAGAAAAGTTTGCCTCATCCCTCATCTGAAGGCAATTGTCTATGCTGTGCAGACACGAGATGTGCAGCATCTGAAACAACGGATACTGGAAGCCTGTGTTAGTCATTTCTTCTGCAGTGTGGCTATCAGTGTGTCAAGAGTGGGAGAAGAGGGTTGCATTGACAATCCAACACAATGGGCAGCACTTTGAACACATTTTATAAGTGGTCATAAACTTGTAAATAACTCATGAAAGAATAAAGTTATGTTAAAACCAAGCACACCATTGTTTTTCTTATGAAATTCTCAATATGTTTGTGTCACATGACCCTCTTCCCATTGAAAAAAATGAAGTTGGATCCTAAATGGCCGACTTCAAAATGGCTGCCATGGTCACCACCCATCTGAAAAGTTTTCCCCCTCCCATATACTAATGCATCACAAACAGGAAGTTGATATCACCAACCATTCCCATTTTATTTAGGTGCATCCATATAAATGGCCCACCCTGTATAATGGAAGTCAAAGAGAAACTCGACCATCTTTCTGAAAGACCCCAACAGAAAGGTTGGGTGGCTGGAAAGTTGTTGATTAGCTGTCTAAAAGCTGAGAAACATGTGAGGCTGGCCTTGACCATGGCACTTGAGCACTCATAATACTTAATCGAGTAACACGCATACCCAAGCACCCAGTGGCGTAACTTCAGGCCCATGGGCCCCGATGCGAAAGCTCCAACGGGGCCCTCAATTATTGCAAATCTTGAATAGTATTAGTCTTTTTCTATAGGCCAAAGGGACTTTTGAGGCCCCCTAGGCTGCAGGGCCCAGGTGCGATCGCAACCCCTGCACCTGTGGTAGTTACGCCCCTGCAAGCACCCCAAGTGTCACTGCGGAGAAGGTAATTAGCCACAATTAGTTGAAGAGCCGGAGCTCTTTGTTGAGCAGGACAATACATAGTTTCCTGATACCAAACTCCCTGGCTGATTTATTTATTAAGACAGGAACCTAGGAGAAATGTACACACTAAACACTTGTCCCCTTGTCCTGTGTATAGATACCCTAACTACCATGGGTGTTTGATAGTACAAACCTTCTCAGGTGGCCCAGAGAGCCTTTGCGCTCCCATAGACTCCAGGTGCAACTAGAACTTCTGCAACCACTATAGTTACACCCCTGCTGGTAAAAGGTTGGTGAGGCCAAGCTTTGGATATTCTTTTAATGCTTCTCAGTTAATAATAAGTTTAAGACTTTTTTCTTTACAATGTTTCAGATGGTATAAGTAACCTCAAACTATCCAGTGTAAAAGGATAGTCGTTATTTGTTTTTATCTTACATTTGCAGCCATTCTTAAATTTAGCAAATCCTAAACTATTTCACCAAAATATATATCACGGTTAAGAACGTTAATACAACACAACAAAGCCATTGAACGTCTATTGATGGCTGTCAAGGTACAATCCTTAACTTGTTGACAGATGTAAACTCAAAATCTGATAAATCCACAGGTCTATATTAATATTTTGTTTATTTTATACTTGTGTAATATGCAACTTATTTAATACAGGGTGTAAATGTGTGTAAAATATGTGTGACTTTGTTTCAATGTACCCCAGCTACTTAACTAATCTGTTCCTAAGGTTTGTTTTGGGTTTTTTTTTCTGCACAATGGTGCTTGAAAGCTAGTGGACATTTCAGTATTTTCCATATTTCTGCATAAATTTGGCTGAAAAGTACATCAGGATTTTCATAAAAGTCCTAAAAGTAGATAATATGAAGGTGAAATTAATGGATAACAATCAGGTGTGAGCTGGTGACCTACTTTATTAAAGATTAGGGATTTATCAAAATCTGATCTATATTACACATATTTGTAACATACACTTACACAAACAAAGGATATTTCTGAGAACCTCAAAAGAGGAGTGGTTGATGCTCATCCGACCCAAGGAGTTTAAAAATGGTCTTGAAATGTGTCCACAATCCACAGTCAGAGAGGTTGTGTACAAACAGTGGACATTTAAGACTACACACACGGTCAAAATTGCTGGTACCCCTCGTTTAATTAAAGAAAAAGCCACAATGGTCACAGAAATAACTTGAATCTAACAAAAGTAATAATATATAAAAAAAATATATGAAAATGAACCAATGAAAGTCAGACATTGCTTTTCAGCCCTGCTTCCACAGAATTTTTTTTAATAATTAATCTCATGAAATCGCCTGGACAGAAATGATGGTCCCTTCAGTTAATATTTTGTTGCACAAACTTTTGAGGCAATCACTGCAATCAAACGATTCCTGTAACTGTCAATGAGACTTCTGCACCTCTCCACAGGTATTTTGGCGACTCCTCAAGAGCAAACTGCTCCAGTTGTCTCATGTTTGAAGGTTGCCTTTTCCAGACGGCATGTTTCAGCTCTTTCTAAAGATGACAAATAGGATATAGGTCAGGGCTCCTGGAAGGTCACTTCAGAATAGTCCAATGTTTTCCTCTTAGCCATTCTTGGGTGTTCTTAGCTGTGTGTTTTAGGTCATTACCTTGTTGCATGATCCATGACCTGCAACTGAGATAAAGTTTTCTGACACTGGGCAGCATATTTCTCTCTAGAATTCCTTGATAGTCTTGAGATTTCATTGTACCCTGCACAGATTCAAGACACCCTGTGCCAGATGCAGCAAAGCAGCCCCAGAACATAACAAAGCCTCCTCCATGTTTCACAGTAGAGACAGTGTTCATTTCTTGATTTCATTTTTCCATCTGTGAACAAAGAGATTATGTGCCTTGCCAAAAGTTCCTTTTTTGTCTCATCTGTCCATACGATATTCTCCTAGAAACTTTGTGGCTTGTCAACATGAAGTTTGGCAGATTCCAGTTTGGCATTTTTATGATTTTTTTTCAACAATGGTGTCTTCCATGGTTGTCTCCCATGAACTCCACTTTAGCTCAAACAATGACGGATGGTGCTATCTGACACTGATGTTCCGTGAGCTTGAGGTTCACCTTTAATCTCTTTAGAAGTTTTTCTGGTCTCTTTTGTTACTATTCGTAATATCCGTCTGTTTAATATGTCATCAATTTTCCTCCTGGGGCCACATCCAGGGAGGTTGGCTACAGTTCCATGGATCTTAAATTTCTGAATAATATGTGCAACTGTAGTCACAGGAACATCAAGCTGCTTGGTTTTATAACCTGTATCTTTAATATGCTTGTCCTTCTTATCTCCTGAGATTACTCTTTCCTTTGCTTTCTCTGGTCCATGTTGAGTTTGGAACACACCATGTCACCAAACAGCTCAGTGAGTATCTGTAGCCCTATATACAGGCCCACTGACTGGTTACAAGATTGTAGACACCTGTGATGCTAATTGCTGAACACAACTTGATTTAACAAGTCCCTTTTGTCACATTATTTTCAGGGGTACCATCATTTCTGTCCAGGCCGATTTCATGAGTTTAATTTCTTTTAAAAAAATTGTCTGGAAGCAGGATTGAAAAGCAATGTCTGACCTTCATTTGTTCGTTTCCATAGATTTTTTATTTATTATTACTTTTGTCAGATTGAAGTTATTTCTGTGACCATTGTGGCTTTTTCTTTCACTAAATGAGGGGTACCAACAATTTTGACCAGGTGTGTATTATTATCCTTCCCAGGAGTTGTTGACCAACAAGCGTCACTCCAAGAGTTTGAAGCATAATAGTCTGCCAGATCACAAAGGAACCCAACTTAAACCCTAAATAATTAAAGGCCTTTCTCACATTAGCTGTTAATTAATGTTCATGAGTGCACCCTAGGTAAGTCCCTGATCAATAATGGTTTGCATGGTAGGATTGCAAGTAGAAAGCCACTGCTCTCCAAAAAGGATATTGCTGCTCATCTGCAGTCTGCTAAAGACTGGACAAGCCACAAGGCTAATGGCTCAAAGTTTTATGCCCAGATAAGACCAAAATAGAGCTTTTGGGCCTAAATGAAAAGATTATGTTCGAAGAAATAAATACAGTGGTGGTGGTAGTATCATAGTTTGGGCCTGTTTGATGCATCTAAGCCAGGATGGGCTTTCCATCAGTGATGGAACAATGAATTCTACATTTTATTAACAAATTGTAAAGGAAAATATCTGGACATCTGCCACTGAGCTGAATTTCAAGAAAATGTGGCTCATACAGCAAGACAATGACCCAAAGCACGCAAGTCATTCTACAAAATAATGGCTAAAGAAGAATAAAGGTCAAAGTCCTGACCTTAATTCTATAGAAATGGTGTGGAAGGACCTGAAGTGAGCACCTCATAAGATTAAACACACCAATGGTATTAAACCCACCAACATACAGTGGAAGCATTTAAATGCTGTTATTGCTGTGTAAGATGGTGGTGGAGGAGGGGTAGTTGTGTGTGAGGGATTGACTCTGGATGCCCCGCACCCTACAAGAAAACCGTGGTCCTCACTGGGATCATGGGCGTGTGTGATTTAGGTCATACCTTTGAGCAGGCCGCATGCTGCCTTTGCCTTGGCAAGCACAGACCCGACCGTGTAGGAAACTGACATGGAGACTAATAGTTCTTATTAAACAGCAGTCTTTTACATAACAGTTTACTTAGTTCTTCAGGCACACCTTTATACATGAGATAGCGGGAACACATCTTAAGCACCGTCTCTGTTACACATTACGGCATCAAAGTTCTGGTCCTAGTTTATGGAATTTAATTTTTAGTTAGTATGATTGTTCATTGGTGGCGATATTCCAATATTTTAATTAACGTGAATTTCTTGTGTATATGCCATTGTAGAAGAAATAGAAGGATTAAAACTTTATTCTTTCTTTTTTTTTCTTTTGACAGAACTTCCATTATCAGCACGAAGAGGTGATCAAGGCCCAGTTGGTGAACCAGGACCAAGAGGGCCAACTGGGCCTCCTGGACCACCAGGGCAAGGCCTGCCAGGACCTAAAGGAAACACTGGCCCTGCTGGTCAACCAGGATATCCTGGAATTGGCAAGCCAGGAATGCCGGGCATGCCAGGAAAACCAGGAGGTATTGGAATACCGGGTCCAAAAGGTGATCAGGGCCCAAAAGGAGAATGTGGACAAACTGGGCAGCCAGGGCCCCAGGGGGCACCTGGCCTTGCTGGTTTAGCTGGCATTGGAAAATCAGGTGAACCAGGTTTGCCAGGACTTCCAGGACCTAAAGGTGAACCAGGATTTAAAGGACCATCTGGATATCCTGGCATTGCAGGCCCAAAAGGAGATAAGGGAATTGGCGTACCAGGATTACCTGGACTTAAAGGTCCTCCAGGATTACAAGGACAACGGGCCCACCTGGCTTGCCTGGTATTGGTAAACCTGGCATGAATGGCTTCCCAGGACCAAAAGGGCACCTTGGTAACCCTGGGTTACAAGGGCAACCAGGATTAGAAGGACCTGCTGGACCACCTGGGCTTCAGGGTCCACCAGGAATTCCAGGTGTTGGAAAACCAGGTCAAGATGGCCTTCCCGGTGAAATGGAATACCTGGTGGCAAAGGTGATCAAGGACTTCCTGGATTACCTGGAGCTCCAGGACTTCCTGGAATCGGCAAACCAGGTTTTCCTGGACTTAAAGGTGAGCGCGGTTTCAATGGTCCACCAGGCCCCATTGGCCCAAAAGGTGAGAAAGGTCATGTAGGTGAACCAGGTATTGGAGGCCAACCAGGTGAGCCAGGTCCAGCAGGTTTACCAGGACCTGTAGGACCTCCGGGTGTGGGTGGATTTCCAGGGCCCAAAGGAGATCGTGGAATTGGAGGCGCTGAAGGTCCAACTGGATCAAAAGGTGAACCAAGAAGTCAAGGGCTTCCAGGTAAGCAAGGATTTCCTGGTGAAGTAGGGCCTCAGGGTCTGAGAGGTTTGCCAGGACCAATAGGTCCTAAAGGAGAAGGTGGACACAAAGGCTTAACTGGACCACCAGGTGTACCTGGATTGCCTGGACCTAAAGGAGAATCTGGAATTCCTGGTGAACAAGGTTTCCAAGGACCAACTGGAATACCCGGTCTTGCAGGGCCAAGTGGTCCTATTGGTCCTCCAGGACTTCCAGGACCAAAGGGAGATCAAGGTTTACAGGGGCACCTGGTATACCAGGTGTTGGCAAAGCTGGCTTGCCAGGCCAACAGGGTCCAATAGGGCTACCTGGAGCAATAGGACCTCCTGGACAACGTGGCCTACCTGGTCCTCCTGGTCCACCAGGTGAGCCTGGACTTCCAGCAGAAATCCGCCTACCCCACCAGGAATGGGCCAGTATTTGCCAAATATAGGACCTGCAATTGATGGAGTAAAAACCCCACATGGTTACCAAGGAAAGAAAGGAGGTACGTCCCAGTTCATGAGATGCCAGCCTTTACAGCTGAATTAACCACTGCCTTCCCACCAGTAGGAGAGCCCATAAAGTTTGAAAGATTACTATACAATGGCAGACAAGGCTACAATCCACTCACTGGCATATTCACTTGTGAAATTCCTGGAATCTACTACTTTTCCTACCATATCCACTGTAAAGGTGCAAATGTTTGGGTGGCCTTGTATAAGAATGCTGAGCCATTGATGTACACGTATGATGAGTATAAAAAAGGCTATCTGGACCAAGCTTCAGGCAGTGCAGTGGTCCCACTGATGCACGGAGACAGAGTAGTATATATTCAAATGCCGTCAGATCAAGCATCTGGACTATACGCTGGACAATATGTCCACTCATCATTCTCTGGATATTTATTGTATCCAATGTGAACAAAAATTAGTAGAGACTTCTTTATTAAATTTGCTTTTACTTTTTTTATATTGGTAATAACTGCCTTAAAACACTGCTACCAGCGGCAACATTTTTGCTAAACGGTATATTTCTGGCCTGAAGGTTTTGTCTTATGTCGAATGGTTGGACCATCCTTTACCACAGCTAAATCTTCTATTGTACTATGCACATTATATAAAAACAGAGTTGGAGACTTTATTTTCATTGAATTAAGGTCTGGTGCTACCCTCTATGGAAATAGTGTCCTGGCACATATTGCACATACAGATCAAAATGGTTTTTATTCTTAACTCTGGTATTCTTTCAACTACATTATTATTTGAAATTAATATATTTTATTGCATAGTTTACATGTAGATTTCTGAAAAGTAAAAAATGTACTAAAAAAAAAATCAACAAAAAAAGTTAATGTGGGTAACAAAGATGATAAGAAATCTAATCTCATCGAAATGTAATGCCCATCTGACCACCACGTTTCAGTAAACGGTAGAGAACATTGTAGTATGTGTAAAGCAATTTCAAGGGTTTCCCTTAAACATTGTCACTCTTCTCCATCACAAGCTTCAATACCAGACACAACTCATGGTGAAGAGCGGCTCGGTTTCTTGGGGAAACAAAAGTTGCATTTTTTACTGGACAGTCAACAGTTCTGTTTTCCTGATATACACATGGATAATTTGGAAGGCAAACAATGTTTTGATTTTTCCAATGTATTGTCAGATTACATCCTAGAAATGAGAAATGATGCGCTGATTAAGTTTTCATAGTCAGCACAAAGCTCCAAAATTTTCTATATATTCCCTAAGAGGGTCATTCCATGTCAAGTGAACCAATGATTATTACCTCTATATTTTTAATTCCTTTGAGATTTTGTTATTTGATAATAGCATGTCAGACAATGCAAAATGTGAAGAGAAAAATTTTAAAAAAATTTTTTTTTTTTTAAATGATTTTCAAAGTTCGGAAAAAGTGTGAATTTCGCTGTTGCCTGCCTTTACGTTTCTCCTCATAACTAAGGCTAGGAATAAGATAGAGAGACAAAATAAACACCATTCTACTCAGAACTATACAAGCTTTCACCAGATATGTCACAAGAGGATCTTTGTTAATATTTTACCCATGTGATCGCAAGCGCAAAATTTTAAAACGTATTTCCGAAAAATCGGCGCGCTTTAAATATTTCAAAAACTGCCCATGTGTCTGCTTTGCTCTTAGCCACATCTGTACCAAATTTCAAGTTGGGATCGCAATGGGATCATATTTTAACATATTTTACTATTAATAGCGTCAATGGGTCATTCCATATCAAGTGATCTAAATATGAATATTTTTTTTTACCTGACGTCTTTAGATTTTTTTTTTTTTTTTCCTTTATGAAGTACTACTTTAGTTAATTACAAATTAAAAGTTTGGAATTTTTTTCTTCATCAGTTAATTTTTTACAGATTTTTAAAGTTTAAAAAAAGGGTGAATTTTGGCCTGGTACGACTTTAAATTTTTTTATCTCGGGCTAGAAATAAGATAGAGAAACAAAATAAACACCATTCTACTCAGAACTGTCCAGGCTTTCACCAGATATGTCACAAGAGTATATTTGTTCATTTTAATTTTTTACCTATGCGAATGCAAACGCAACATTTTGAAACGCATTTCCGAAAAAAACATTTTAATAAAAATTTTCCAAAACTGCCCATGTGTCTTTTATGCTCTTAGCCACATCTGTACCAAATTTCAAGTTGGGATCGTGATGGGATCATATTTTAAAATATTTAACTATGGTTAATCTCATTTTTATTAAATTTTGAAAAAACATATGAAAGACATACATTCAATCTTTTAACAAAATCTTGAGACATATAAAATATACAAAAAGAGAATTCACAAAGTTATTAGTAACTTTAAGATAAGCTGCAAATTTACTTTTGCGCTTATCTCTGGTGCAATATATACTACAATCTAAATATAATTCCAAACACTCAAGTATACAACCTTTCTCAGGGTTTTGAGATGTTCTGATGTCAAGGGGACAAGCAGCCCCAGCAGAATGATTTTTATTACTTGGCCCCTTCTAACAGGTTGACCACATAAGTGGGTCATTACCCGTTGAGGCCTAGTTGGAATAGTCTAGCGACTGGTGTACCGGAAAGGAAGGCCGAAATATTAATGATCTACTCACAGCTCAGAGTTTTCGATACCTGTCTAATGTTCACTAGAATTCTGAAGGTATAGGCGTAGAAAGGAAATACCTAGACTGAATGTATCAGATGGGAAGAAAAGAGAGATAGAAAAGAAGAGAGAGAGAGAAGAGAAACAAAAACCATTAGAAAAAGTTATACTGGGAAAGAAAAGCCACGTAAGAAAAAAAGAAAAAAAGGAGGGGGGGGGGGACGGGTGAGGTATGGGAAGCAGAAAGGGTACTCATCCCACTGGCTCCCCATCAGCCAGAGGTCGAGCCATATTATCTGTGCTGGAAAAGATACTCCTAAATTCTGCAGAGTCGTGAAAAAGAATCCATTCAACCCAAATCCCTAAGAATTTGTTCCGAGATCCCGACGCATCAGCTGCGAGCTCCTCCATTCGATATATGTCCATCAATTCTTTGAACCAATCAAGTAGAGATGGAGCCTGGCTTGATTTCCAGAACCTCGGGATCACAGCACGAGCAGCCAAGATGCAAAAGCGGAGAATATCCCTCTTCTGTAGCCCAATAGGACCTGGAAAAATGGATAACATTGCCGATTCTGGGCAGCATTCGGCTTGTTTACCTGTTATCCGGGCGTATGCATTGAAAACCTCAGACCAGAACCGCCGGATTTCCCCACAACTCCACCAAATGTGTATCATTGTACCCTTCTCTTCCTCACAGCGCCAGCAGGTATCAGGGGTTCCAGGGAACATGTTCCGGAGTGTCGTCGGGCACAAGTACCATCTAGTGAGCAGCTTATAGCTTCTTTCTTGTGCAGAACAAGCGCTAGCTAGTGAGTGAGTAAATATAAAGCATTTCTGCCAATTAGCTTCTGAAATGCTACACCCCAATTCCCTCTCCCAAGCACGTTGGAAGTAAAGGGTGCCCTGCTCTCTCATGGACCCTAAGGCCTGGTATAGAAATGATATTTTGCGCCTCGGTGAAGCCTCCAGTTGGAATAACCTCTCCAATACGTTGGGCGTCAATCTTACCCTGCAAGAGTGGTCAGCTGAATATAATTATGCTCTGTATTGGAGAAATTCGAATCACTTAAGAGGTCTCGTAGGTTCTTTGAGTTGTAGCTCTGCCATCGGGGGCAAACCACCACTGGACAGAGTCTGTCCTACTCGGGTGTCATCCACAATCCGCCAACATAAAAATCTCTGCCTGTCAAATCTGGGTGGGAAAGATGGGTTGGAAAAAGGGGAGTCAAAGGGCTAAGTCTGTCGTTTAAGCGGAGGGTTTTCGTCACTAGGTGCCATACCTTCAAGGTGTTTCTGGTCATGTCTGTCAAAGGTACTAGGTCTGTGGAGTCTTTAGGGGAAACCAAGCGGAGTGTTCAGCGGATTCACCAGACCTTGTCACCCTACCTTTTTTAGGAGCCCAATGAATTGCAATTGGGAGCTCTACAAGAGAGGATCCAAAGTAGTCCGAGTTGGGTAGTCAACGCTCTCCTTGGTCTGGCAAGGATTTGGATATATTAGCCAATCTGCGACCTGTTCGCCCCAGACAATTAAGGTCATAATGAATTTGGAGAGGTAAACCCTCTATCCACTAGAACAGGAACTGTCTGAAAAAGTATATGAAAGGTCCGGGCAAGACATCCATCTTGACTACGTTTATTCTCCAGAACCAGGATAGTTTAAATTGTCTTAGGGAAGGTATACATGGCGATTCAGCTGTTAGTCAAAAGGGGTTCTAATTTAAATGGGAATAGTTGGTAAAGACTCTGTTTGGTAATATGGACTCACAATGTACTATAATGGCTTTACTTTCCATTTAATGGGAAACTGTTTAGATAGATGAGAAAACCAATTACTCCAGGCAAAGAAAGATTGTAGTGCCTCAGTTTTGAGAATTCACTTTAAAGTGTCAATTGTCCGATCCGTTCAACTCCATAGACAGAAGGAGGAGCCCAAGGTGTGGAGATGTAATATAGCGACAATCTGCATATAAGGCAATTATGTGATGAACTCTGTCCAGCTTGACCTCCATGTACGAATCATTGGACCTAAGTCAAAAATTTAACATTATTACAGTATGTCAATTCAAAAGTCACCAAGACACAATGCAGTCATTGTTCACAATGCACGTCAATAGTTGAATTGATATAAGAACATGTCTGTACATATCAATGAAATGCTGTTACCGTTCGTGGAAATGCCCCTCACATTCATATTTATTTCTAGCCTGAGAAAAAAAATTGTAAGTCGTACCGCTAAATTCAAATTTTTTTAACTTTAATAATCTGTAAAAAATTAACTGATGAAGAAAAAATTCCAAACTTTTATTTGTAAATTAACTTAAGTAGTACTTATAAGGAAATAAAAAACAAATCTAAAGCTCAGGGTAATAAAATTATTCATATAATCATTTGTTGGATGACATTGATTGTCTCTTATTATCTGTAATATGTAAAATATGATCCTGGCATCTATATACTTGAAATTGGTACAGATGTGGTAAGATCTTGCAGACACATGGCAGTTTTTGAATATTTAAGCGCGTATTTTTCGAATTGCTGTTTAAGTTTTGATTGCTGATCAAATGGTAAAAATATTAAAAAATATATCCTTGTAACATATCTGATGAAAAGAGGGAAAAAATCTATTCAGTGAATTGTTTCATTTGTCCTACTCTTTTACTAGCCGTAGTATGCGAATAGAAAATGTAAAGCTTTACCAGCAAAATTCGCACTTTTTTAAACTTTAAAAATCATGTAAAAGATAACAGGATAATGGAAAAAAATTCAACTTTTTTTGTAATTAGTAAAGTTGTTCTTCATGATATGAGAAAATTTTTTTTTAAATTCATTGAGGACGATCAGGAAAAAAAATTATTATTTTTGGTCACAAGACATGAATGACCCAAGACCAGAATATTTTTTGTACTGTTTTTATTCCAATCAAAGCACAAATAAATTAAAAAGCACCGATATATTTGCTATACTAAGAGACACAATAGAATTGCTTCTTCTTTTAAGGATAAGTGCCCACAATCAGGCTTCCTCAGGTTCTCTTGTGGAGACGCTAGTGTCCTGTGTGGGAGAACGCGCTGTCAGTGCCCATGATCAGGCTTCCTCAGGTTCTCTTGTGGAGACGCTAGTGTCCTGTGTGGGACAACCGCTGTCAGTGCCCATGATCAGGCTTCCTCGGGTCTTCTTGCAGAAACATTAGTGGTCTGTGCGGAAGAATGTGCTCTCAGTGCCCACAATCGGGTTTCCTCGCGTTCTCTTGTGGAGATGCTAGTGTCCTGTGCGAGAAAACGTGCTGTCAGTGCACGTGATCAGGCTTCCTTGCATCCACTTGCTCGGACACTAGTGTACTGTTGGGAGAGGTGATCAGGTTTCCTCACGTTCTCTTTTTAAGACGCTAGTGTCCTGTGCAGGAGAATGCATTGTCCGTGCCCACAATCAGGTTTCCCCAGGTTTTCTTGTGGAGATGCTAGTGTCCTGCGTGGGAGAATGTGTTGTTCATGCCCACAGTCAGGCTTCCTTAGGTCCTCTTGCGGAAACATTAAGGCCCAGTTACACACACAGATAATTGTGCAGAGATTGTTTGCAGATCTCTGGTTGCAGTGAAATCATGGACACACTGTTCCATTTGTACACAGCCTCAAAATGGAACAATGTGTCCATCATTTCACTGCAACCAGAGAACTGCGAACAATCTCTGCACAATTATCTGTGTGTGTAACTGGGCCTTTAGTGTTCTGTGTGGGAGAACACGCTCTCAGTGCCCAAGATCAGGCTTCCTACAGCTTTTGCACAAACTTTAGTGTTCTGTGGGGGAGAATGCTCTGCCAGTGCACATGATCAGGCTTCCTCACATTCTTTTATGGAGATGCTAATGTCCTGTGCGGAGAACGCACTGTCAGTGCCCATAATCAGGCTTCCTCAGGTTCTCTTGTGGAGATGCTATTGTTCTGTGCAGGAGAATGTGTTGTCCATGCCTACAATTAGGATTCTGGGTGCAGTGACAATAGATTGACATTGTGTGGCTCGGAAATCCACGCTACCGGTCAGTTTACACAGTTTACACAGCATTAAAAAGAAGCACAGTGGGCAGATTTTATAAATCCATCCACTGTGCTGGAGCAGTGAAAACACATTGTGTCCAAAACGCTGTTAATCCTGATTGTGGAATGTAGGAACCAGATAATTTAATGGATAAAATCCACACTGCTGTTGATTGAAAAGATCCAGAAGAGTTGAAAATAAGGAAACAGTGATGTATCTACACTCTTCGAAGTGTGTCCCCGCTTCTTTATCAGGTACCATATTTTTCGGATTATGAAACGCACTTTTGTTCCCCAAAATTTTGGGGGAAAGTGGGGGGTGCATCTTATAATCAGAATCTGTTGTGAGGTGGGGAAGGGGGGCCCTGTGGAGCGGAGTCCGGAGACTTGAGGGGGCCAGGAGCAGGTTGCAGCTGCGGGCCATGATGACGTGGGGCCGGTCATTATGCTCCTATAATATGCACTGCATCCCACTGTCAATCAACAGTGGGGGAGCAATGCATATGACAGGAGCATAGTGAGCAGGTCCGCAGCCCTGCGGCTGCTCCTGTGTGAATAGTCAGTGCTTTCCATGCTTTCATTGCGTGGAAAGCACTGACTATCCCACGGTGTCATGCTCACCTTTCCATCGCTCCCTGCTGCCCGCGCCATCCCCGCTGTCTGTGCTGTGCCGACATCTGGTCCTCTGAGTGCCGCTGCATGGTGACGTCATCACCACGCGCTGCTCACAGGACCGGTTGCCGGCACAGCATAGACAGCGGGGATGGTGCAGGCAGCGGGGAGTGATGGAGAGCAAAAAAAATTTTTCTCTTTCCCTTCACCAAATTTTGGGGTGCGTTTTATAATCTGGTGCATCTTATAAAGCGAAAAATAAAAATACAGTAATCTACCAATACGAAGAAGCAGGGACTTGCTTCGAAATGCATAGAACTAAACCACTATTTATTTTATTTTATTTCTTTATTTTCAACCGTTCTGGACCTTTTCAATCAACAGCCACATGCATTCTATCCACTACTTTATCTGGTTCCACATTCCTGGCTTTGTAGGTGGCTCCTGCAGCAGCTGTCGTATGTTTTTATATTGGTTTCGTGACACATCCTCACAAAGTAAGATACTTGCTCTGTCTTTTCACCCTTGATTTTGTAAGACCCTATTGCGCTTTTTTGTCTACAGTTTTCCACTTTAATCCTGATCGTGGGCACGTACCCTCAGCCATACCTAACCTTACTACACGTATTCTGTGAGCTTGCCTTAGCTTGAGTCCTTAAGTGTAACATTGCATGGAATTTACCTATACATGTGCAGATTTAGTAGTAGTTTTGCTTGAGGATTTTACTTACTGTACAGCACAGCGGGAAATTTAAGCTTCCGGCTTTGACAGCCAGCGAGTTTCTATTCCTGACAAATGCTGTCTGCGGTCCTTCAGGACCGTGGACAGCATCACAATCACGCAGCACACACGCACTCACACCTCACAATCACAGCACACTAACATACATACAGCCAGCCACACTCATCACACGCACCATACTCGCACCACACACTCCCACAAACACGCACAGCACTCGCATCACTGTCATGCATCAAAAACACGGCGTTTTTGATGCATGATAGTGTGCCTCCACCCTTATGTGTATAGGTTTATGGAGTGTCTGGTCTAAAGTATTACATGGGTAGATCTAGTTTAGGGTTCGGATTACTTTAGGGGTCTAAGTCTAAATGCTAGGTTCCAAAATTAAATTGTTGTGTTTGGTCTTTTTTAGTGAAATTAGTTTCTGTCTTAGGGTGTTCATCTAAACGAATTTCTATTAGGGAAGGATGTTGTACTGTCTAATCATCTGGTATTGATTTTAGAGTCATCATTTCTTTTAGTTTTAAAAATATGACCAATCCTGTTTATTGTACCTCCTGTATTGATTATAACTGCCCATGATGCTGCATCTACTACTATTGTGCTTGTGTGGTCAGGGACACTGTGTACAGTTACATTAACTGATCCTTATGTTGACCTTCCTGTATGTATACTCCAGAGGCATTGCATCTAACATTATATCGATACTGGTGCAGTACATCCTGTGGTTACATTACCATTTAACTATTTAACTTGAATCCCCGATGAGTACTTACCTCTGCCTGTTATTATACTCCAGAGCCTCCACTCACCTAATTCTGGCTGGCTACATGTTACTGTGTTTCGTCCTCCAGCCTCTGGGTCCCATGATAGCAGGATTACTGCAGTGCATAGTGTGGTGATCTCTGTACACAGATCGTCCTCCTTTACAGACACGACCGATGCAGAAATATTCACACTGGGGAGCAGCATTTATAAAATCTGTTCTGTCTCTTTTATTACAGTTATATACAGTGGTGTAATGATCCGGGGCTCGGATCTCAGGACGATTGTCTCTGGATCTTCTCCTTCAGGTCGGAGAACTTTCTGTCACTCATCGCCTGCCGCACGGAGCGGAAGAAGCTGAAGTATTGCTGGAAGTTGTGGTCATCAGGAGGATCCCGGCCAGTAACTCCCGGGAGGTCAGGAGGTGATGGATGTAGGCGCGGCTGTGGTGGCGACAGCAGTAACACGTGCAGCCCTCGAGCAGCGGATGGAAATCTTCACGAAACCTGTGAAGAAACGGGGAAAATATTACATTTCTCTCATCTAAGTAACCTCACCCAGTCTGGACGCGGCAATGTCCACCCGTACGGGCGCGGAAATGTCCACCCGTACGGGCGCGGCAATGTCACCTGTCCAACCGCAGTGATATCACAAGTATGGCCACAGCGATGTCACATGTGGAGGAGCCACGCACCGTGTCTCCTTTAGGCAGATCTCGTAGGAGGTGATGTTGGAGCGATCGATCTCTGGATCCTCAGATTTTCCCTCGTTCTTCTCCCCATTACTCAGCTCCTCCTTGTCTAAGACTGAAGATAAAGAGAAATCTTGGTCAAAGAGCGACCTATAAAGCATATGTGAGAAACAGCGGAGGAGGAACGCCGCGCCATTATCATAGGCAGCATTATATATGTAGATAAATCAATGCAACAGAGAATAACTTGGTGTCCGAAGGTCATCATGGTGACAACAATCTTCTGCGATTCTAGAAGTGTGAAGGAACCTCCAGGGTCATCGGGTGAAGGGACCTCGGGCCGGGGTCGGTCGGGTGAAGGGACCTCCCGGGTCGTCGGGTGAAGGGACCTCCCGGGTCGTCGGGTGAAGGGACCTCCCGGGTCGTCGGTGAGCGTGAAGGGACCTCCCGGGTCATCAGGAGGTGTTTGGGATTTTAATGATGAGTTTTTAGATAACAATAAACTGCACCACAATAATAATACAATGGTTGTATGTAATATGGACAGGTATGAAGTGCAAGCACATTTACCAATGCGGTGGGGTTCACCTGCGGTCTCGGGGTCCAGCTGGTATTGGTGGGTAAAGTTCAGGGCGCAGCCTCTCTAAGTCACCTCATATGGGAACGAACTGTCGAACACATTCCCCGCTCTCAATACAGTCCATAACCTGATCTGGCCGCCCCATACCATGGATGACCCTGGAGGAGGTGAAAATAAAGGGTTAAAAGCATGATAACAATAAATATGAGGCCTCCAGATTCTTCTTATTCCATATTATCATCAGGCGGTTTAACAGATCACTTCATATTTCTAATACAGAGCTCCAAATCCCCCACATAGTAGTAAAATGATATTGAATTGTAACTGCAGCCACCACTAGGGAGAGCTCCTTGTATACAGAGATACATGATAAGATTCTGTCTACAGCCACCACTAGGAGGAGTTCCCTGTATATAGAGATACATGATAAGATTCTGTCTGCAGCCACCACTAGGGAGAGTTCCCTGTATACAGAGGTACATGATAAGATTCTGTCTGCAGTCACCACTAGGAGGAGCTCAATGTATACAGAGGTACATATAAGGTTTCTGCCCTGCAATCACCAACACTAGAGGGAGCTCCCTGTATACAGAGATACATGATAAAATCCTGTCTGCAGCCACCACTAGGAGGAGCTCCCTGTATACAGAGATACATGATAAGATTCTGTCTGCAGCCACCACTAGGGGGAGCTCCCTGTATTTAGAGATACATGATAAGCTCCTGTGTGCAGTCACCATAGGGAGAGCTCTCTGTATACTGAGATACATGAGAAGATCCTGCCTGCAGTCACCACTAGGGGGAGCTCCCTGTATTTAGAGATACATGATAAGATCCTGTGTGCAGTCACCACTAGGGAGAGCTCTCTGTATACAGAGATACATGATAAGATCCTGTCTGTAGTCACCAATAAGGGGAGCTTTGGAGTAGACTCCAAACTGTGAGCACATGGAGCTGTACAAGACACTTAGCTCCCTCTAGTGGTGGCTGCAGGAACAATCCAATATCCCTTTTCTACTATGTAGGGGGTTTGGAGTTCTGTATCAGAAATATGAAGGAAAGGATTTTCATCCATTTTCAAGTCCTCTGCCTGCTGTCAGTGAATGTGCTTTACACACAGCTGAGGGTCTGTTGCAGTGTACTCACCGCGGCTTGTCCTCTGGTAACTCTGCAGTGACCGCTGAGATGAGGTTGAGCTTGGCCTCGTGGCTCCCTCTGGGCCCCTGGAATCCGTCCAGCAGGAAGCCGCTCACGGGCCTCTTGGCCGTCTCCCGCGCTGATCTCAGCCGCTCCTCCTGGAGGTCTCCTCCCTCAATGGCGCCAATCACAACCTTCTTCAGAGCCTAGCGGAACAAGAAGCTGCTGGGGTCAGAGGATCCCTTTAAGAAGGATCGATTAACTCAGTGTTCCCCGTTCCCGGGCTCCTCACCTCATCCTCCAACATCAGCTTCAGATATTCGTCCAGAAATGCCAGAGATCAGTCCACGGACTTCCTCGCCCTCTTCCCGTCGGCCATCACCTGCCCATCAGGCAGGCTCTGGATCCAGTCCACCCTCAGGGCCCTCTGCAAGGAGATGAACTTCTGGGGCGTCAGCTCCAATCGACCCCTCGAACCCCAGACTGACACCGTCTACAGAGGGGGAGGAGAAGAACAACAAGAACCAGGAGGCTCAGGATGAACAATCCCTAATAGTCAACGGAACAATCTTATAACATTTCCAATATCTGAGTGAATGGAAGTCTCTAGTTTACATTTAGAGGCTGAAAACGTCTCACAGCTGAGGGCTTGTTACAACTTGTCCCAATCTGGATTATCATCTGTGATACATTGTAACAAAGTTTTACAGCGGACACAACTGTAGCAGACCCTCAGCTGTGAAGTGTGAGGTCCGTTTTGGACTGTCCTCCGGGTTCAGTTACCTTGTTGGGGTTGTATCTGGGGGCGGATGGAGTGACGGGGTCATTGATTGAGCAATAAAGCAAAGAGTCTGATAAACCTGCAGATAAACAAAAGGTGATGAGCGGAGTTATCGGGGTCACATCCTGTGTCACATCATCCCCCAACCGCACAGGATGTCACCAGAGAGGGGGGGGGGCGGAAAACACCCAAACCCCAAATGTCATCACTGCAAGACAACAACAACATTGTGGCAGGTCACATTACAAACAGAAGGAGGAGGTGGAGGAGGAGGGCGCCTCTTGTGGTCACATACAACCCTCACATCAACAAACTGGCTGATCTTTAACCCATATTCCATAGAGAACATAGACTGAAAGCAACCATGAGATAAAAGGAACAGTGGCACTCGCCGTGTCTATGCCCAAAATGACCTCTTTATTGCATTTATTCTTCTAAAATCCAGGCAGGTACAGAGGGACGGTCACAGCATATCATACAGGGATTACAGCTGTTTCGTGCTGATTTACCACTTGTCTGTTGAAGAGCTAAATCAGCACGAAACAGCTGTAATCCCTGTATGATATGCTGTGACCGTCCCTCTGCACCTGCCTGGATTTTAAGACATGCAATAAAGAGGTCATTTTGGGCATAGACATGGGGAGTGACACTTTTTTCTTTTTTGTTATAGTCTCTACAAAAACTCTTAAACTCAGTGAGCGCCTCCTGTTAGCCATTTGCCCCTCTCATATGCCGGATTCTCCATGTCTATATGCCGCTAGAAATCTGCTGTACATCTAAAAGGAAAAAAGACGTGGTGCAGAATGATTTTTTCTTTGTTTGCTGGACAGACTGAAGGCAATACTCTCCTACATACAGCCGCCCAACCTAAGGAATCTCCTTGTCAGAAGTGTCCTCACATTACCTTCACAGACGGGCACATACAAGACCCGTACCCACATATCACCAACAGTCCCCATAAACCCAACACAAACCACGACTAGAAGATCATGGACTTTTTTCCATGTACATCCTCCAATGTGGTGCCATGATACAATGTACAAGGTGCAATGCAGCGACATAAACTGGGGAAATACAGCAAAAACTAGAAACAAGGATGAATCGGCATAGACGTACGATAAAAAACGAGCTGGACACACCTGTAGGAACACACTTCTCTAGACCTGGACACTAAAAAAAGTTCTAATATTGAAAGGTCACTTTAAAAATGACTCCCTGCTCCAAGACTTCTCCTGAGCTGCACCAATTCTCTGGAATGCTCTATCCCAAGAAATCAGGACTATCCACAATTTAAATATCTACATGCTCCCTAAAAATACATCTCTTTAAGGCGGCCTATCATAATCCCTAATAGAAGTCCTTTGTACTGTATATAGCCCATTCACTATCTCTCTGGACATAAATCTCCTTCAAACTCCACCAAACCCAAAAGCTCTACACAGATTGTCTGGTGACCATTCATGTAACTTTATTTATCCCCCTCTTCCTCAAGATGCCTGGACCATCGGTGTAATAAGCCCCTATACCGTGGGTAACCCTATCCCGTTGTAGATTGTAAGCTCTTATGAGCAGGGTCACCTCATTTTTGCTGTAATTATTGAATTGTACTTGTTACATTGATTCTCTGGTTTAATTACTGTATTGCATTTTTTTTTTTTTATACAATTGTTACCTATGACCGTCTGTATATGAACCTCTGTATTGTGAAGCGCTGCGGAATAGGTTGGTACTATATAAAGAAAGATTATTATTATTATTATTATTATTATTAAAATGAGATAGAAAAATCTGGGAAATCAAACTCATAAGAATGTTCCAATCTCTAATGATGGAACTTAATGTAACACCTTGGTTCATGACTCATTACATGGACACAGTTCACACCTCCTCCACGAGGTCTTCAGATCTCTAAAGAACACTTCTGTTCTGTAATCTGATACATTGTTTCCTCACTCATCAGCTGCAGTCAGCAGTGTAGGCCACGCCCCTCCCTTATATGGTTACACGCCCCGTATTCACTGTGAAAACGGAAGTGCCGCAGAATGAGCTTCACACACCACAGTCTAGTGGGGACACCTTGTCTAAGGTTTACGAATGGTTACCAGCCAGAATTTTCTAATAAAGTATATTAGAAAGTTTATTATATTCACTTGCTCTACATTACTTATTAAATAATAATTTAAACGGAAGTTAAGCCCCCGTCACATGGGGCGACATTGCCGCCTATTACTTAGGCGACGTAGGGGCGTGGTCTATCAGTGGTGACATCGCCCCTACGTCACTTCATGTAAAGGGGCGATGTTGGCGCCGCCGGGCGGTCGCCTGGTTTCACAGCAGTGCTCTGAAACCAGGCGACCTTCAAGGGGCAATGTGCACACATCGCCCCATGTAACCGGCCGCCGGCGACCTGTCAGGCAATGGGACCCATAGGTTCCCATTGCCATGCATCGCCGTTGGGGATTTCAGACACCCCGGCGGCGATGCCCCGTCAGCTCGCCGGCGTGGGGCTGGAGATGTCACCCCGTGTAAATGGGGGACGGCAATGCTGGCAAGGCGCCAAAAACATGCGCGCACCCGCCAGTCGCTGCCGACATCTCCAGCCCCGTCGCCAGGTGTGACGGGTCCTTTACACTTTAAAAGTTGTTTCAGTACTTAATTTGTAAGCCTTGAGCTTTGAAAGCTGCAAATATAATTTTTCTGGATAACCAATGAAGGTATCACTCCTAGATTACTTGTCTCATTTTTTTGGGGACATAAATATTTAAATTGAGTCAGGAAACAAACAATCCCTCGTGTGCAGGAGATTTCTGGAATCTCAGGTTTTGCTGGAGCTGGAAAAAGCAGCTTTTAATTTGCAAAAGACTCATGAAAAAAAACACTGCAAAAACTCAACGTGTGAACACTGTCTTACCTGTACCTGAGAAAATAACTCACTTTTTAATGCCTGTGTGAATGAGGCTTCTGTTCAACATTACGACTCATTTTGCACTTTGGGGATTTTTCCGCTTCTGATGGACGGTGCTCGCTCGGTCGCACTGATACGCTGCACTCACAGTCATTGCAGCTGCACACTCACAGTCCATTGCCAGCTGCACACACTCACAGCCCATTGCGCTGCACAAATCACAGTCCATTGCCAGCTGCACAAACTCACAGTCCATTGCCAGCTGCACAAACTCACAGTCCATTGCCAGCTGCACAAACTCACAGTCCATTGCCAGCTGCACAAACTCACAGTCCATTGCCAGCTGCACAAACTCACAGTCATTGCCAGCTGCACAAACTCACAGTCCATTGCCAGCTGCACAAACTCACAGTCCATTGCCAGCTGCACAAACTCACAGTCCATTGCCGCTGCACACTCACAGTCATTGCCGCTGCACATCCAGTCCATTGCCTAGCTGCACAAACTCACAGTCCATTGCGCTGCCACACTCCAGTCCATTGCCGCTGCACAAACTCACAGTCCATTGCCAGCTGCACAAACTCACAGTCCATTGCCAGCTGCACAAACTCACAGTCCATTGCCAGCTGCACAAACTCACAGTCATTGCCAGCTGCCAACTCACAGTCCATTGCCAGCTGCACAAACTCACAGTCCATTGCCGGCTGCACACACTCTCAGTCCATTGCCGGCTGCGCACTCACAGTCCATTGCTGCTGCACAACTCCAGTCCATTGCCGGCTGCACACACTCTCAGTCCATTGCCGGCTGCACAACTCACAGTCCATTGCCAGCTGCACAACTCACAGTCCATTGCCAGCTGCACAAACTCACATCCATTGCAGCTGCACAAACTCACAGTTCATTGCCAGCTGCACAAACTCACAGTCCATTGCCAGCTGCACAAACTCACAGTCCATTGCCAGCTGCACAAACTCACAGTCCATTGCCGGCTGCACCACTCTCAGTCCATTGCCGGCTGCACACTCACAGTCCATTGCCAGCTGCACAAACTCACAGTCCATTGCCGGCTGCACACACTCTCAGTCCATTGCCGGCTGCACACACTCAGTCCATTGCCGGCTGCGCACTCACAGTCCATTGCCGGCTGCGCACTCACAGTCCATTGCCCGATGTGCAGGCAGTCAACAGGTGTGGTCTACTATTTTTCTCTGCTGACTGTGCTTGCTTTGTTGGTACAGTTAGGTGATGTTCACACCTTGCAGTTTATTTCTCCACCAAAAAACGCATCTCCTGGCAGGCAAAAATGCAGCATTTTTTACGCTTTTTTCTCCAAGTGTTTCTATCATATGATGTATGAGAAAAATGTAGAAAGAATTAGCATGTTGCTGCTTTTTTCTGCACCAAAATCTGCAGGTGAACAAACCTGAATGTGTGCACAGTGATGCAGAAATCCCATAGACTTTGCTGGGATGTGGCTTTAGTTGAATTGATTAAAAACAGCAAATAAAAAAGCATCAAAAACGCGAGGTGTGCACACAACCTTGCACGTAGAGAGAGCGGCTTCACAAAACTAATAACACAATCATGTCTCATACACAGCAATGAGAAAAGTAAGTGAACCCTTATCTTAACCATTTCAGACCGGCCATTATCATACACGCACGTTTCATGGCTTAATCACAAAGCACTTCCTTATCTGTATAAACAAGTGTGGGTTGAGGGCTGTATACAGGGAAGGAGAATGGAAATATGGAAAATAATGATAATAGAAATATAAATAATAAAAAATGATAATAATTAAAAATAAATAAATAATAATATTAATAATAATAATTAAAAAAAAAAACTAAAAATAATAAAGTTCTCTGGGGAGTCCGGCTGTGTCTGACAATCTCCTGCAAGCTGCTACTGTGTACTGATATTTTACAACATCAGTGTAGAGCACAGTGTGGACCTGGATGTTTATAATCTACTAGAAATAGGCCGGATGCTATTGAGTCAGGAGTGCGGTGAAATGAACAGGTACCGTAGAAATAGCCGCTGAATAGTACAGTCCTCTCTCCAGAAAGTACGCTGTTGTTGCAGGATTTATATGGTGAATACGGTGGCTCAGTGGTTAGCACTGTATATGGTGTATATGGAGGCTCAGTGGTTAGCACTGTATATGGTGGCTGAGTTGTTAGCACAGTATATAGTGGCTCAGTGGTTAGGACAGTATATGGTGGGTCAGTGGTAGCACTGTTGGTGGCTCAGTGGTTAGCACTATATGATGGCTCAGTGGTTAGCATTGTACGGTGGCTCAGTGGTTAGCACTGTACGGTGGCTCAGTGGTTAGCACTGTATACGGTGGCTCAATGGCTAGCACTGTATACGGTGGATCAGTGGTCAGCACTGTATACGGTGGCTCAGTGGTTAGCACAGTACGGTGGCTCAGTGCTTAGCACTGTACGGTGGCTCAGTGGTTAGCACTGTACGGTGGCTCAGTGCTTAGCACTGTACGGTGGCTCAGTGCTTAGCACTGTACGGTGGCTCAGTGCTTAGCACTGTACGGTGGCTCAGTGCTTAGCACTGTACGGTGGCTCAGTGCTTAGCACTGTATGGTGGCTCAGTGGTTAGCACTATATGGTGGCTCAGTGGTTAACACTGTACATGGTGGCTCAGTGGTTAGCACTGTATATCATGGGTCAGCAGTAGCACTGTGCGGTGGCTCAGTGGTTAGCACTGTATATAGTGGCTCAGTGGTTAGCACTGTATATGGTGGCTCAGTGGTTAGCTGTTAGTGGTCTCCCCCTGTTCTCTGCCCCCGTATTCCCCTCTGCCACTGTGTCCCGCTGTCCTCTGCTGCTGTCCCCCCCTGTCCTCTGCCGCTATCCTCTGGCCCTGTGCTGCCCTGTCCTCTGGCCCTGTGCTGCCCTGTCCTCTGGCCCTGTGCCGCCCTGTCCTCTGGCCCTGTGCCGCCCTGTCCTCTGGCCCTGTGCCGCCCTGCCCTTTGCCACTGTGTCTCCCTGTCCACTGGCCCTGTTCTGTGTGCACCCAGTTCTGTGTACGCCCTGTTCTGTGTGCGCCCTGTCCTGTGTGAGCCCTGTCCTGTGTGTGCCCTGTCCTGTGTGAGCCCTGTCCTGTGTGAGCCCTGTCCTGTGTGCGCCCTGTCCTGTGTGCGCCCTGTCCTGTGTGCGCCCTGTGCCACCCTGTCCTCTGCCCCTGTGCCGCCCTGTCCTCTGCCCCTGTGCCGCCCTGTCCTCTGCCCCTGTGCCGCCCTGTCCTCTGCCCCTGTGCCGCCCTGTCCTCTGCCCCTGTGCCACCCTGTCCTCTGCCCCTGTGCCGCCCTGTCCTCTGCCCCTGTGCCGCCCTGTCCTCTGCCCCTGTGTCGCCCTGGCCCTGTGTCCCCCTGTTCTGTGTGCCCCTGTGTCCCCCTGTTCTGTGTGCCCCTGTCCTGTTTGGCCCCTGTCATGTTTGGCCCCTGTCCTGTGTGGCCCCTGTCCTGTGAGACCCCTGTCCTGTGAGACCCCTGTCCTGTGAGACCCCTGTCCTGTGAGGCCCCTGTCCTGTGAGGCCCCTGTCCTTGTTATGTGTTCCCCTGTCCTCTACCCCTGTTATGCGTCCCCCTGTCATCTGCCTGTGTTCTGTTCCCCTGTCCTCTGCCCCTGTTATGTGTCCCCCCATCATGTGTCCCCCTGTCCTCTGCCCCTGCTACATGTTCCCCTGTCCTCTGCCCCTGTTTTGTGTCCCCCTGTCCTCTGCCCGTGTTCTGTGTCCCCTGTCCTCTGCCCCTGTTATGTGTTCCCCTGCCCTCTGCCCCTGGTATGTGTGCACCCTGTTCTGTGTGCACCCTGTTCTGTGTGCACCCTGTCCCGTGTGCACCCTGTACTGTGTGCACCCTGTCCTGTGTGCACCCTGTCCTGTGTGCACCCGGTCCTGTGTGCACCCTGTCCTGTGTGCACCCTGTCCTGTGTGCACCCTGTTCTGTGTGCACCCTGTCCTGTGTGCACCCTGTCCTGTGTGCACCCTGTTCTGTGTGCACACTGTTCTGTGTGCCACCTGTCCTGTGTGCACCCTGTTCTGTGTGCCACCTGTCTGTGTGCACCCTATCCTGTGTGCGCCCTGTCCTGTGTGCCACCTGTCCTGTGTGCACCCTGTCCTGTGTGCCACCTGTCCTGTGTGCACCCTGTTCTTTGTGCCACCTATCCTGTGTGCACCCTATCCTGTGTGCACCCTGTTCTGTGTGCCACCTGTCCTGTGTGACCGTCCCCGTGTCCTCTGACTTCCACCAGCCTCAATCTGTTTGGAGCTGGTCATGTGACAGGGCGGGCTGATGTGGCGTCACAGAGGGCCTGTCAAATGACCGGCTCCAAATAGATTGAGGCTGGAGGAAGACAGGCTGCAATGTTAACGCCGGTAGAGGGTGAGAACAAAGTGGCGAGGGGGGAGAAGGAGAGCGAGCAGCGGGGAGAGGGGGCGGCAGCACCGCTACTGGCCGCCATATGGGAATATCCATAACTTGGGTGTTCAAATATGGAGGCCAGTGCACTTCAGGTTGCGCGGACGCCGCTCATCTCCCGGTTGCGTCGCCGCTGACCTCCGTGCGGTGGGGGATAACCGGCAGCTAACGTCGTGAGATCAGTGCTGCTAATCTCCTGACGGTAGCACTGGTGTCTTTGTCACTTAGACTTCAGACGCCTGTGTTGGTATCCCACAATGGCATCGCAATGCATTGTGGAATAGCGACATAAGCCCCGGAAGTCTGTGACAACCATTATTGGTGATTATATAGTAGACTAGAAAAAGGCCCGATGCTATTACATTGGGAGTGCGGTGAAATAAACATCTGTGTATCCTATGTGGTGCTAATAGGAGCAGTGGACATGTGTCACACTGTTTGCACATTCCAAGATACCTGTTTTATGTCATCCTTCTGCATTTGTGTATTGTATTTGTTGCTCCCGGTATTAACCCTTTGGGGGGGGGGGGCTTGTAACACTGCTTCGGCACCGCGTGAACTTGAATTGCCAGCAGCCGTATCTACTGCGCATGCGCCAGGTGCGCGCGAGCTCGCGCGGCGGAGAGTGCACGCGTCCCGCGCGTGCATGTTGCGCATGCGCATTGATCAATTAAGTCTGCCCCGATCCCCTAACGAGCGGATCCCTGCAGTCGAATCCTTCTACTGCGCATGCGCGCGGCAGTCGCGCGCTCGGCTCTAATTCCTTCTGCGCATGCGCGCGACTGCCGCGCGCTCGTGCTCGCGCCTCTAATTTAGTGTTCGCGGCGGAGGCTGGCTTCCCTGCGCGAGCTTCATTCACTGTGAAAGCCCCGCCCCCCCGACCTGCCGGTCTTCCCGCCTTGCTGTTCAAAACACTGGCGCTTCTACTGCATCAGGCTTCTCTATTGACTGGTATTGGGGGGCTGTGTATGGATGGATGGGTGGTCTTACTAGGGGGGGGGGCTGTGTATGGATGGATGGGTGGTCTTACTAGGGGGGGGCTGTCTATGGATGGATGGGTGGTCTTACTAGGGGGGGGCTGTGTATGGATGGATGGGTGGTCTTACTAGGGGGGGGGCTGTGTATGGATGGGGGTCTTACTAGGGGGGGCTGTGTATGGATGGATGGGTGGTCTTACTAGGGGGGGGCTGTGTATGGATGGATGGGGGTCTTACTAGGGGGGGGGCTGTGTATGGATGGATGGGTGGTCTTACTAGGGGGGCTGTGTATGGATGGGTGGTCTTACTAGGGGGGGGGGCTGTGGATGGATGGATGGGTGGTCTTACTAGGGGGGGGGCTGTGTATAAATGGGTGGTCTTACTAGAGGGGGCTGTGTATGGATGGATGGGTGGTCTTACTAGGGGGGGCTGTGTATGGATGGATGGGTGGTCTTACTAGGGGGGCTGTGTATGGATGGGTGGTCTTACTAGGGGGGGGCTGTTTATGGATGGATGGGGGTCTTACTAGGGGGGGCTGTGGATGGATGGGTGGTCTTACTAGGGGGGGGGCTGTGTATGGATGGATGGGTGGTCTTACTAGGGGGGGCTGTGTATGGATTGATGGGGGTCTTACTGGGGGGGGGCTGTGTACGGATAGATGGGGGGGCTGTGTACGGATAGATGGGGGGCTGTGTACGCATAGATGGGGGGGCTGTACGGATAGATGGGGGGGCTGTACGGATAGATGGGGGGGTCTGTATGGATAGATGGGGGGCTGTACGGATAGATGGGGGAGCTTACTGGGGGGCTGTACGGATAGATGGGGGGGCTTACTGGGGGGTCTGTATGGATAGATGGGGGGCTGTACGGATGGATGGGGGGCTTACTGGGGGGTCTGTATAGATAGATGGGGGGCTTTCTGGGGGGCTGTATGGATAGATGGGGGGGCTGTACGGATAGATGGGGGGGTCTGTATGGATAGATGGGGGGCTGTACGGATAGATGGGGGAGCTTACTGGGGGGCTGTACGGATAGATGGGGGGGCTTACTGGGGGGTCTGTATGGATAGATGGGGGGCTGTACGGATGGATGGGGGGGCTTACTGGGGGGTCTGTATAGATAGATGGGGGGCTGTATGGATAGATGGGGGGCTGTACGGATAGATGGGGGGGGCTTACTGGGGGGTCTGTATAGATAGATGGGCTTTACGGATAGATGGGGGGGCTTACTGGGGGGTCTGTATAGATAGATGGGGGGCTTTCTGGGGGGCTGTATGGATAGATGGGGGGGCTGTACGGATAGATGGGGGGGTCTGTATGGATAGATGGGGGGCTGTACGGATAGATGGGGGAGCTTACTGGGGGGCTGTACGGATAGATGGGGGGGCTTACTGGGGGGTCTGTATGGATAGATGGGGGGCTGTACGGATGGATGGGGGGGCTTACTGGGGGGTCTGTATAGATAGATGGGGGGCTGTACGGATAGATGGGGGGGCTGTTTGCAGTGATGCCAACACACGTGCTGTAGTCAGTACTTTTTGTTCACCTCTGCTTCCGTCTACAACACTGAACCATTCGGGTTCCCCATTACATTTACTACCCAACTATTCTCACGGACTCACGACATCAGCGGCCTTTGTTTGTTGACCAGCACTGAGCGCGGTTCATAAGCTCCATAAGGGCTCAAACAGACCGGCGACTTGATTTCACGCATGAAGTCCCGCTCTGAACTTAGTGCCTGAAAATGAAGCTCGTACTTACCTGTCGGCGCCGCCCCCATAACCCGGCCTGTCCTCGTGCGCTGACCTCTCCCAAGAGTTCCTGCGCTGAGAGTCCCGTCAGGCAGCGCATGAAGACAGGCCGGGTTATGGGGGCAGGTAAGTATGAGCTTCCTTTTCAGGTACTAAGTTCAGAGCGGGACTTTATGCATGAAATTAAGTCGCCGGTCTGTTTGAGCCCTAAGGCTACGTTCACACAGTGCGTATTTTGTCGCATACTTTTACGCATGCAGTTTTCTAAAGAAATACGCGCGTTTTTTTACGCGCGTAAAATACGCATGTGTGTTCACACACATGCGTTTTTTTTTATGCGTTTTTTTACGGACGCGTATTTTTCTGCATGTGTACTGCAAACATAGAAATAAAGTTTGTTAAAAAAAAGCCTTGTGATGTCATTTCCTTTCTTTTCAATTTGAATGGAAAATGAGCTCAATTTGTAAGCGGAAACCATGTCGCGTTTGGAGAGCCCCTGTGTGTCTCCACATTGGAGCTCCCCCACAAGTGACCCCATTTTGGAAATTAGACCCCCGAAGGAACGCATCTAGATGTATAGTGAGCACTTTGAACCCCCAGATGCTTCACAAATTCATCTGTAAAAATGAAAAAGCACTTTTTTTTCCACAAATAATTTATTTTTTCATTATTACGGATCAATTTGTGAAGCATCTGGGGGTTCAAAGTGCTCACTATGCATCTAGATGCGTTCCTTCGGGGGTCTAGTTTCCAAAATGGGGTCACTTGTGGGGTAGCTCCAATGTGGAGACACACAGGGGCTCTCCATACGCAAAATGGTGTCCACTAACAATTGGAATTGTTAGCGGACACCTTGTAGGATATGAAGAGCCCCTATGTGCCTAAACATTGGAGCTCCCCCACAAGTGACCCCATTTTGGAAACTAGACCACCCAAGGAACGTATTTTTATGGATGAATTTGTGAAGCATCTGGGGGTTCAAAGTGATCACTATGCATCTAGATACGTTCCTTCGGGGTCTAGTTTCCAAAATGGGGTCACTTGTGGGGAAGCTCCAATGTTCAGGCACACAGGGAGGGGCTCTCCATACCCGACATGGTTTCCGCTAACAATTGGAGCTAATTTTCCATTGAAATTGTTAGCGGACACCATGTCGTGTATGGAGAACCCGAGTGCACGAGGGCAACTGGAAGAGTTGGGGTACAGCACCAGAAAATGCCGCCTTTAACGAATGCGCTATTTTCTTGGGTGGCTGTGGGTTGAAATTTGCAGCGTTTGGGGCCCACAACATTTGGGCCTCTCCACGCTGAGGATTCCAGTCTGCCAGCTGCCAAGTTGTACCTGGCTGGCTACAAAAAATACATCGAAGGCCTTTTTTTATTTCTAGAACTAATTCTAGAAAAAAAAAATGGCGTGGGGCTCTGCCATATTTTTGGTCCAGCCAGGTACAACTTGGCAGCTACAGACTGCTAGCAACCCCCAGCTGCCTCGTTGTACCTGGCTGCAACCAAAAATACAGCGAAGCCTTTTTATTTCTAGCACTAATTCTTGAAAAAAAAAAATGACATAGGGCTCCGCCATATTTTTGGCCCAGCCAGGTACAACTAGGCAGCTGGGGGCTGGAATCCTCAGCATGGAAAGGCCCAAGCGTTCTGGGCCCCCCATGCTGCGAATTGCAGCCCGCAGCTGCCCCAGAAAATGGCGCATTCATTGAAGCGTCATTTTCTGGCGCTGTACCCATGCTCTTCCAGTTGCCCTGGTGCCGGTGGCAAACTGGGTAATAATGGGGTTAATGCCAGCTTTTTATTGGCAGCTGGCACTAAGCCCGAGATTCATAATATAGGGTCAATGTTAGACCCGCCATTAGGAATCTCTGGTACATAGTCAGAAAATACACACATAGAAAAATCTTTTTATTTGAAAAAAAAACACAAACAAAATTCGGACTCCATCTTTATTATAAAGATCCGACGTAGTCCATAACGAACGTCCCACGACGCTCGATCGCCTCCGACGAAGTCCACAACGAAGGTCCCACGACGCTCGATCGCCTCCGACGTAGTCCACAAAGGTCCCACGACACTCGATCGCCTCTGCTCAATCCAGAGACTACAGCAAGGGATCAAGTGTCCTCTTCCTAGTCTCGGGGGTCAGAGTTATGGTGCACTGTATGACAATGATCTGTCATACAGTGCACCATGACTATGATTCCAGAGACTATAACAAGAGGACACTTGATCCCTTGTTGCACCCATCATCCACGCACGCACACAACCACGCACGCACATCCAAGCACGCAAATATTCACGCACGCACGCTGACATCCACGCACGCACGCTGACATCCACACACGCATGCTCACATCCACGTACGCACACATCTTCGCACGCACATCCACGCACACATCAACGCAAGCACATCCACACACGCATGTTGACATCCACGCACGCACATCCATCCACATCCACACACACATTCACGCACACATCAACGCAAGCACATCCACGCACGCACGCTGACATCCACGTATGCACACATCTTCGCATGCACATCCACACACACATCCAAGCACGCACATTCACGCACGCACACATCCAAGCACGCACATCCATGCACACATACATCCATTCACCCATCCATCCACCCATTCATCCATACTTACCCACCGATAAGGAGGAGGAGCCCCTGAGAAGAAGAGGGGCCACACCGGAGACTGCAGAGGAGGCCGATGGTGCAGGCCGGTGCACCCCGCCGGACCGGAATAGGTGAGCGGGGCTGGGGGGTGGGTATGAGCAGGGGGGAGGGGGTCTGCAGCTTGACCGGCGGGCGCATGAGCCCGCCGGCAGAAAAACTATAGGAGGGCGGGTGGATGGCGGGGACCGGTATGGGGGGTGCAGGCCGGACACAGGGGAGGGCTGGACAGGACACAGGGGGGGCTGGACGGAGCGAGGACAGGACACAGGGGAAGCTGGATCATTGGATAATGGCCGGCGGGTGCGGTGGGACCCAGGGACAGCCACGGGAAAGCAGGAATCCCAAAATGATGGGATTTCCTGTTCCTGCTGTCCCTGGGGCTGTTCCTGTGTGACATAATTTCCTCTACATGCCCCTTGCCCCGCGCTGCAATGCGCATCGTCTGAATGGCGATGCGTAATTCCAGGGGTTAAAATGGGGCCTATGGGAGAAGGCGCACGTAAAAAGGCAGAAAGAATGAACATGTTCATTCTTTTTACGTGCGCGCTTTCTCCCATAAAAGCGCGCATGTAAAAAGGCAGAAAGAATGAACATGTTCATTCTTTTTACGTGCGCGTTCTCCCATAAAAGCGCGGCGGAAAATTGCGCTGCTGTGTGAACAGCAAAAGTGCAAGTGCATTCACTTTGCTGTGACATGCAGATGCAAATGCGCTTTGGGGGGAAATACGTGCGCAAAAAAGCGCCGCAAATACGCCCAGTGTGAACGCAGCCTTAGGGAGCTTATAAACCGCGCTCAGTGCTGGTCAACAAACAAAGGCCGCTGATGTCGTGAGTCCGTGAGAATAGTTGGGTAGTAAATGTAATGGGGAACCCGAATGGTTCAGTGTTGTAGACGGAAGCAGAGGTGAACAAAAAGTACTGACTACAGCACGTGTGTTGGCATCACTGCAAACAGCCCCCCCATCTATCCGTACAGCCCCCCAGCAAGCCCCCATCTATCTATACAGACCCCCCAGTAAGCCCCCCCATCTATCCGTACAGCCCCCCATCTATCCATACAGACCCCCCCAGTAAGCCCCCCCATCTATGCGTACACAGCCCCCCCATCTATCAGTACACAGCCACCCCCAGTAAGCAGTAAGACCCCCTTCCATCCATACACAGCCCCCCCCCTAGTAAGACCCCCATCCATCCATACACAGCCCCCCCCCCCTAGTAAGACCCCTATCTATCCATACACAGCCCCCCCTAGTAAGACCCCCATCCATCCATACACAGCCCCCCCCCAGTAAGACCCCCATCCATCCATACACAGCCCCCCCCCTAGTAAGACCCCCATCCATCCATACACGGCCCCCCCCCCTAGTAAGACCCCCATCCATCCATACACAGCCCCCCTAGTAAGACCCCTATCCATCCATACACAGCCCCCCCCCCTAGTAAGACCCCCATCCATCCATACACACCCCCCCTAGTAAGACCCCCATCCATCCATACACAGCCCCCCCCTAGTAAGACCCCCATCCATCCATACACAGCCCCCCCCCCCTAGTAAGACCCCCATCCATCCATACACAGCCCCCCCTAGTAAGACCCCCATCCATCCATACACAGCCCCCCCTAGTAAGACCACCCATCCATCCATACACAGCCCCCCCCTAGTAAGACCACCCATCCATCCATACACAGCCCCCCCCTAGTAAGACCACCCATCCATCCATACACAGCCCCCCCCCTAGTAAGACCACCCATCCATCCACAGCCCCCCCCTAGTAAGACCACCCATCCATCCATACACAGCCCCCCCTAGTAAGACCACCCATCCATACACAGCCCCCCCCCTAGTAAGACCACCCATCCATCCATACACAGCCCCCCCTAGTAAGACCACCCATCCATCCATACACAGCCCCCCCCCCCTAGTAAGACCACCCATCCATCCATACACAGCCCCCCCCTAGTAAGACCACCCATCCATCCATACACAGCCCCCCAATACCAGTCAATAGAGAAGCCTGATGCAGTAGAAGCGCCAGTGTTTTGAACAGCAAGGCGGGAAGACCGGCAGGTCGGGGGGGCGGGGCTTTCACAGTGAATGAAGCTCGCGCAGGGAAGCCAGCCTCCGCCGCGAACACTAAATTAGAGGCGCGAGCACGAGCGCGCGGCAGTCGCGCGCATGCGCAGAAGGAATTAGAGCCGAGCGCGCGACTGCCGCGCGCATGCGCAGTAGAAGGATTCGACTGCAGGGATCCGCTCGTATCCCCTAGTCCCGGCGCTCACTGGTCACGTGGTAGCACGCAGTGGTCGTAGACATGGCACGTCACTGGTCACGTGGTAGCATGCAGTGGTCGCAGACATGGCACGTCACTGGTCACGTGGTAGCACGCAGTGCCCGCAGACATGGTATGTCACTGGTCACGTGCTGGCACGCAGTGGTCGCATACCTGGCACGTCACAGCCCGCAGAGTCTCCTGGGGGTGACGTCGTTTCCGCTTCCCTTTTCACGCTTCCTCCTGTAGCGTGGCTGCTGCTCATTCCCCCCTCTCTTGGGTGCGGGACTTTTAGAGACGATATTTAATGCCGGGGTTAATTCAGACCCAAGAAATGGAGAGTAGAGTCGGCAAGAAGAAGGTGAGTGTGCGGCGGGGCCTGTGTGCGGTGTATGGGGCTCGGCCTGTCCGTATCAGCTGATCGCTCCATAATAACACATGTGCCCAGTGACGGCCTCCAGCTGTGGGGACCGGTCTCTACTGTGCCTCTACTGCTCCCAACTGGACCTTCAGCAGCAGTGTCTGCTGGGACTTGTAGTTCTCCACATGTGAGTGACGTCACTCTGTCCAGTAAACCCCTCCAGCTGATCCCTTCTAGTATAGGGGATGGACCGCAGGAGTCCATGATCCTGTTGTATAATATTTGATATAAAGTTCCCCTTGCTCTGCTGAGATGTAGAAGAGGTGGACAGACATGTGGACTCGCCCCTGCCTTGGTAATGAGTCCATAAACCATCCCGTTAAGTTTCCTGATCAGGTTATTTATTGTCTTCCCTCTTATACAAGATCCACCTCTTTATGTGATGACTATCTTCATCCTGCAGTGGTGTGAGAGCCTGAGCACAATGTGTAGTTTACAATGACAGAATTGGCCTGTCCTACATGCTAAGCATGAACGTCTCATCACTGGATATTAGAGAAAGCCGTTGAAATGGCGAATAAGCAACCCCCCCCCCCCCCCCCCTCCGACACGTTCTAGCTTTTTTTTTCTGTAGCAGCGTTCATTGTGCAGTAAATAACCTGTGTGATTTCATTGTTGTTAACATTTTTTATTCTATTACTGAAATTTAGTGCATTTTTAGGGTATCTGTGTTTTTTGCTTGTTATTGCATTTTTTCATTGTAGTGTGAGTTGGGGGGGGGGGGCATTTTTTATACAGCATATGGGTTAAATGTGTATTTTTAAGTATGAAACAATACCAAATGAGCTTTAACTTGTTCTTCTAAATGGGTGTACTTTTATTTAGTCACGTGTGTATAATTATTTATTAAAAATAAACGTATTACCCTCCTCAGGTCTTACTGTTGTGGCCCCAGCTTTGGTTGTTGAAAATTCATACACAATACATTTTTAAAGGGGAGCTCCTGGAAGAGAAAACGTTTTAGTACAGTTCCTGCCCTGCTGCATGATAAAGCTGAGCTGTACGCCGCAGTTCTAGGATCTATAAATCCATTAAATTATACTGGCTCCTCTGCTCTGACCCCCTCCTTCCCCCTCATGGAACCCAGAATCTTCAGCTTGAGATCTTTTTGTAAGAGCAAAACGCAGGAGGTGTGTCAGGGGCATGCATGCTGGGAGCTGCAGGATCATCCCACATTCCAGTGAGGAGTGATGATCCGTTGAAAGTTGGAGAGATAAGAAGATACCATGTTCCTATGGGGAATGGGAGACCATGCAGAGCTGAATCAATCAATGTAATGATTTGCCTCTGCTTGTATCCTCACAATAACAGTACACATTATGCGTCATCATACAGCATGTATTTGTATATGCTTGGTGACATGATTGCTATTTGAATCCTGGTCCCCCTGTCACATAGGATGGTATATCAGGGTCTGGATTGTATGTGTGCGCATGGGGCCAGCGGTCACGTCCCCTGCCATACCCCCTCCCTGTACAGAATTGTGACAGGGTGTGAATGTAGGCTTATCCTGAAGCTCCCAGCATCAAAACCCCCAACACACCTCCACTTCTGTGCTCCTAGATGAAGCTGGCATTCAGGAATCTAGGGTTCCATGAGGGAGGGGGGTGATCAATGGAGCAGGTATGTTTTTATTGAATTATAAAAGATTTATCGATCCTAGAACTGCAGTGTACGGCGGCTCTGCTTCATCATGTAGCAGGGCAGGAAATGTACTAAAAAATGTTCTCTTACTGGAGTTCCCCTTTAAAATTAACTGTTATGCATTGCTTGTATAGTGTCATCGTATTCCACAGCAGTTTCCAGACTTCCTCATCACTGCCCCTGTTGGGGCTCACAATGTTAATTCCCTTCTTAATTTAGTTTTTTTTTTTTATTTCTTGTCCTTTTTAGAGAGGTTAGTGATGGAACTGCATATTTTAACTTTGTCAAACATCAATTTTGTATTTCCCTGAAAGCTGCGAGTGTTGCACACAGTGTTGATTAGTTTGATAAGTGCCTCATACAATGTATCAAACAATATTTCCAACATGTTAATAACATCTCTCTTATGTGACCCGACACCCCCTCCTGTCACCCCCAAACTATTCGATGTAAAGCCCCACACATAATTAGTACCCCCCTCCTGATTTTTGTGATGCTTGTTTTCCAGAAAATAACTGAAACTCCCACACCCAAGAAGATAAAAAGAAAAATCCAGAATGGGGACACGGAAGAACCTGATTTTGAGCAAGTGTCTAGTATCAACGGACAGGTGACCGAAGATTGTAATGACAATAAACAGGTAACAGAGAAGATACATCATCGCTTTACTTTTACACTCCTACAAACCTGAACTTACTCATTTTTCTCTCATGAATCACTTTTTCTTTAGACACCGAAACTGAAGAAAAAGAAAAAACTTGCCGAAAAAGAAAGTTCTCCTGAAGCAGCTGAGCAAATTGATGAAGAGCAAGAAGAAACCGAAGCTCCTAAAGTGAAGAAATCAAAGAAGAAAAAGCAAAAAACTGAGCAGGAGATTTTAGAAAAGCAAAACACAGCAGAATCTGAGCCACAGATTAATGGTGAAAAGGTAACATGAATCATAATGTGCAAATAGCTTCTTCAGAGAAGAAGCAGACTGGGACTCCAGCGCCACCTATTGGAAGTAGCAGTCCTAAATGTTAATATTGTCCCTTTTTAAAGAGTCTTCTTACAATATTCACTATCTGGTTTGGCTTCTTATCCTATTTGCAGAAATGTGTTTCAGGGTGTTTGCCCCCTCATCAGTGCTAAGCAGGCAGCCTAGTTGACAGGTTCTGACACTTGGCCTTAAGGTACCGTTACACGGCTCAACATCGTTCTTAACATTGTTCAAAAGTGATGTTTTGAACGATGTTGAAACAACATCGTTAGTGAATCGTTGCGTGTAAACGAACGATTCAACAACGATAATTAGACAAGTTGAAGTTGACAGGTTTATGAACATGTTCATAAACCTGTTGACTTCAACTCCACCAACCTGCTGCATCGTTCAGTGTGACACCGCGATGAACACTCTCCCAGCGGCCAAGCCTATGCTGGGAGTTGGTAACCATGGTACACGTCGGGTTACTAAGCGCTGTGCGGTGCTTAGTAACCCGATGTGTACCTTGGCTACCAGTGTGCTCGCTTGTCCAGATCGCCGGTGAGTGTGCCTGTGTGACACCAACGATGTGAACAATGTTATTAGCGATCACGCGTGGATGTGATCGCTAACAACATCGTTCAGAAAATTGATGCGTGTGACGGTACCTTTAGGGGTAAAATTTATCAATGTGGAGTAAACTAAATTAGAGTAGGGCCACAGTTAAGCTGTTTTGATTAACAGAGCTGAACTCTGCTATTGGTGAAACCTATAGAACTGAACTTGATATATACGTTTGTGCTTTGTTGCTTCAACAGGTAAGATTTTCAACTGACTAGTTTCTTCATAATGTGTGTTTGTTATAGAGTGGTAAACCAGCCAAATCAAAGAAAAAAGCTAATAGTGAGAATGGGGAAATGGAAACTGCAAATAACAATGCCCCGAAGGCAAAGAAAATGAAAATGGACCCTGAGGCAGAAGAAAAGGAGGAACCCAAATCAGACGATGAGGTATTCTTGCATGCTTCAAGCAAGCTGATTTTAGGGGGGGAGGGGGTTAGCCATGATTGTGGGAAAATCCTTTTATATTGAAGGGTTGTCTGAGAATTATAATAAAAAAAAAAAAAAATAGCTAAGTCATTGGATGTACATGACATTGAAGGCTGACCTAACCCATCAGAGCTGTGGAGGAATGAGTGAGCAGTAAAACCCAAGCCTCCCAAAGTGATCAGACTGTCATCTGTACTTTAGGGAGCAGATTGTTAGGTCACCTCCATATGTCAGTCTGTTCCAGTCTGCTTGGTGATGCTGAAACTGTCACCAATGCAGCAGCGCCCACCATTTCTTGTATGGCATCATTCAAAACAGTGGGTGCAATTATTCACTTCTGCAATAGTGTATTTACATACTTTACAGAATGGCTTTAGTAAAATAAAGAAAATGGTCATGATCGGTCCCTTAAAGGTCATACTCTACATTCCATGTCTTTGTATTATATAACGTATATATTGTATTTTATTACATGTATTTATTTATATTTGCAGGAGACTGCTTTGGAGAAAGTAGAAGGCGACTTTTCTAAATTTCCTATTTGTCAAGAAACCATTACAAATCTAAAAGGTAGCACTTTATGACTTGTATTAGCTACATTCCTGTGTGTAACCAATAGCATAGAAAACTGAGAAGTTAAAACTTAACTTTTACTAGCTCTATATTAAAAAGACATAGTTGTCTAGACCAAACAAAACCAAAAAGTGTGCATACGTGACTGTGCAAGTTAGTGTAGTGCTAAACTGAACCCCTCTTATTACCAGGGTTCACAGGTACCCAAGCTTGGTCCCGTCCAAATATCCTAAGGACGCTGGCAGGTGCCTGCTTTTTTCGGTTTTGAGTTTCCCCTAGGATGTAGTCATCAGAACAAACAATCCCATTAGGTAAACCCAGCCACATGCATTAGTGAAAAAACAGCTTATATACTCCTATAGGGAGCGATCTCACCCATCTGCGTCCACCTGTACGCATGTATACGAGTCCATATAGCTCCGGATAACCTTCTGCTAGTGTTTTCCAGGCCAGTCAGGGCTCCGTGAATGTCATATAGCCACCATGTCATCTGATACTTTTCCTCCCGACGTGTTTCAGATCCCTCTTCTTCAGGGGAGTCATGGTACACATATAGGGATTAGTGTTCAAAGATACACATCCCTGTGCAGATGATGGCAATGGTGTCTGAAATAGACAGTGAATATCAGTTGCAGTACCATCCTTATCCACAGTAACCTATGTGCAGCTCTGATGCTGCATGGTCTAGTACCTAATCAGGGACCTAATTAGGGTGTTCACTTACCCAGTCTGGCCACCTCAAGTTTGTGCAGCCGGATCACGCCGCCGCCACCTGGAACTGCTGGTTTTATCATGGCCGGACTCCATAGGTCTTAACGGAGCGCAACCTACCTTGCTGCTTAAAATTACATTCCTGTGTGTGTTACACACCAGCTAAGAGGAATGTTTATATCTCTGTTTTTCTTCAATGATTTTCACTTGGGTAACCAAACTGATGGGCGCACTGAAACATATGAGGCAGTTTCCATTTTCGGAGCAAGAAATCATCAGGAGATGAGTGTTTGTGTAAGGCAAAACCTACCAAACCCCACTGCACTGTGAGGTTTGATGAGATATGTGTGACCATTCTATTTAGGGAGAAAAAAATTGATCATCTTTTCTTCAACAGCCATGCAGTGCAATTTTCCTTTTTATTTTTTTAGCTACAATACATATTCCAACTCTTGTATGAGGCTTGGTCTCACAGGAGCAGTATTATGGCTCTTGCAGGGGCTTTTAGCAGGCCTCAACTGCCATGGTAATCCATTGTTTTTCTGCAATCTTGTTGTGGGGGCAAGTGGTAGCCAGAGTGTACATGAACTAGCAGTGACAAGGTTTCAGTGCGGCTGTCGGATTAACACTGGCTTAATTAAACGTCAGCTATTTGAGAAAACTCAATACTGCAGGTGCCGGCTACATAACATGGCTGTAATTTGCATACCGTGAGACATGAGCTGACTTCATACTTATCAACCCATGATGAAAATGTACACCATGGGCTGTTAAATCACTGCTAGTTTATTACCCCCTTATCAGGTAGAGCTTTTCTACGCAGGCATAGTATGGAACACTGGAGATCCCTTATAGTTGCTGCTTTCTGAAGTAACGATGCAATTCTCCTTACACTATAGTTTTATTAAATTATCCATCCCTCCTTTCTACAAACCTACTTGTGTACTTGTAGTGTTAACTTGATATTCTTCATTATAGGGCTGTGGAGTCAGTAAGCCAAATATCTGACTCAGACTCTTCAATTTCTCTGAATTCGACTCCATCCAAAATGGGCACCGACTCCACAGCCTTGGTTAACAGGGAACAAAGTCTGCAGTTATGTCATTGAATTTGTCTTGTTTTTCAGCTAAAGGAGTCTCTTACCTGTTTCCTATCCAAGCTAAAACCTTCCACACAGCTTACAGTGGTAAGGATGTGGTAGTCCAGGCTCGCACTGGTACAGGCAAAACTTTATCATTTGCAATCCCTGTGATTGAAAGATTACTCCAAGATAAAAGCCCATTGATGCAAGGACGACCACCCCGGGTAAGACTCGTGTCTTTATATGGATCTGATGTCCCATTCTGTCGGCAAAGAATAGTTTGCTTTGTAACTAAAGAAATTTGTTAGAATCATGAGTCTAGTAGCAAATCTGCTTGGATGTTCAATCATGGTTGAATTATTGCTTTCAAGTAATGAATAGTAAAGACTGTAGACCCTCCACGCTCATTTCTAGATATTATACATTTTAATTTCTTTATCGCTTCATTGAGGGACACAGGAAGACATTGGGGTTTATTCTGCTGCCACTAGAAAGCTGATACTATGCAAAACACTAAAATAATTCTATAGCACTTTACACTGGCACCAATATATGTTTTAATTTCTCTGTCTCTTCATTGGGGGACACAGGAAACCATGTTGGTGCAGGGTCTTTATGGGGGAAAATGGCTTAAATTTGAGTGATATGTAGGAAATTTCACATGGTTTCATCCGTCTCTCCTCTATATAACATTAGAGGCTACATGCCAAATTTCCGACCCTAGTTTAGTATGATGTGCAATTGTATCAATTTGATTGTCAATTAAAATGTCTACTTTTTTAATTATTCTGAAAATGTAGAAATTTTATATCTGATAACAGAAAAATGTAGCTTGCTTAAAATGTCTGTTTTGCAGGTGCTTATTCTTACACCCACAAGAGAACTTGCTATTCAGATAACAAATGAAATTCGCAGTATCTCTAAAAAGCTGAAGACATGTTGTTTCTATGGAGGAACGCCATACCAGCAGCAAGGTACGATTGTGTAGCACAAAGAAAGGATTGGAGTATTTATGCTTTATAATGCAAAAGTCAAGGAGGGTTACCTACAAAAAATATTTTGTTGACTTTGCCCACTCCCTCCTAGGTCACAATACATTCTGCTACGTGTTGGAATATAAGCAAAAGTGACACAAGATTATTAGAAACTGAACTGTTTGTTCTCTTTTTTACAGCCTTATTTATAAGAACTGGGATTGATATTTTGGTTGGGACCCCTGGTCGTATTAGAGATCTTATCCAGAACTTTAAGCTGGATCTCACAGTTCTGAAACATGTGGTGTTAGATGAAGTCGACATGATGTTTGACATGGGCTTTTCTGAACAAGTTGAAGAAATCCTAACAGTTCGCTATAAGTCTGGTAGGTGAAAATAATTGAATATTTTTTAACCCAGATGCTAAAATTGTAGGTTAGCAGTATAATGCAAAACCTTTTGTAAAGGATATTTTGGAGCATGCAAAGTCTGAGTCTGAGTACCAGGTTACAGTCCTGAAATTGCACTCAGTAAAATGCATTTTTATTTCTATCTAAAGATCCAAATGAGAATCCACAGACCCTTCTCTTCTCTGCAACCTGCCCCGACTGGATGTATGATGTTGCTAAGAAGTACATGAGACGAGCATATGAGAAAATTGATCTTGTAGGACACCGTAGTCAGCGAGCTGCTATAACTGTGGAGGTGAGTACTTGGCACGTTATTCACACTTCTAATGTGTAGGATCTTCTCACACATCCATTGTTTTCATCTCAGGATAATATACCGTATAAGCCGAGTCTTTCAGCACAGTTTTTATGCGGAAGTGTCCCCCTCGGCTTATACTCTAGTCAGTGGGGGGGGAGGGGCTGGAGGAGGCTGCAAAGAGAGCGGGAGGTCACCTGACCCCGCTGATTAGTCTAATGTAATATGCACTGCATCCCCCTGTTCATGAACGGCAGGGGGAGCAGCGCATATCCTTTTCTTGAACCTTCAATTGGGGGACACAGGAAGACCTAGGGTGTGTTATTGCTACCGTCAGGAGGCTGACACTATGCAAAACAAAAGAAAAGCAACTCCTCCCCAGCAGTATACACCCCACCTACTGGCACAAATTCAACTCAGCTAGTGAGAATAGCAATAGGAGCAAGTATAAGCACACCGAGGATCTTGCGTCCCAGAACCGCATCGGCGGAGGCGTGAGTATGCTCTTTGTAAAATTTAACAAACGTGTGTGCAGATTACCAGGAAGCTGCTTTACAAAGCTGGGTGGCCGAAGCCTGATGTCTAACGGCCCATGAGGCTCACACTGCTCTACACTCCCTGACAGAAGTTATGTCGCTTATCCATGTTATGTAACTAAAATCTTATAACCGGGCGTTAAATTCATCTATTGGTTGTATAAATTACTCTTTTGAAAAGCTGAAACCCTCCCAAATTTGGTTTAGGTTAAGAAAATAAATTGGCATCAATGCTGAAATATTAATCATTTAATGAACAGATTTAATGGTCCGATCTTAGCAAGACAAACATTTTGTCGCCTGGTCATATAATGCGCCCAATCCTGGTTTACACCCTCACCTGTGCTCAGTAAATGATCGGTTAATTAGTGGGTGTGTCTAAAAAGAAACGCAGCACCCCAGACCTTTACTTGAACTGCAACTTGAGCTCTGACAACATGCCAAAAATCCACCCTGCAACCAAAGCCTTGATTATCAAGAGGCTGAAGACCATATCCACTGCAGAGGTGGCTGGCACTTTTAATGTGTGTCAGTGTCAAGTACAAAGAATAAAATAAAAGATTTGGAGAGACTGGAGATGTGTTTGACAAGCAGAGGTCCGGCAGACCCTGCAAGACAACTGCTCAGGAGGAACGTTTGTTGGTTAGAAAATCCAAAGCAAGCCCCTCTTCCACTGCAGCAGAACTCCAACAGGCCTGGTCACCTCAAGTGCCTGTGTCTACTAGAACAGTTTGTAGGAGTCTGTCTCGAAATGGCCTCCATGGTCGAATGAGTGCCCAGAAGCCAGCACTAAACAAAGGCAACTAAAAAACAGTATGGCATTTACAAAGTCCCACAGCCTGCTAAACAGATGGATGCTGGAAAAGTGGCTGAAGGTGGATTTCTCTGATGAATCTTCTGTAGAATTACAGCACAGCCGCCACAAATACTGCAGAAGACCTACTGGAGCCCGTACCGATCCAAAATACACCCAGAAAACAGTTACATTTGGTGGTTCCTCCTGGCAAAAAAGATCAAGGTGCTCAAGGATTGGCCAGCCCAGTCACCAGACATGAACATCATTGAGCATGTTTGGGGTAGGATGAAAGAGGAAGCTTGGAAGACAAAACCAAATAATCTAGATTAACTCTGGGAGGCATGTAAGACTGCCTTCTTTGCTATTCCTGATGACTTCATTAATAAATTGTATGAATCATTGTTGAATCCGGAGCTACGAGGATTAAGGTTGCCTTCTCCGCACAGATTTTCTTGAGAATCCTGGGAATGAGAGGGATGGGGGGGGGGGGCGAAAGAGAAAATAGAAAACTGGGTCCAAGGAATTGCGAGAGCGTCCACTTCGAGGGCCAGGGGGTCTCTGGACCTGGCCACGAAGGGACGGCGCTTGTAATTGTCCCTGGAGGCCATCAGGTCTACATCTGGAAATCCCCATCTAAGGCAAATCTGATGGAATACCGCCATGTTGTGGGACCCTCTCCCTGGTCTAACCCCCCCCCCCCCTTGACTGAGATAGTCGGCTGCCCAGTTGTCTTCTCCGGGAATGTGGATTGCCGATATTGCAGGGACATTTAGCTCGGCTCATTGAAGGATTTGGGCCATTTCCGACATGGCTGAGGGACTTCTAGTCCCCCCTGGCGACTTATTTATGCCACTGCCGTCGCTTTGTCTGTGTTTAAAGGGAACCAACCACCCCAAATGCACCCCCCCCCCCCGGACTGTTAATATGTGTCCCTACACCCAGCACACACATTTGGGGCAATCGTTTTTGCTAAAAAAACTGTTTAATAGAAGCTAAGATATAGCTTTATGAAGTTTAATAAATTCTGACGAATGGGTGTTACCTAGCTTTGTCCTCCTGCAGTGTTCGTGCCTGTCAGCCTCCTCTTCCCCCCTCCCTTCAGTGAAGCCCTTCTGTGCAAGCCGAAAATGCCCTGCCTGTCTGCTGCTGCCTGGTAAATTATGCACGCCCCTCTCACCTTCTAAGAGCCTGGCGCGTCAGACTCTAGCTGCGTAGAAGGGGCGGGGCTAAATCGCGGCATGCCGGAGCCCCGCCCCCTTTCATTTTCGGCTTGCACAGAAGGGCTTCACTGAAGGGAGGGGGGAAGAGGAGGCTGACAGGCACGAACACTGCACGAGGACAAGCTAGGTAACACCCATCCGTCTGAATTTATTAAACTTCATAAAGCTATATCTTAGCTTCTACTAAACAGTTTTTTTTAGCAAAAAACGATTGCCCCAAATGTGTGTGCTGGGTGTAGGGACACATATTTACAGTCCGGGGGGTCATTTGGGGTGGTTGGTTCCCTTTAAATCCATACTTGGTGGCCCGCTAGGATCTCTTGCCAGAAAAGAAGGTCTCAAAGGATCTCCCTGAGTTCTAAGACGTTTATTGGCAGGGAGATTTCCTGAGGGCTCCATATGCCCTGGGCTGTGCGGCATTGGAAGGTCGCGGCTCAGCCTGAGCGGCTGGTATCAGTGGAGATTGATCGTCCACCTGACTGGGAGGAACAATCTGCCTGGAGAGAGGAGGGGAGAGTCGACCCACCAGAGGACCGACTGTCTCGCTAATCTGGAGAGGCGGACTTGGAAATAGAGACTGCTGAGAGAGCGATCCCTTCTCGCTAGAAGGAAGTGCTGGAGAGGCTGGGTGTGGAATTGAGCGAATGGAATAGTTTTGATTGAGGCCACCATTCTGCCCAGCACTCTCATGGACAGGCAGAGTGAGGGGGAGAGAGGGTTGTCTTAGCTGGTGAATTTGGGACAGCAGGGCGGCACAATTTGTCTGGGGGGAGATAGATGCGGGACTGGGCTGTGTCGAAGATCATGCCCGAAAGGTGATCCGCTGTGTCGGGAGAAGACACGACTTCTTGGCATTGATGATCCAACCCAGGCAACGAAGGGAGTCCAGAGAAATCTGAAGACTGTTGAGGCACTCCGCATGAGAGGGGGCCTTTATGAGGATGTCGTCCAAATAGGGTATTGCTAAAATTCCCTTGGACCGAAGGATGGCTGCTACCTGATGCCATGATTTTCGTAATACCGGGGGGCTGTGGCCAGGCCAAATGGTAGGGCGGTAAACTGATAGTGCTGTGATCCCACGGCAAAGCATAGGAAGCGTTGGTGAGAAGCGATGATGGGGATGTGGAGATAGGCGTCCTGGATGTCTATAGAGGCCAGGAATTCTCCTGGCTCCATAGACGCAATTACTGAACGAAGAGACTCCATTCTGAAGTGTCAACTGGAGTTTGTGTTGAGACAGTTGAGGTCCAAAATGGGACGCACTGAGCCTCCCTTTTTTGGGACCACAAAGAGATTGGAGTAAAAACCCCAAACGTGTTGGTGCTGTGGGAAGGAAATAATAACGCCTGCCTCCAGGAGGGAAGAGATGGCAAAAAACGCAGCAAAAGCGCTGTGTGTGAATGTAGCCTTAGATCAGGAATAGAACATCCATTTATAGGACATTTCATAACTTTGACAAATTCCCATGGAAAAATATTCACATTCTGCATTGAACTATTGTACCCAATTTATTGTATATTTTAGGAGTCTGAGTCGGTCCATTTTATACCAGCTCCACCAAAAGGGACACCAACTCCGACTCCACAGCACTGCTTTAGGAATATGTTTCACTCTATAGAACAGCACACAACCTCTCGCCAGTGTCTCACATGTAACTGAATAGCTCAGACAAATTAAGTCTTTTGCCAAGGTTGTGTGTCGTCCTCCCCTCCCTACTTGAGAGTGCTTTTCTCTCGGACAACAATAGGAAATTGTTAGGGTACCGTCACACTTAGCGACGCACCAGCAATCTCAGCAGCGACGCGCCAGCGATCCCTACCAGGTCGTACCGCTCTCTGGATCGCTAGTGAGAAGTCAAAGGTCTCACCAGCGACGCAACAACGATCCGGAATGATACGGAGGCCGTTGGGACCCTGTTTTTCAGACCTGTACTATTGAGGTCGTTGTCCCTGTCAAACGCACCATGCATGCTGCCCAGCAGGACCAACAATCAAAAAATGGTCCAGGCGACTCTGACACGACCAGCGATCTCGCAGCAGGGGCCTGGTTGCTGCTAAGTGTCAAACATAGCGAGATCGCTCTTGCGTCACCAAATTTGTGACTTAGCAGCGATCTCAGTTAGTGTGACGGGGTTTTTTAGTGCTATTCTCCATTTAGCGTAGAATAATTGCATTGAGATAAACTGTAGAGAAAAAAATCTGATGCTATAAAAGAAAACTTGCAGGTTTGAATCAGCTTGCCTGTTTGTCGTCAGTAGGAAAAACAAACAACGAAAACTGTTCAAAGGTGATAACAGTGATATTATAACCTTATTTTTTTGCAGCATTTGGCCATTGAATGTGGCAGATACCAGAAAGAAGTTGTCCTCGGTGATATCATTCAGGTATACAGTGGAAGCCATGGAAAAACCATTGTCTTCTGCGACTCCAAGTTGGAAGCTCATGAGTTGTCAACAAATTGTGGCTCAATAAAACAGGTTCGCATTCCTTATACTGAGATTATACTAACAGTGGATTATATAAAGATGAGCAGAAAACCTTACTTTTTTGTTTATTTTCAGTCTGCTAAGGCATTACACGGGGATCTTCAACAGAAGGAGCGTGAAGTCATCATGAAAGGCTTTAGAAATGGATCTTTTAACGTTTTAATTGCAACCAATGTCGCTGCTCGTGGTCTGGACATTCCAGAAGTTGACCTTGTTGTGTTATACTCTGCACCAAAGGTGAGTGGCGGTACCTTATGTGGTTGGGTTTGCAGTCAGACAAGATTGAGTATGATTCTGCCTACACTTACAGTTGTACCGCGGTTAATGTACATGTCGACCCCACAGGAAGCTGACGCGTATGTCCACCGATCAGGACGTACAGGCAGAGCCGGACGCACAGGAATCTGCATTTCTCTTTATGAACCCAGAGACCGATATTACTTGCAAAATGTGGAGAGAAGTACGGTATGTAGAAGTGAATTATTGCTCTTTTTTTATACTGTGCACAGATAACTTGGTAAGATGGTCGCATACTAAACCTCTTCAGTTAGATTTATCTTGTAATTATCTCTTTTAAGAGTACAAATGGATCTAGTATGGACAGCTTTTACCCTGACTAATTTTGATATTGGCATGTAAATTGATATGAAACCATTTGCCTTCCTGTAGGGAATCACCTTCAAGAGAGTTGCAGCCCCATCTGTATTGAATGTTGCCAAGTCATCCAGTGCTGATGCCATCCGGTAATATATATTTAGATATTTTCTGTTGCATAATATCTTAGATAATACTGTTATGACCACTATTAATAGTTTTTACAAAATATAAGGAGTGTTTTTGAGTTGGTGTGAATCGATGCTCAGTCCACGTTCAGGTCTGTAATCTGAGAACTGCCTCTTAGCTCCACAGCTCTTGTTTTGATTAGCTTACCTGAGGCAATGTCATATGTGCATCACGCCAGGCTAGCCAATCAAAATAAAAGCCTCAAATATTAGTGGTAGAAGGCGGTTATCAGGTCATCTGTGTAGCTGCCATAGATTTATCTCAAGACCAATGGACTGGGTATTGCCTTGATTATTTTGCCATTGTTAAATCTAAGATGATGATTGTATCCTTCCCACAGGTCATTGGACTCTGTTCCAGCTGATGTCATTGAACATTTTAAGCCTTACGCTGAAGAGCTGATTGAGAAGAAGGGAGCGCTGGATGCACTGGCTGCAGCATTGGCTCATATTTCTGGGGCCTCATCTCTGAAGCAGCGATCACTTCTTAACTTGGAACCGGTGAGAATTTGTGCTTTAATTGTGAAATGCACTTGAAGATACTTGACTGCATGAGCAAGCGCTGCCTTTACTTTTATTGTATGTCAAAAATTGACTGCAAAGCTGCATTCCCAACACTGAGCCACCCTGCTGCCTATGCTGTGGATTCCTTCAGCCCGGAGTAACAGCCTGGTTGATGAAATGTCAGTGGCTTCAGTCAGTATTTCTCTATTGGGGGACACAGGACCATGGGTATTGCGCTGCTTATCCCTAGGAGACTGACACTAAGCAAATGTGAAAACGGTTAGCTCCTTCTCTGCAGTATACACCCCCTGGCTGGGCCAGGCCACACCAGTTTTAGCTTAGTGGCCGTAAGAGGCACAAATCTACTTTTTTTTCCGGAATTCCTTTTTTGTCTTCTGTATCGACATATCAGAAGGACGACGGCACCTTAACGGGCACCGCTTTCCCAAAACCATCAACAGGCGGGAACATGGAGTGTCGCCTCCACGTACCCCCTCCTGCGATGTTGTATTCTTCAAGGCTGTGCCTTCACTTTCTTAATCACTTCATCGGGGGACATGAGTCCCCCAATTGAAGCTCCAAGAAAAGGATTTTACGGTGAGTGCCAAAAATCCCCTTTTTTTTCCCCTGAGACTTTATGGGCGATGGTTTTCCTAAGGACACCGATTACCCACAATGGACGGGCAAGCAGAGTGTTGCTTCCCCGTATCACCTTCCGCAACCGGCGCAGACCCCAGCTTCCCCTAGTGGCACGCACTGATGACCAGCTCTCCCCAGCCTCCATCGCAGAAGCCTGGGTTGAGACATACAAGCTTACACCTGCCTACTCCAGCTTGGGTCCGTGCAGCAGCTCACAGCCACAGCGTCAGCCACACTGGACTCCCCAGCTCCCACAGAGCAGCTTGGGTTAAGATACCTTATTTGGGACACAACAGATTTCCAGGTGAGACCCATCCACCGCTGGCTCCCCCCACACTGATGTGCATACTAACTCCTGCTGAGGCATCCGGCGGAACTCTCAGGCTGAGGGCTCCCTTACTTAGCTCCACATACAGATCGCACGCCACACCTATTGCCGCCATGACCATGCCTGATGCAGCCGCTGCATAAGCCGTCCTCATAACAGACGCCAGCCTACTAGGCTTGGGTGCAGTTTACAGAAGTCATACTGCCCACGCCCGCTGGTCCAAATGGGAGTCAACCTTGCCAATCAACCTGCTGGAGATCCGCACAATCACGTTGGCCCTCAAGTCGTTTCACGACCTTCGCTAGAAGCCACCACATCTGAGTCCAGTCCGACAATTCCACAGCGGTGGCTTACATCAATCGCCATGGTGACAATCGCAGAAAAGCGGCACTACCAGAGGTAGAGCGCCTTCTCCACTGGGCCAAATCAGTAGTCATCTTGGTGGTTCACATTCCAGGGGTGGAGAATTGGTAGGTGGACTTTCTAAGTCGCCAAGGTCTCACCGCAGGGGAATGGTCCCTTCATCCGGAAGTATTCCATCAGATCTGCCGTCGCTGGCGGACTTACAGGGAGTATCCCGCTTGGTCCCTCCTCACAGGAGGCCTCTGGATTCATAAAACCTCAATCTGGTCTTGGAAGTGCTTCAAAAATCACCTTTCAAACCCCTAAGAGAGGTTTCTCGATCTCTCTTATCCTTGATGGTACCTTTACATGCCGCTACCGAAGGTTAGAAACCACCGGGTGTCGGAGACAATTGTATATTTTACCTTCAAAACACCGCGAGGTAGCGGCGTGTAATTCAGGTAACACCGTCCTGTCTCTGTGGACACCTGTCTTTCAGCCTTGCTCAAAAACAAGCAGGTATAAACCCTATGGTAGCGGCGTGTAATCGGGGCACAGGTACGGTATTTGAGTTACCTGGGGCGTGCTACAGCGTCATGTATACCACGCCCCATCAGCTATCATCGGTGGGGAGTACTGTGTACCCATTGGCCGTCCCTGTACAGGGCGGCATATTTAACGAGATGACCAGTAACTACACATTTGCTATAGCGTCATGTATTAGCCGGCCTCCCTGCGCTGGCTGGACAATCATGATGTTATTGCTTTGTCCAATCACCGTACGAGCGTCTCGTAATCCACAACTCTGGCACGCCTATGTGTTGTTCCTGCTGCCCCAGGTCCTCCCATATTGCCTTGTGGTAGCGGCGTGTAAATCAGGGAAGGTGCTCCACAGAAGGTAACCTGCGGCACCCGTCGGTACTTCCAGGGATCAGAAATACCTACTGTGGAGCACCTTGTAGCGGCTTGTAATTGCGGTATCAGGTACCGTTAGGAACCGTTGAAACGTGCACGTGCGACACCCGGTGGTTTCTAACCTTGTGGTAGCGGCGTGTAAAGGTACCATGAAAGTTGTTTTCCTGGTGGCAATTAAGTCCATCAGATGCATCTCAAAATTATAAGCATTCTGTCGAGAGCCTTTTCTTTCTTTCCAAGAAGACAAGGTGGTAATACGCCCAGTCCCCACCTTCATTCCTAAGGTGGCTTCTTCTTTTCACCTCAACGAGGACATCATCCCGCCATCCTTCTGTCCAGCCCTGGTACACCGGGTGGAGAAGGCACTGCATACCCTTGACCTTGTCAGGACCCTCGGGTATTACATTTCCAGAACCGCTCCCTTCAGGAAGATGGATACTCTGTTCGTCCTCCTGGAAGGTCCTTGAAAAGGGCAGGCAGCTTCAAAGGTTATCCTGGCTCACTGGATACGCTCCACCATCCAGGAAGCCTACCGCCTAAAGACTGTTCCCATACCCAGCAGACTACGGGCTCATTCTACTCGCCTGGTTGGGGCATCCTGGGCCATTCGGCACCAGGCCCCAGCGGAACAGGTGTGCAAGGCCACTACCAGGTCTAGTCTTCACACTTTCGCAAAGCACTACAGGTTCTATACCCAGGCCTCAGCTTATGCCAGCTTAGGTAGACGAATCCTTCAGGCGGCGGTTGCACACCTACCTACTTGGGTAGCCCAGGAAGACTGACTGGCACTATACCTTGCTCTTTGGGTTGTGGTAATTTCTTTTCACCCAGGGACTGCATTAGGATGTCCCATAGTCCTGGGTCCCCCAATGAGGCAATAGAGAAAAACGGATTTTTGTTTACTCACCGTAAAATCGTTTTCTGAGCCATCATTGGGGGACACAGCACCCATCCTGTTGCCCATTGGGCATTTGTTTTGAAGAGTTGCATGTTTGCACTTGGTTGCACTGTTTTTTTTTCTGCTTATTCTACTGCTTGTTCACTAAAACCGGTGTGGCCTGGCCCAGCATAACACCTATGATCCTGTGTCCCTCCCCCCAATGATGGCTCAGAGAAAACAATTTTACGGTGAGTGCACAAAAATTTGTGTTGTTTTTGATGCAAAACCTGCTCCTAAATTCAGAGAGAATCCTGAAAATGCATTTACAGCGATGTTAAGGGTATGCACACAGAATCTTTGTAGGGTGGGTGAGCTCAGAAAACCGCCTGAACAATCAACCAGACAATACTTAGAAGAAGGAACATATGTATTGCTATGTAAAAATGACTGGCTGCTCATTTGTCCAAGTTTCCTGAGTTGTTGTATTTTTTTTTTTCTCTAACCCCCCCTTAGGTTTCTAACAATGCAAAGAGGGTTTAAAAATAAAACATCACTTGACAATTTTTCATGTGATTCCACCTAAATGATCAAAGATGACCTGGGCTTATTCTTTTGTTTTTGTGGTTTTGTTTGTTTTTTTATAGTTGGGGGAGGGGGGGGAGTAAAAATTGTCGCCATTCACAGAGAACTGCAACATTCTCACTTTGCGATCTGGGGTTGTGTGTTTTTTTTATTTTATTTTATTTTTTTTTATTGATGTATTGCTTTTTTTTTTTTTTGCACCATGAGCTGCCATTTTTAGCTATGTTGTTTGAGTATTGAGTAGATACCGTGTTGTGAGTGCCTTTTCTTGTATCCTAATGCAATGATGCAGCTGCATACCCCCCCCCCCAAAGAAAAAAAACTGAATTCTGATGTAATTGTGTTAATTTCAATGGGGCAAAGAAATGTTGACTTTTTGTTTTTTGTTTTTTCTTTTTGGTTTTTCTTAGTTTCGTGGGGTTTTTTTTCCCATATGTTTCAAAACTACTTTGTCCTTTTTTTTAAGCATTGTTATATTTACTGGTTGGAGCTGCTATCAGGTGATCGCCTGTGCTATGCAGAGCATTCCATTAGCACTGCTCTGTATAGCTGAAATCACAATCTCCTATGAATGCCAGCTTGCAGTCGACCTTCACAGGAAGATCGTCATGACAGACACAGGAGTCGCCAGCTGACCTATGGCTGTCATGACAACCTATTGGTGCCCTGCCATGATGTCACAGGGCACCCGATTGGAGTCGGAGGTGGCGCGATCTCCACCTGCAAAATGGTAAATCCCACTGTCAGAGCTTTAAAGTGAGATTTATCTTGCTAACAGCTGTGGCAGATCGCCTATCCACCTCTGCATACGAGCCTGTATCAAACTAAAGGACACAACATTTTCTGGTCATCATAATGGGAGACCCAGACAATGGGGTTTAGGGCACTGCCCTCCGGAGGTCACACTAGGTACTACAAGTTTGTAGACACCGCCTCCTCCGCTTATAAACCCCTACCGCAGGGAACATCCTCAGTTTTAAACTTAGTGTGCTCGGAGGATCACGCTTTGCTTGCACTTCACTGCATTCTCACAGCTTACGTGATGGCGTCTGAAGACAAGGTAAAAAGGTTCCAGTCGGGACCTGCGACAGCCTCCCCGCTCACCCTTGTGGAACACGCTGGTGGAGGTACCGGAGGGCCTAGAGCCTGGACACTTTGTGTTCTCCCGGTACGCTGTTGCGCTCCTTTCCATCCCTCTCTGGGGGGCTCTGGAGAGTGGGAGATGGGAGCCTTGCACAGCTCCGCTCCGTCCGAGGCCTCCCTAAATGGTGCTTACAGACCGGACTGGAGCCAGCCCAGTCCGAGGCCTCCCTAAATGGTGCTTACACTCCGGACTGGTGCTGAACCCCCGTCCGAGGCCTCCCTAAATGGTGCTTACAGACCGGACCGGCACTGAGGCACTCAGTGTCTCCTGTGTGCCTGGGGGTAGTGTCTGGCACTTCATGTGTTTCATGACACTCAGACCGCGCGTTACCCTCGGGTCCGCGGTTCTGCGGGTGTACCCTGTGCTGGGGTCACCCTGGCTGACCGCCCTGTGTGTCACAGGGGCTAAGGCTGTAGGCTGCGGATGTTTGTTATGTGCATGCAGTCTGTGTATAACTTATTACACTTTTTCCCGCGCTGCGGGCTCCGGCTCCCTCATGCTGAGGCTGCTTGGAGGATGGGAAGCAGCCCGTGCGGTGACGTCATCGATGGGCGTGTGTGTGTGTTTCCCGCGTGTCTCGGCGCCGCCCACAGTTTCACTGTCGGCGGCCATCTTTACCCTCACTTCCCGGTTGGGATTTGTATACAGCGTGCGCCTGCACTCCAAGAGGGGAGACCGGAAACAGTCGCGGAGGTCACACACACGCACCGCTTCCTCATACCGCTTTACTGCGGTCGGTAAGCCACCGGGACTCCCGGTTTTGTTGTCTGCATTTTGGCTTATCTTCCCCTACTGTGGCGATGTCCTCAGCCGGGAAGCGTGCTGCTAGGGCGGCAGAGACCACCATTACCTGTGCTACATGCAATGGAACACTGGTGGAGGGGTCCTGCAATAACTGCGGACGTCCAGAGGCCCGGGCTGGCACTGTTGAGTCAGCAGCTCCGGTGCTATACCCTGAGGTTCAGGTGATCTCAGGGCCATGGGAGACTCAGAATAAGATCAATGAAAATCTGTTGTCTCAGCTGTCCTCCATGTCGCAATCCCTGGAGGCACTTAATAGGAGACTGGATAGCCCAGCTACTCCGTCCAGTTACCCCCGGGTGTCTCCCTCTTCTGCTGTGAGACCCCTTAAGCGAGCTCGTCGTGAGGAGTCACCCGAGCTCCAGGCCTCTCTGAGGAGGAGCGTTCCTCTGATGGTGAGGAAGATGATGGGGGTTCAAATTTCGGGTCTGTGTCTGTATCTGAACCACCAGACGGGGTGGAGGATCTGGTGTCCTCTATTAACGAGACTTTACGTCTCGTGACACCCCCTGAGGAGGTGACGGTGCACCCGAAGGAGGTCTATCAATGGCTGCGGCCGGAGGCTAGACCAAGTGGCTCCTTCATGGACCACACTAATTTTGGAAGGGTGGTTAGAGCTCCCAGGTTACATCCTGGGCGGCGTTATGTCCGTAAAACCAAGGACAATCGCTTCCCCTTCCCCCAGGAGGTGCTTCAGGAGTGGTCACAGTCCCCGAAGGTGGACGCTTCCATGACCAGGATTGCTGCACGCTCCCTTTTCTCTGCCTCTGATAGCTCCTCACTGAAGGATGCTACTGATAGACAGGTCGAGCAGCTCGCCAAGTCTTCCTATGAGGCTGTGGGGTCTTCATTTGCCCCTAATTTTGCCACGGTCTGGACCTTACAAGCGATTACTACCTGCTTGGATGGTATCTCTGACATGGCAAGATCCAGTCCAGAGGTCCTAGCACTTACCGAAAGGGCAAGGGCCTATGCGGACTACGCCAGGACGGCGACTCTGGAAACTGCCACTCGCTCAGCTGTGGCTTCGGCCAATGCTATAGCGATCCGCAGGTTGTTGTGGCTGCGTCTTTGGGACTCAGATGCCACATCCAAGAAGATTTTGCAGAATCTTCCGTTTGCTGGTGACAGGCTTTTTGGCACCGAACTGGACAAGCTAATTAAGGATTCTGCTGAGTCTAAGATACCGCAGAATAAGCCTAAGCCACGGTATACCGTTAAAAGGAACCCAAAACAGTGGTCCTTTCGTTCCAGCTCGCAGTCATCAGCACCGTCCGCTCGCACGGACCGAGGGGGAAAGCCCGCTTCCCAGTGGCGCTCTAAGAGTCGTCCAAAGAAGCCGGCGGGGGCGGCAGCTGCCACCCCCAAACCCGCCTCTACATGACTCGCTCTCTCATCCTGCCTCCCCACAGGTGGGGGGCCGCTTGTCTCGCTTTCAGGACAAGTGGCTGCTTCACGTTCAAGATCAGTGGGTTCGAGACGTGATCTCGCGAGGGTACAGGATAGAGCTGACGTCAAAACCGATATCCCGATTCCATCGGTCGGTCCCGTCACCAGAAAAAGCTCAGGCTTTTTACAAGGTGTTGGAGGGTCTCCGCAGAGACGGAGTGGTGGTCCCGGTACCTTCCGGAGAGAGGTTCAGGGGTTTTTACTCCAACCTCTTTATCGTCCCGAAGAAGGACGGATCCTTCCGCCCAGTACTGGACCTGAAGTTGTTCAACCATCACGTGTTGGTTCGGAAGTTCTGTATGGAATCACTGCGCTCCGTGATCGCAGCTGTGTCACAGGGGGACTTCCTAGCGTCCATAGATATCAGAGACGCTTACCTTCACGTGCCCATTGCACCGGCTCATCAGCGCTGGTTGAGATTCGCAGTGGGGGAAGAACACTTCCAATTTGTGGCCCTGCCATTCGGGCTAGCCTCGGCACCGCGGGTGTTCACAAAAGTGATGGCTTCCATGATGGCTCTCCTGCACATGCAGGGACATGCCGTCATTCCCTATTTAGACGACCTACTGGTCAGGGCGCCATCAGAACACCTTTGTCAAGAGAGCCTGGATGTGACCATGCGGTCTCTGGAACAGTTCGGTTGGCTCCTCAATATTCAGAAGTCAACGCTAGTTCCGACCCAGTCTTTGACATATCTGGGCATGGACTTCAACACAGCCTCAGCCCTGGTGTCTCTGCCACGAGTCAAACAGATGGCGATCCAATCAGGAGTACAAGCAGTCCTCCTGTCACCACACTCATCCCTACGGGTATTGATGAGACTGGTGGGACGCATGGTAGCGGCGATAGAGGCGGTGCCGTTCGCACAGTTTCGCCTCCGTCCTCTCCAGCTGGAGATTCTTCACAGATGGGACAAGAGGACGATCTCGCTGAATCGGTTGGTGACACTGTCACAACCGACCAGGGACTCCCTACAGTGGTGGCTCCAGCCACGTCACCTGTCACGAGGCCGGTCCTTCCTAAAACCGTCATGGTTAGTGGTGACCACAGACGCCAGTCTGAAGGGCTGGGGTGCGGTGTTCTTGCACCACAGGGCTCAAGGCCTCTGGACTCAGTCGGAGTCGGCATTGCAGATCAACGTGCTGGAGATCAAGGCGGTCTATCTGGCGCTCCTGGCGTTTCAGAAATTCCTGTCAGGACACCCCATTCGGGTGCAGTCCGACAATGCGACGGCCGTCGCCTACATAAATCATCAGGGAGGGACCAGAAGTGCTCAGGCCCTCGCCGAAGTCCACCGCATTCTAGCCTGGGTGGAGGAAAACGGCTGCCTGATCTCCGCAGTTCACATCCCAGGGGTCGAGAACTGGGAGGCCGACTACCTGAGTCGACAGGGCATGGACGCCGGAGAGTGGTCTCTTCATCCAGACGTCTTCCGGGACATCTGCGGCAGATGGGGCACTCCGGACGTGGATCTGATGGCCTCACGGCTGAATCATCAGGTGCCCCAATACATGGCAAGATCGTGGGATCCTCAGTCTCTGGGGGCGGATGCCCTGATCCTGAGTTGGTCCAGCTTCCAGCTGCCATATGTGTTCCCGCCTCTGGCTCTGATTCCCAGGGTCCTGTGGAAAATCAGGATGGAATGCAGAGTAGCCATTCTAGTGGCTCCAGATTGGCCCAGGAGGTCCTGGTACCCGGACCTGTGGCAACTGTCAGGCGGACACAGGTGGGCTCTTCCAGAACGCGCAGATCTACTCGCGCAAGGCCCATTCTTCCACCTCAATTCCAGGGCCCTCAGATTGACTGCATGGCTCTTGAGGCCTGGCTGCTGACGTCCAGAGGATTCTCTCCTACAGTGGTTGCCACTATGAATAGGGCTAGGAAACCTGTCTCCAGGAAGATATACCACAGAACGTGGAAAATCTTTTTCTCCTGGTGTGCCTCTGGTGGACGCTCACCGTGGCCATTGTCCATCCCGACATTGTTGGCTTTCCTACAGTCGGGGTTGGAGTTGGGATTATCCCTTGGCTCTCTGAAAGGTCAAGTATCAGCACTTTCAGTGCTGTTTGACAGGCGCTTGGCGCTCCTGCCGAAGGTCCGCCAATTTCTGCAGGGGGTAGCTCGGGTGGTTCCGCCTTACAGGCGACCTCTGGACCCTTGGGACCTCAACATGGTCCTGGCGGCTCTGCAGAAACCGCCGTTTGAGCCACTGAGAGACATCTCTCTCTCTCATCTGTCCCAGAAAGTGGTCTTTCTGGTGGCAATTACGTCCCTGAGAAGGGTCTCAGAATTGGCTGCACTTTCGTGCAAGTCACCCTTTCTGGTGGTTCACCAAGACAAGGTGGTGTTGCGCCCACGGCCAGAATTCTTGCCGAAGGTGGTTTCAACGTTTCACCTAAACCAGGAGATTGTTCTCCCATCATTTTGCCCCGCTCCCGTTCATCAGGTTGAGCGCGACCTCCATACTCTGGATCTCGTGAGGGCTGTACGCATTTATGTGTCCAGGACCGCCTCCTTTAGGAGTTCGGATTCCTTATTTGTCCTCACGATGGGTCGCTGTAAGGGGTCCGCGGCTTCGAAGTCGACCTTGGCCAGATGGATCAAGGCTCCCATTCAGGAGGCTTACCGGTCTTCTGGTTTGCCTCTCCCGGTGGGTTTGAAGGCACACTCTACTAGAGCTGTAGGTGCCTCCTGGGCCTTGCGACATAGAGCGTCTGCTCTACAGGTGTGTCAGGCGGCCACTTGGTCCAGCCTGCACATTTTTTCTAAGCACTATATGGTGCATGCCCATGCCTCTGCGGATGCGAGTTTGGGCAGGCGGGTTCTCCAGGCGGCGGTTGCCCACCTTTAAAGGGAACCATGTGTTTTCCGTCTTGTTGAGGAACTCTTCCCGCCCTGGGGTATTGCTTTAGGACATCCCCATTGTCTGGGTCTCCCATTATGATGACCAGAAAAAAGAGAATTTTGTTTACGTACCGTAAATTCTTTTTTCTTTAATCATCAATGGGAGACCCAGCACCCACCCAGTTGTTCCTTTGCATGTTTGCATTTGCTCTGTTCTCTGTTGAGACAGTGTTTGCCGGGTTGTTGAACCGTTTTGTGTACGGCATTCTTCCCGATGTTTCGGGTGTGGTTTATTTCCTCCTCGCAGCTTGTAGACCAAACTGAGGATGTTCCCTGCGGTAGGGGTTTATAAGCGGAGGAGGCGGTGTCTACAAACTTGTAGTACCTAGTGTGACCTCCGGAGGGCAGTGCCCTAAACCCCATTGTCTGGGTCTCCCATTGATGATTAAAGAAAAAAGAATTTACGGTACGTAAACAAAATTCTCTTTATACATCATATGTCACTAAGGGTTAAGCCTTGTATCGGACAAATGACTTGTATGCTATCTTGGTGGTCATAGGCACTATTCAAAAAAATTCAATACTAACTATTAAATGTTCATGCCTTTTCATTAGGGCTATGTTACAGTGGTATTGGAGAGTTCAGTAGCCATCCACAACCTTTCCTATGTCTGGCGTTCAATTAAAGAGCAAATGGGAGAAGACATCGATTCAAAAATACACAGGATGTGCCCTCTGAAGAACTTGATGGTAAGTCTTGCAGTGTAATGGGGATGGGTGTGGAATTGTAAGCAGCTCATACATTCTTAAACCTAGTCAGCTGAGTTCTTAGGACATGAGTTCCTCTCCACAGAAGTTATCCCTGATGGTGCAGGGGACTTGTCTGTGATATCCACATGTCCCAACAATTGCATCACTGAAATGTCTATGGAGAAAATCTTTGTAAACTTCTCCTGTATAATAAGCTGTTGTCTTTTCCACCAGGGCGTGTGTTTTGATGTTCAGCCAGAAACTCTTAAGGAGATGCAAGTAAGTCATTTATATTTATGTTCAAGGGTTTTCCCATGGAAAAAGATAGTTTTAAGGTTAATTTTAATCAATAGATCTTGGAACTGTACATTCTAAAATTGGATGTGTTTAAAAGAAAAAAAAAAATGCTGATAAAATCTTATATATGTGTCCCTGCTATGTACTGTGTAATGGCTGTGTCTGACCGTACAGGGACATGGTCTGATCATACCACATCTCCTGGGCTGGGGAGGACGTAAAATAGTATACAGACATCACAGCACAGGATTGCACATTTTATACTTTGTGAGGTAAACATTTTCCTGTCTTTTTTTAAAATTTTGCAGTAAAAGATTAATAGTTTGCAATCCCGTGCTCTAATGTCTGTATACTTTCTCTCTCGCCTTCTTTGGGGGACACAGACCATGGGTGTTACGCTGCTGCCTTTAGGAGGCTGACACTAAGTAAACAAAAAAAGTTAGCCCCTCCTCTGCAGCGTACACCCTCTTGCTGACTCTAGCTGCAGCCAGTTTCAGCTTTGTGTCAACAGGAGGCAGATGTGACTCTGAACCCTTTTTAATTAGAGCACACCTGATATTTTTTTAATTTTTCCTTTTGATTCTTTATTTTTTATTAGATGTAAGGGCAATGGGGACCCTCCAGGGTACCGTTCACCCACAGACTGTGGGGCACTTCGAGTGTTGCCTCTTAGTGCCCACAGCTCCGGCCGCACCATCTCTGGGTCACCCTTGGGGGTGTCGTTCTGCCTTGGGCACCCAGATGTCTAGCTGGATGGACCAAGCCGTCCGTGCCCAGACCTTGCCTAAGCACCCCTGCTGTACAGGGTGTGCCGAGAGCTGATGGTCTTCCCCCTCTCCCTCCCTCTCTCCGGTCGTGGAGCAAGAGGTACTGGTTGAGATGCTCCCTCTGCAGCCTCACAGTTTCCCCCTCACAGCAGGGAGAAGCAGTCGGTGGAGCAGGGCGCCACAAACGGGCTTCTCCCACACAGGGAAGAACGACCAACAAGTCGGAGAGCAGAACCAGAAGACTGGGAACGGGGGTGAGTGTAACAGCGCTGGCTGCGGGCGGCACCGCTAGCTTCGCGGTGCCGCCAACTGCCATGCCCCAAATCCAGGCCCTGGCTTTGCGGCCTAGGCCCCCACAGCTCTGCCCTAGTCACGCCTCCGACTTCTGCAGCCTACATCGTCGTAGCTCCGCCCCATTCCAGCCAACTTCTCAGGGGAAACGCGCTTCTCGCAAACAGCGAGATCTCATGCGCGCCCTTTCACCCTGGCCCCCTCTTTGGCACGCTCCCTCTCAGGGCCCTAGGAGCCATTTTGGACACCGGCCAGCTGCTGGTAACAGCACAAACCAACTCTCAGCAGTGGACCATAGCGCCTACATATACCACAGCGCTGCATCTCCTGAAAATGGTGGCTGCCTGAAAGACCTCTTCCACGAGGGTTGAGCGCACTCCCATATGCAGGTCGGGTTAGCTGATTCTCAGCAAACACTTAGCAGCTCCCCTGCAGCACACAGGCCACTTACAGCATAACTATGCCCAACTCAGAGCTCCAAGCCCCCCAAGAAGCACACTGCATTATATTAACTGCTCAACATGCAAAGCAAGGCTGCCCCGAGGTCATTCCACCCCATACTGGCAGCCATGTACCCTAGAGCTGGGACCAACAATCAGCCGCCGAATCAGGGCACAGTGCACGCGTCCCTCCTGAGTGGATGTCTTCACTGGCCCAGAAGGTCTCTCAGACCATTGCCCAGGCCCTACTACATCTTCCCAGCCCTGCGGGACTCTCCCTGAGGGTCCCAGAGGACTATCCAATTGCAGGAGATTCCTCTCCTTATTGGGGTCTTAGTTCAGTCGCAGTCACTGAATTGGCTAGGAAAAGAGGACCGAGGAGTTCAACCCCAGCCACTCTGAAGCCTCGGAATCGATGGTTCCTGAATTACGACTTCGTTCCCCAGGGAGATTTTAGATTCAGACTCTCCGTCTGAAGATGATGCACCCTTTTGACCTGGATTCCCCAGACACCTGGGCATTGGTAGACAGCGTTATTACACTCATTAACCAGTCACTAAAGATAGACGGCTCCGTCAACATACAGGAGCACGCGATCTGCTTCGAGATCTAGGCGCCTGCATAAGTCCTTCTCAAATCATGACGAATTCAAAGACATACTGCGAAGATGCTGGGAGCATCCAGATAATAAGTTTATCGGGCGCAGGCTCATAGATTTACATTGCCCCTTCCCTGCCGATTTGTGCAAGGAATGGGCTGACTCCCCGGCCATGGACCTAGCAATTTCAAGGCTGTCCACAAGGACCCTTCTCTCCCTGCCAGACGGATCATCCCTTAAGGACCCCACAGATAAACAGATCGAGATCCTCTCTCACTCTGCGTTTGAGGCGGTGGCGCGATTCTCTCACCTCTCTCTGCCTCGGTCTTGGTCAGACTCCCTCTGTAGGGAGATTCAAAGCTACTCACTCCCAATGGAACTAGTCGATCTGGCGTCTCAGATCTCCGTAGCCGGAGATTTTCTGATCAATGCCTGTCTTGACGCAGCAAACTGTGTGGCTCAAACTGCCAGTAATAACATTACGATCCGCGGACAGGCCCTCCAAAGAATCCCTAACCAGCCTTCCTTACTAGAGTGGTCGCCTTTTTGGGGAAAGCATTGATAGACTTATTGCTGATGCGACGGGAGGTAAAAGCACCTCCCTCCCGCAACTCAAACCTACACGGTTGGCTTCCAGACGTCATCCAGTGTGCTTTCAACCCTTTGGCGGATTGGCCAATCCACAGAAGACTCCCTGATCAGCTAGGTCCCCTCCCAAGGGCAGACGGGGCCAGCTGTCTTTCAAGACTAACGCTCCCTGGCATTCCTGCCCCAAGCGTGCCAGAAACAAGGGAGCATGGTCCTGCTGGTTCCAAACGGCATGACTCGCGTCCCCTCTCTGAAAGCGACACCAAAGTAGGTGGCCATCTACTCCTCTTCAGCCAAGGCTGGCTTTCCGTAGTAGAGGACGAGTGGGTCAGGGATCTCGTATCCTCCGGATACAGAATAGAGTTTGCAGGCCTGCCGCCAATCAGATTCTGCAAGCCCGTCCCCCGAAGCCCACTGCACGGGCTCGCGCATTCCATTGGGCGGTCGACTCCCTGCGACAAGCCGGGGTAATCGCACCCGTTCCAAAAGACGAACGCTTCAAGGGGTGGTTCTACTCCAACCTCTTTGTCATACCAAAGAAGGACTAATATTTGTCTGTCCTATTAGATTTAAAGCTCCTCAACAGACACCACAAAGTCCAGTCCTTCTGCATGGAGTCTCCGCCGTAAGTGATGGCCTCCGTGGAGAGCGGAGAGTTTCTGGTGTCTCTCGACATCCAGGACATTACCTCCACATTCCTATTTTTTCTGGCCTCTAAAAAAATTCCTTCACTTCGCTCTACAGTCGAAGCATTTCCAGTTCAAGGCTCTACTATTCGGCCTGGCCACGGCCCCCCGAGTATTTACCATGGTCATGGCGGCCGTCATGACCACCTTACACTCCCAGGGCGTCGTAATCCTTCCTTATCTGGACGACCTCCTCATAAAGGTCCCATCCTTCCGGACTTGCACAGAGAGCATATAGATCACCATCAACATTCTCGTCTAGGTTGGATGGTGAACCTAGACAAATCCTCTCCAACCCCGACGCAGCGTCTTGCCTTCCTATGAATGGTCTTCCACACGGCCCAGGGATTAGTTTCTCCCCCACCAGACAAGTCAGCAGCTCTCAGCCAAGGAGCTTTCGCCTTCAGATGCCCAACACCGCACTACATCCGATTCAGGATGAAAGTCCTAGGAATGATGGTGGCTGCGATGGAGGCAGTCCTGTTTGCCCAACTGCATCTCCGACTCCTATAGTTGGCACTTCTAGCTGCCTGGGAACGGAATCCCTCATCCCTAGATCGGAAGTTCCACTTGATCCCTTAGGTCAGATGCTCGCTCTCGTGGCCACTTGAGCCCTTAGGTCAGATGCTCCCTCTTCTGGTGGACCCTTCAGTCCTCTCTGCAACAGGGCAGATCCTTTCTTCCAAGAACATTGGAAGCTGGTCACCACAGAAACCAGCCTCCTAGGGTCTGGAGTGGTGTTCCTCCTGCACACTGCCGAGAGGAGGTGGACTCCTCCCGAGACCCTATTCCCAATCAATGTCCTCAAGATAAGGGCCATCCTACTAGCACTGCGCAAGTTTCATCACCTCATAGTAGGTCACCCCATTTAGGTGCAATCTAACAATGTCACAGCGTGTCATACATAAACCACCAGGGAGGAACCCGCAGCAAGGCGGCCATGCACGAGGTGCAGAAGATCCTTTTGTTGGGCAGAGACCCACGAATTGGTCATCTCGGCAGTGCACATCCCCGATGTCGAACTGCGGAACAGACTTCCTCAGCTGCCAAGGTCTCACGTCGGGGGAGTGGTCCCTCCTCCCGGAGGGGTTTCATCAAATCTGCGACCGGTGGGGGACTCCGGACATGGACCTCATGGCGTCTTGGCTGACCGCAAAGGTCCCCGCATTCGTAGCACCGTCTCACAATCCACTAGCCATAGTCAGATGCACTCGCCCTCCCATGGGACAAGACTCCCTCGTCTCTCGACAAGCAGATATCTCTGTCTCCATCAACAAGGGACTCGCTCCACTGGTGGCTGCTCCCAATGTCCCTGTCACAAGGGAGGTCATTTCTGCCTCCCTCATGGTTAGTGGTGACCACGGACGCCAGTCTCCTGGGCTGGGGCGCAGTGTTCCTTCACCACAGAGCACAGGGCACTTGGATGGAACATGAATCCACTCTGCAGATCAATGTCCTGGAGATACGGGCCATTTACTTGGCATTGCTGGCCTTTCAGAGGTTCTTGGTGGGGAAACACATTCTGATTCAGTCCGACAACGCGACCGCGGTCGCTTATATCAACCACCAGGGAGGAACTCGAAGATCTCAGGCATTTTTAGAGGTCCATCGTATCCTGCAGTGGGTCGAGGTCAACGACTCTTCCATCTCGGCGGTCCACATCCCCGGGGTGGACAATTGGGAGGCCGACTACTTGAGTCGGCAAGGTATGGACACAGGCGAATGGGCCCTCCACTCAGATGTCTTTCAGGACATCTGCGATCGATGGGGCACACCGGACGTGGATTTGATGGCCTCTCGGTTGAATCACAAGGTTCCTGCCTTCATGGCTCGTTCCCGGGATCACCAAGCTCTGGCAGCGGACGCTCTGGTCCAAGACTGGTCCCAGTTTCACCTCCCCTATGTTTTCCTCCCTTGGCGCTGTTACCCAGGGTCCTACGGAAACTCAGGGCGGAATGTCAACAAGCCCTGCTCATAGCTCCAGACTGGCCCAGGCGGGCCTGGTATCAGGACCTGCTACAACTCACAGCAGGGGATCCGTGGAAGCTCCCGGACCGTCCAGACCTCCTGTCTCAAGGTCCGTTCTTCCACCACAATTCTGCGGCCCTCAGCTTGACTTTGTGGCCCTTGAAGACTGGTTGCTGACGTCCTTCGGGTTTTCTCCTGAAGTCGCCGCCACCATGAGACAAGCCAGGAAACATGGGTCGGCAAAAATATACCGCAGGGTTTGGAGGATCTTTTTTTCCTGGTGCCGTCTCAAGGGACTTTCTCCTTGGCCTTTTTCCCTGCCGACCCTACTTGCCTTCCTGCAATCAGGATTGGATAAGGGTTTGGCACTCAGCTCCCTCAGAGGGGCAGATCTCCGCACTTTCCGTGCTGTTCAATAAACGCCTGGCTAATCTCCCTCAGGTAAAGACGTTGTCACGTCCTACTGACGGACCCTACGTGTGAACCCACTGGACCGCGTAGTTGCGGATGCTGATACCTGGTTGATAGAGAGGCGGACTAGAACAGTAGAGTCAAAAGGTTTATTGTGTACAACAACAAAGCTAGAACCCACGCCCCAGGGGAGAGCCACAAGGTCGCCGCACTGGAATATCACCGAAGGAGGCCCCGGAGCGCTTAACCCCTATACAGGGATACCGCCGGTACCAACCTCGGGGGACCAATGAAGCGGACACGAGTGTTAAACCGACCCCAGGCGACGTGGTAAAAAGTAACAGCACAAGAACACCAGGGAACCGGAGCAGGACTGGAGCCAGCACTTCAGCAGAGAAGAGGTCCGGGGAGCAGGCCAAGAACACCGGAGTCAACGAGGAGTCGGCAGGGAAGAGATCTGCTGGAAGTAACAAACAGGTATCAGATATTATGCAAAACAAGGAACAACCTGACCAGACCAGGAATAGCAACTTCACAAGGTAGAAATTGCCCTGGCAAAGACTGACAGGAAACAGGAAGCTTATATTACAGGAGGGTACTCCTGATTGGCAGGACACAGAGGCTTGGTGATTGGCTGAGGGGAGGAGCATGATCCCTGCAGTTCTCCAGCAGTCACTGATTTGGAGATGGAGTTTCATGCGGTCAAGCAGTAGCCCCGGAAGTGAAGAGATGAGCGTCGCTATTCAAGCAGAGGGCGCTGGAGCCCTGCGGCAGACCCCCGGGTGGTTACAGACGTTTATACAAGGGGCAAGTCTCATCGTACCTCCCTACAGACGCCCGCTGGATCACTGGGACCTTAACCTAGTCCTTGCAGCGTTATAGAAGCCGCCCTTCGAACCACTAAGGGAGGTGCCCCTCTCTCGACTTTCCCAGAATGTTGCCTTCCTGGTAGCTACTACCTCTCTTCGGAGGGTTTCAGAGCTAGCAGCACTGTCGTGCAAATCCCCATTTCTGGTGCTCCACCAGGACAAGGTGGTGCTCCGACCTGTGGCGGAGTTCTTACCTAAGGTGGTTTCTCCATTCCACCTTAATCAAGACATTGTCCTTACATCTTTTTTCCCTAATCCTGTTCACCGGTATGAGAAGGCACTGCATACTTTAGATCTGGTCAGGGCGGTCAGGATTTATATCTCGCGCACGGCTTCCTTCCGCCGTGCAGATTCCCTTTTCGTTCTCACGAAAGGCCAGAAAAAAGGATCACCGGCCTCCAAGTCTTCTTTGGCTCGGTGGATCAAGGCTCCTATCCAGGAGGCCTACCTTTCCTCTGGAAGCCTCTCCCTTCGGGTCTTAAGGCGCATTCGACAAGAGCTGTGGGTCCCTCGTGGGCCTTACGTCACCAGGCTGCAGCACAACAGGTGTGTCAGGCGGCAACTTGGTCCAGCCTACACACCTTCACGAAACATTATCAAGTTCATGCGTACGCTTCAGCAGACGCGAGTGTGGGCAGGCGGATCCTTCAGGCGGCGGTCGCTCACTTATGATAGGAGCTGCCACGTTTTGGGTCTTTCCCCACCCAGGGATCGCTTTTGGACATCCCAATTGTCTGGGTCTCCCAATGGAGCGAAAAAGAAAGAGAATTTTGTTTACTTACCGTAAATTATTTTTCTTCTAGCTCCTAATTGGGAGACCCAGCACCCACCCTGTTGCCTTTCGGGCTTTGTTTTCTATTCAGTGGCTGGTGTTTGACATGTCACTACTGTTCATCGGTTTGCCGATATGTTCGGGCCGGACTTACCGATTTTGGTGTGGGTTTTTTCCTCCTTCCTGCTTGTGCACCGAACTGATGGGATTTCTCCCGAAGGGGGTGTATAGGCAGTATGGGAGGGGCTACACTTTTCTGGTCATCATAATGGGAGACCCAGACAATGGGGTTTAGGGCACTGCCCTCCGGAGGTCACACTAGGTACTACAAGTTTGTAGACACCGCCTCCTCCGCTTATAAACCCCTACCGCAGGGAATATCCTCAGTTTTAAACTTAGTGTGCTCGGAGGATCACGCTTTGCTTGCACTTCACTGCATTCTCACAGCTTACGTGATGGCGTCTGAAGACAAGGTAAAATGGTTCCGGTCGGGACCTGCGACAGCCTCCCCGCTCACCCTTGTGGAACACGCAGGTGGAGGTACCGGAGGGCCTTGGGCCTGGACACTTTGTGTCCTCCCGGTACGCTGTCGCGCTCCTCTCCATCCCTCTCCGGGGGCTCTGGAGAGTGGGAGATGGGAGCCTTGCACAGCTCCGCTCCGTCCGAGGCCTCCCTAAATGGTGCTTACAGACCGGACTGGAGCCAGCCCAGTCCGAGGCCTCCCTAAATGGTGCTTACACTCCGGACTGGTGCTGAACCCCCGTCCGAGGCCTCCCTAAATGGTGCTTACAGACCGGACCAGCACTGAGGCACTCTGTGTCTCCTGTGTGCCTGGGGGTAGTGTCTGTCACTTTGTGGCCTGGCACTCAGACCGCGCGTTACCCTCGGGTCCGCGGATCTGCGGGTGTACCCTGTTCTGGGGTCACCCTGGCTGACCGCCCTGTGTGTCACAGGGGCTGAGGCCGTGGACTGCGGATGTTTGTTTTGTGTGCAGTCCGTGTATAGTATTTTACACTATTTCCCGCGCTGCGGGCTCCGGCACCTTCATGCTGAGGCTGCTTGGAGGATGGGAAGCAGCCCGTGCGGTGACGTCATCGATGGGCGTGTGTGTGTGTTTCCCGCGTGTTTTCGGCGCCGCCCACAGTTTCACTGTCGGCGGCCATCTTTACCCTCACTTCCCGGTTGGGATCTGTATGCAGCGTGCGCCTGCACTCCAGGGGAGACCGGAAACCGTCGCGGAGGTCACACACACACACCGCTTCCTCGTACCGCTTTACTGCGGTCGGTAAGCCACCGGGACTCCCGGTTTTGTTGTCTGCAATTTGGCTTATTTTCCCCTACTGTGGCGATGTCCTCAGCTAGGAAGCGTGCTGCTAGGGCGGCAGAGACCACCATTACCTGTGCTACATGCAATGGAACACTGGTGGAGGGGTCCTGCAATAACTGCGGACGCCCAGAGGCCCGGACTGACACTGCTGAGTCAGCAGCTCCGGTGCTATACCCTGAGGTTCAGGTGATCTCAGGGCCATGGGAGACTCAGAATAAGATCAATGAATCTCTGTTGTCCCAGCTGTCCTCCATGTCGCAATCCCTGGAGGCACTTAATAGGAGGCTGGATAGCCCAGCTACTCCGTCCAGTTACCCCCGGGTGTCTCCCTCTTCTGCTGTGAGACCCCTTAAGCGGGCTCGTCGTGAGGAGTCACCCGAGCTCCAGGCTCTCTCTGAGGAGGAGCGTTCCTCTGATGGGGAGGACGATGATGGGGGTTCAAATTTCGGGTCTGTGTCTATATCTGAACCTCCAGACGGGGTGGAGGATCTGGTGTCCTCTATCAACGAGACCTTACGTCTCGTGACACCCCCTGAGGAGGTGACGGTGCACCCGAAGGAGGTCTATCAATGGCTGCGACCAGAGGCTAGACCAAGTGGCTCCTTCATGGACCACACGAATTTTGGAAGGGTGGTTAGAGCTCCCAGGTTACATCCTGGGCGGCGTTATGTCCGTAAACCCAAGGACAATCGCTTCCCCTTCCCCCAGGAGGTGCTTCAGGAGTGGTCGCAGTCCCCGAAGGTGGACGCTTCCATGACCAGGATTGCTGCACGCTCCCTTTTCTCTGCCTCTGACAGCTCCTCGCTGAAGCATGCGACGGATAGACAGGTTGAGCAACTCGCCAAGTCTTCCTATGAGGCTGTGGGGTCTTCCTTTGCCCCTAATTTTGCCACGGTCTGGACCTTGCAAGCGATTACTACGTGCTTGGATGGTATCTCTGACCTGGCAAGATCCAGTCCAGAGGTCCTGGCACTTACCGAGAGGGCGAGGGCCTATGCGGACTACGCCAGGACGGCGACTCTGGAAACTGCCACTCGCTCAGCTGTGGCTTCGGCCAATGCTATAGCGATCCGCAGATTGTTGTGGCTGCGTCTTTGGGACTCAGATACCACATCCAAGAAGATTTTGCAGAATCTTCCGTTCGCTGGTGACAGGCTTTTTGGCACCGAACTGGACAAGCTGATAAAGGATTCTGCTGAGTCTAAGATACCGCAGAATAAGCCTAAGCCACGGTATACCGTTAAAAGGAACCCAAAACAGTGGTCCTTTCGTTCCAGCTCACAGTCATCAGCACCGTCCGCTCGCACGGACCGAGGGGGAAAGCCCGCTTCTCAGTGGCGCTCTAAGAGTCGTCCAAAGAAGCCGGCGGGGGCGGCAGCTGCCACCCCCAAACCCGCCTCTGCATGACTCGCTCTCCCTTCCTACCTCCCCACAGGTGGGGGGCCGCTTGTCTCGCTTTCAGGACAAATGGCTACTTCACGTTCAAGATCAGTGGTTCGAGACGTGGTCTCGCGAGGTTACAGGATAGAGCTGACGTCAAAACCGATATCCCGATTCCATCGGTCGGTCCCATCGCCAGAAAAGGCTCAGGCTTTTTACCTGGTGTTGGAGGGTCTCCGCAGAGACGGAGTGGTGATACCGGTGCCTTCCGGAGAGAGGTTCAGGGGTTTTTACTCCAACCTCTTTATCGTCCCGAAGAAGGACGGATCCTTCCGCCCGGTGCTGGACCTGAAGTTGTTCAACCATCACGTGTTGGTTCGGAAGTTCCGCATGGAATCACTGCGCTCCGTGATCGCGGCTGTATCACAGGGAGACTTCCTAGCGTCCATAGATATCAGAGACGCTTACCTTCACGTGCCCATTGCACCAGCTCATCAGCGCTGGCTGAGATTCGCAGTGGGGGAAGAACACTTCCAATTTGTGGCGCTGCCGTTCGGGTTGGCCTCGGCACCGCGGGTGTTCACAAAGGTGATGGCCTCTATGATGGCTCTCCTGCACGTGCAGGGACATGCCGTCATTCCCTATTTAGACGACCTACTGGTCAGGGCGCCATCAGAACACCTTTGTCAAGAGAGCCTGGATGTGACCATGCGGTCTCTGGAACAGTTTCGGTTGGCTCCTCAATATTCAGAAGTCAACGCTAGTTCCGACCCAGTCTTTGACATATTTGGGCATGGACTTCAACACAGCCTCAGCCCTGGTGTCTCTGCCACGAGTCAAACAGATGGCGATTCAATCAGGAGTGCAAGCAGTCCTCCTGTTGCCACAATCATCCCTACGGGTGTTGATGATGCTGGTGGGGCGCATGGTGGCAGCAATAGAGGCGGTTGCCTTTTGCACAATTTCGCCTCCGTCCTCTCCAGCTGGAGATCCTCCGCAGGTGGGACAAAAGGTCGATTTCTCTGAATCGGCTGTTGACCCTTTCCCAACCGACCAGAGATTCCCTGCAGTGGTGGTTACAGCCACTCCATCTGTCTCGGGGCCGGTCCTTCATCAAACCGTCATGGTTAGTGGTGACCACCGACGCCAGTCTGAAGGGCTGGGGAGCGGTGTTCTTACACCACAGGCCCAAGGTCTCTGGACTCGGTCGGAGTCGGCGTTGCAGATCAACGTGCTGGAGTCAAGGCGGTCTATCTGGCACTCCTGGCGTTTCCTCTCAGGACAACCCATTCGGGTTCCAGTCCGACAATGCGACGGCCGTCGCTTATATAAATCATCAAGGAGGAACCAGGAGTGCAGAGGCTCTGGCCGAAGTCCACCGCATCCTATCCTGGGCGGAGGACAACAACTGCCTGATCTCCGCAGTTCACATCCCAGGGGTCGAAAACTGGGAGAGGCCGACTATCTGAGCCGGCAGGGGATGGACGCCGGAGAGTGGTCTCTTCATCCAGACGTCTTCCAGGACATCTGCAGCAGATGGGGCACTCCGGACGTGGATCTGATGGCCTCAACGGCTGAATCATCAGGTGCCGCAATACATGGCGAGGTCATGGGATCCCCAATCTCTGGAGCGGATGCTCTGGTCCTGACTTGGTCCAGATTTCATCTGCCGTATGTGTTCCCGCCTCTAGCTCTGATTCCAGGGTGCTGTGGAAAATCAGGTCGGAGTGCAGGTCGCCATTCTAGTGGCTCCAGATTGGCCCAGGAGGTCCTGGTACCCGACCTATGGCAACTGTCAGGGCGGACACAGGTGGGCTCTTCCAGACCGCGCAGATTTACTCGCGCAAGGCCCATTCTTCCACCTCAATTCCAAGGCCCTCAGATTGACTGCATGGCTCTTGAGGCCTGGCTGCTGACATCCAGGGGTTTTTCCCCTACGGTGGTTGCCACTATGAAATCGGGCTAGGAAGCCAGTCTCAAGGAAGATGTACCACAGGACGTGGAAAATCTTTTTTACTTGTGTGCTCTGGTGGACGGTCTCCTGGCCCTTGTCCATCCCGACGTTGTTAGCTTTCCTACAGTCGGGTTTGGAATTAGGATTATCCCTTGGTTCCTTGAAAGGTCAAGTCTCAGCACTTTCAGTGCTGTTTGACAGGCGATTGCGCTCCTCCCGAAGGTCCGTCAATTTCTGCAGGGGGTCACGGATGGTTCCCCCCTACAAGAGACCTCTGGACCCTTGGGACCTCAACATGGTCCTGGCGGCATTACAGAGACCACCGTTTGAGCCGCTGAGAGATGTTCTCTATCTCGCCTGTCTCAGAAAGTGGCCTTTCTGGTGGCAATCACGTCTCTGAGAAGGGTCTCAGAATTGGCAGCACTTTCGTGCAAGCCGCCTTTTCTGGTGGTTCACCAAGATACAAGGTGGTGTTGCGTCCTCGCCAGAATTCTTGCCGAAGGTGGTTTCAACTTTTCACCTGAACCAGAGATTGTTCTCCCATCATTTTGCCCTGCTCCCGTTCATCAGATTGAACGCGACCTCCATACTCTGGATCTCGTGAGAGCGGTACGCATTTATGTGTCCAGGACCGCCTCCTTTAGGAGTTCGATTCCTTATTTGTTCTTACGACAGGTCGCTGTAAGGGTCCGCGGCATCAAAGTCGACATTGGCCAGATGGATTAAGGCTTCCATTCAAGAAGCTTACCGGTTTCTGGTTTGCCTCTCCGGTGGGATTGAATGCTCACTCTAACCAGAGCTGTAGGTGCCTCCTGGGCCTTGCGACATCGATGCGTCTGCTCTACAGTTGTCAGGCGGCCACTTGGTCTAGCCTCACACTTTCTCTAAGCACTATATGGTGCATGCCCATGCCTCTGCGGATGCAAGTTTGGGCAGGCGGGTTCTCCAGGCGGCGGTTGCCCACCTTTAAAGGGAACCATGTGTTATCCGTCTTGTTGAGGAACTCTTCCCGCCCTGGGGTATTGCTTTAAGGACATCCCCATTGTCTGGTCTCCCATTATGATGACCAGAAAAAAGAGAATTTTGTTTACGTACCGTAAATTCTTTTTTCTTTAATCATCAATGGGAGACCCAGCACCCACCCAGTTGTTCCGTTGCATGTTTGCATTTGTTTCTCTGTTGAGACAGTGTTTGCCGGGTTGTTGAACGTCTGTGCACGGCATTCGTCCCGATGTTTCGGGTGTGGTTTATTTCCTCCTCGCAGCTTATGGACCAAACTGAGGATATTCCCTGCGGTAGGGGTTTATAAGCGAGGAGGCGGTGTCTACAAACTTGTAGTACCTAGTGTGACCTCCGGAGGGCAGTGCCCTAAACCCCATTGTCTGGGTCTCCCATTGATGATTAAAGAAAAAAGAATTTACGGTACGTAAACAAAATTCTCTTTCCGGTTGGGATCTGTATGCAGCGTGCGCCTGCACTCCAGGGGAGACCGGAAACCGTCGCGGAGGTCACACACACACACCGCTTCCTCGTACCGCTTTACTGCGGTCGGTAAGCCACCGGGACTCCCGGTTTTGTTGTCTGCAATTTGGCTTATTTTCCCCTACTGTGGCGATGTCCTCAGCTAGGAAGCGTGCTGCTAGGGCGGCAGAGACCACCATTACCTGTGCTACATGCAATGGAACACTGGTGGAGGGGTCCTGCAATAACTGCGGACGCCCAGAGGCCCGGACTGACACTGCTGAGTCAGCAGCTCCGGTGCTATACCCTGAGGTTCAGGTGATCTCAGGGCCATGGGAGACTCAGAATAAGATCAATGAATCTCTGTTGTCCCAGCTGTCCTCCATGTCGCAATCCCTGGAGGCACTTAATAGGAGGCTGGATAGCCCAGCTACTCCGTCCAGTTACCCCCGGGTGTCTCCCTCTTCTGCTGTGAGACCCCTTAAGCGGGCTCGTCGTGAGGAGTCACCCGAGCTCCAGGCTCTCTCTGAGGAGGAGCGTTCCTCTGATGGGGAGGACGATGATGGGGGTTCAAATTTCGGGTCTGTGTCTATATCTGAACCTCCAGACGGGGTGGAGGATCTGGTGTCCTCTATCAACGAGACCTTACGTCTCGTGACACCCCCTGAGGAGGTGACGGTGCACCCGAAGGAGGTCTATCAATGGCTGCGACCAGAGGCTAGACCAAGTGGCTCCTTCATGGACCACACGAATTTTGGAAGGGTGGTTAGAGCTCCCAGGTTACATCCTGGGCGGCGTTATGTCCGTAAACCCAAGGACAATCGCTTCCCCTTCCCCCAGGAGGTGCTTCAGGAGTGGTCGCAGTCCCCGAAGGTGGACGCTTCCATGACCAGGATTGCTGCACGCTCCCTTTTCTCTGCCTCTGACAGCTCCTCGCTGAAGCATGCGACGGATAGACAGGTTGAGCAACTCGCCAAGTCTTCCTATGAGGCTGTGGGGTCTTCCTTTGCCCCTAATTTTGCCACGGTCTGGACCTTGCAAGCGATTACTACGTGCTTGGATGGTATCTCTGACCTGGCAAGATCCAGTCCAGAGGTCCTGGCACTTACCGAGAGGGCGAGGGCCTATGCGGACTACGCCAGGACGGCGACTCTGGAAACTGCCACTCGCTCAGCTGTGGCTTCGGCCAATGCTATAGCGATCCGCAGATTGTTGTGGCTGCGTCTTTGGGACTCAGATACCACATCCAAGAAGATTTTGCAGAATCTTCCGTTCGCTGGTGACAGGCTTTTTGGCACCGAACTGGACAAGCTGATAAAGGATTCTGCTGAGTCTAAGATACCGCAGAATAAGCCTAAGCCACGGTATACCGTTAAAAGGAACCCAAAACAGTGGTCCTTTCGTTCCAGCTCACAGTCATCAGCACCGTCCGCTCGCACGGACCGAGGGGGAAAGCCCGCTTCTCAGTGGCGCTCTAAGAGTCGTCCAAAGAAGCCGGCGGGGGCGGCAGCTGCCACCCCCAAACCCGCCTCTGCATGACTCGCTCTCCCTTCCTACCTCCCCACAGGTGGGGGGCCGCTTGTCTCGCTTTCAGGACAAATGGCTACTTCACGTTCAAGATCAGTGGGTTCGAGACGTGGTCTCGCGAGGTTACAGGATAGAGCTGACGTCAAAACCGATATCCCGATTCCATCGGTCGGTCCCATCGCCAGAAAAGGCTCAGGCTTTTTACCTGGTGTTGGAGGGTCTCCGCAGAGACGGAGTGGTGATACCGGTGCCTTCCGAGAGAGGTTCAGGGGTTTTTACTCCAACCTCTTTATCGTCCCGAAGAAGGACGGATCCTTCCGCCCGGTGCTGGACCTGAAGTTGTTCAACCATCACGTGTTGGTTCGGAAGTTCCGCATGGAATCACTGCGCTCCGTGATCGCGGCTGTATCACAGGGAGACTTCCTAGCGTCCATAGATATCAGAGACGCTTACCTTCACGTGCCCATTGCACCAGCTCATCAGCGCTGGCTGAGATTCGCAGTGGGGGAAGAACACTTCCAATTTGTGGCGCTGCCGTTCGGGTTGGCCTCGGCACCGCGGGTGTTCACAAAGGTGATGGCCTCTATGATGGCTCTCCTGCACGTGCAGGGACATGCCGTCATTCCCTATTTAGACGACCTACTGGTCAGGGCGCCATCAGAACACCTTTGTCAAGAGAGCCTGGATGTGACCATGCGGTCTCTGGAACAGTTCGGTTGGCTCCTCAATATTCAGAAGTCAACGCTAGTTCCGACCCAGTCTTTGACATATTTGGGCATGGACTTCAACACAGCCTCAGCCCTGGTGTCTCTGCCACGAGTCAAACAGATGGCGATTCAATCAGGAGTGCAAGCAGTCCTCCTGTTGCCACAATCATCCCTACGGGTGTTGATGATGCTGGTGGGGCGCATGGTGGCAGCAATAGAGGCGGTGCCTTTTGCACAATTTCGCCTCCGTCCTCTCCAGCTGGAGATCCTCCGCAGGTGGGACAAAAGGTCGATTTCTCTGAATCGGCTGTTGACCCTTTCCCAACCGACCAGAGATTCCCTGCAGTGGTGGTTACAGCCACTCCATCTGTCTCGGGGCCGGTCCTTCATCAAACCGTCATGGTTAGTGGTGACCACCGACGCCAGTCTGAAGGGCTGGGGAGCGGTGTTCTTACACCACAGGGCCCAAGGTCTCTGGACTCGGTCGGAGTCGGCGTTGCAGATCAACGTGCTGGAGATCAAGGCGGTCTATCTGGCACTCCTGGCGTTCCTCTCAGGACAACCCATTCGGGTTCAGTCCGACAATGCGACGGCCGTCGCTTATATAAATCATCAAGGAGGAACCAGGAGTGCAGAGGCTCTGGCCGAAGTCCACCGCATCCTATCCTGGGCGGAGGACAACAACTGCCTGATCTCCGCAGTTCACATCCCAGGGGTCGAAAACTGGGAGGCCGACTATCTGAGCCGGCAGGGGATGGACGCCGGAGAGTGGTCTCTTCATCCAGACGTCTTCCAGGACATCTGCAGCAGGTGGGGCACTCCGGACGTGGATCTGATGGCCTCACGGCTGAATCATCAGGTGCCGCAATACATGGCGAGGTCATGGGATCCCCAATCCCTGGGAGCGGATGCTCTGGTCCTGACTTGGTCCAGATTTCATCTGCCGTATGTGTTCCCGCCTCTGGCTCTGATTCCTAGGGTGCTGTGGAAAATCAGGTCGGAGTGCAGGGTCGCCATTCTAGTGGCTCCAGATTGGCCCAGGAGGTCCTGGTACCCGGACCTATGGCAACTGTCAGGCGGACACAGGTGGGCTCTTCCAGACCGCGCAGATTTACTCGCGCAAGGCCCATTCTTCCACCTCAATTCCAAGGCCCTCAGATTGACTGCATGGCTCTTGAGGCCTGGCTGCTGACATCCAGGGGTTTTTTCCCCTACGGTGGTTGCCACTATGAATCGGGCTAGGAAGCCAGTCTCAAGGAAGATGTACCACAGGACGTGGAAAATCTTTTTTACTTGGTGTGCCTCTGGTGGACGGTCTCCGTGGCCCTTGTCCATCCCGACGTTGTTGGCTTTCCTACAGTCGGGTTTGGAATTAGGATTATCCCTTGGTTCCTTGAAAGGTCAAGTCTCAGCACTTTCAGTGCTGTTTGACAGGCGATTGGCGCTCCTCCCGAAGGTCCGTCAATTTCTGCAGGGGGTGTCACGGATGGTTCCGCCCTACAAGAGACCTCTGGACCCTTGGGACCTCAACATGGTCCTGGCGGCATTACAGAGACCACCGTTTGAGCCGCTGAGAGATGTTTCTCTATCTCGCCTGTCTCAGAAAGTGGCCTTTCTGGTGGCAATCACGTCTCTGAGAAGGGTCTCAGAATTGGCAGCACTTTCGTGCAAGCCGCCCTTTCTGGTGGTTCACCAAGACAAGGTGGTGTTGCGTCCTCGGCCAGAATTCTTGCCGAAGGTGGTTTCAACTTTTCACCTGAACCAGGAGATTGTTCTCCCATCATTTTGCCCTGCTCCCGTTCATCAGATTGAACGCGACCTCCATACTCTGGATCTCGTGAGAGCGGTACGCATTTATGTGTCCAGGACCGCCTCCTTTAGGAGTTCGGATTCCTTATTTGTTCTTACGACAGGTCGCTGTAAGGGGTCCGCGGCATCAAAGTCGACATTGGCCAGATGGATTAAGGCTTCCATTCAAGAGGCTTACCGGGTTTCTGGTTTGCCTCTCCCGGTGGGATTGAATGCTCACTCTACCAGAGCTGTAGGTGCCTCCTGGGCCTTGCGACATCGAGCGTCTGCTCTACAGGTGTGTCAGGCGGCCACTTGGTCTAGCCTGCACACTTTCTCTAAGCACTATATGGTGCATGCCCATGCCTCTGCGGATGCAAGTTTGGGCAGGCGGGTTCTCCAGGCGGCGGTTGCCCACCTTTAAAGGGAACCATGTGTTATCCGTCTTGTTGAGGAACTCTTCCCGCCCTGGGGTATTGCTTTAGGACATCCCCATTGTCTGGGTCTCCCATTATGATGACCAGAAAAAAGAGAATTTTGTTTACGTACCGTAAATTCTTTTTTCTTTAATCATCAATGGGAGACCCAGCACCCACCCAGTTGTTCCGTTGCATGTTTTGCATTTGTTCTCTGTTGAGACAGTGTTTTGCCGGGTTGTTGAACCGTCTGTGCACGGCATTCGTCCCGATGTTTCGGGTGTGGTTTATTTCCTCCTCGCAGCTTATGGACCAAACTGAGGATATTCCCTGCGGTAGGGGTTTATAAGCGGAGGAGGCGGTGTCTACAAACTTGTAGTACCTAGTGTGACCTCCGGAGGGCAGTGCCCTAAACCCCATTGTCTGGGTCTCCCATTGATGATTAAAGAAAAAAGAATTTACGGTACGTAAACAAAATTCTCTTTTTTTGTTTTAAGTGTAGTACTTTGTGTGTCCTCCGGAGGCGGAAGCTATACACCCAATTGTCTGGGTCTCCCAATTAGGAGCTAGAAGAAAAAGAATTTACGGTAAGTAAACATTCTCTTTTTTTTTTCCCTGGTGTCAAAGTCAGGGTCGCTCTCCTCTAGTTTTCTCCATTTCATTGATTTTGGCTTTCCTTCAATCCGGTTTGGACAAGGGTCTAGCCTTGAGTTCTTTGAAAGGCCAGATCTCTGCCTTCTAAATAATAGACAACCAAGCGCAATAGGGTCTTATCTCAATGGAAACTAGGCTATTGCTATGGTATTGGGTGCTCACCTGGTAAGGTTGTGTGCCCCACAACCTGGTGTTACTCGCGTATACAGCTGCTGCAGGATCCACACTCCACGTGTAAACGGTATTCAACTGAAATCCTAAAAAGATATCTTTGATATGACTATTCCCTGAGGAAAGAGCACAGCAGGGTCCGAAACATGTAGGAGAAAGAATAGAGAGCATCATTGCATCAAACCTTGGGTCAGCATCCTCATTTCAGCAGGCCGATCGTGTACACTTCATCCCTCTTTTTTGGATTTCAGATCTCCGCCTTGTCAATCCTCTTCCAGAAGTGGCTCTCCTCACATTCCCAGGTTAAGACATTCATTCAAGGAGTTTCCCATCTAGCACCTCCTTATCGTTCCCCCCTTGAATCCTGGGACCTTTAATTTGGTATTGAATGTTCTACAGGGCCACCCCTTCCCCCTTTGAAACCCTTGAGGGATACGTCACTATTACGCCTCTCCTGGAAAGTAGCCTTCTTGACAGCTATCGCTTCCATCAGGAGAATATCGGAACTGGCAGCGCTCTCATGTAGGTCACTCTTCCTCGTATTCCACCAGGACAAGGTTGTTCTCCGACCCTTGCCATATTTCCTCCCGAAGGTGGTGTTCTCCTTCCACTTGAAGGAGGAAATCGTGTTGCCTTCATTTTGTCCGACACCGTCCAACAGTCGAGAGACCTCCCTGCATTTGTTAGATCTCATCAGGGCTTTTCGTTGGTACATTTATCGTACTGCTCCCTTCAGGAAGACAGACATCCTTTTCGTCTTTGCCGAAGGGCATAGTAAAGGCATGCCGGCCTCCAAATTCACGATTGCTCGTTGGATAAGATCGGCAATTCAAGAATCCTATAAACTCAAGGAAAGCGCAGTCCCACAGGGCCTCATGTCACACTCCACAAGGGCAGTGGGTGCTTCCTGGGCCGTTGGGCATCAGGCGGCAGCTCTTTAGGTGTGTAAGACCGCAACTTGGTCATGCCTGCACACCTTCTCAAAACATTATAGAGTCCATACTCCCGCATCGGCAGACGTAGTCCTGGGACGAAAGATCCTGCAGGCAGCGGTCGCTCACCTCTGATGGAGGTCGCAGCATGCCCTTTTTCCTTCCTAATTAATGTTTGAATGTTTGCAGTTAGAATTTCTGTTATTCAATGTGTGTGGGGGTTTTTTTTTTTTTTTTTTTGTTTTTTTTTTTTTCCTGGTACCCCACCCAGGGACTGCTTTTGAACGTCCCATGGTCTGTGTCTCCCAATGAATGCGAGAGAGAAAAAAAGGATTTTTGTGTACTCACCGACATCTATTTTTTTTTTTTTTTTTTTTTGAGACTTCATTGGGGGACACAGACAGCACCCAACCCTACAACAACCTCTAGATCAGGGGTCTCAAACTCGCGGCCCTAGGGCCGCATGCGGCCCCTGGGGCTTCACAATGCGGCCCGCGACACCTTGGACAACATAATGATGCATCGCCCCAGTGCAGGGGGCTGCTGTAGTCGCCGCTGTGTGATGACTTCTGTCCGAAGCACTAACAAGCTCTGCCACTCAGCAAGATAAATGCAAGCTGCCAGCCAATGAGAGGCCCGCAGCTAACGGCAGAATATGACGTCACCTGCAGGCCTCTGGCTGACAGATTGCATTGATCTTGATGAGCAACAGAGCTTGTCTGAGTGGCGGCTGGTGGAAGTCATAGCACAGCGGAGGCCGGAAGTCAGTACAGCGGGGACCGCGGCGGCCCCCTGCACTGGAGCGATGCATCATTAAAGTGAGAAAAGTGTGAGTGTGTGTGAGAAGTTGTGTGTGTGAGTGTAAGAGTGTGTATGAGGATGTGTGAGAGTGTGTGTGTGTGTGGGGGGGGTTTGTGAGTAGGTTTGTTTGTGAGTATGATAGAGTGTGTATTTGAGTGTGTAAAAAGAAGGTAAATCAGGACGGGGGGCATCACTATAAAAGTAGATCAGGATGGGGGACATCACTATAAAAGTAGATCAGGATGGGGGACATCACTATAAAAGGGGATCAGGATGGGGGACATCACTATAAAAGGGGATCGGGATGGGGGACATCATCACTAAAGGGGATCAAGATGGGGGACATCACTACTAAAGGGGAATGGGGTGGGGGCTTTCACTAGAAAAGGAGATCAGGAAGGGGGTCATCACCAGAAAAGGGGATCAGGAAGGGGGACATCACTAGAAAAGGAGATCAGTGGGGGACATCACTACAAAAGGGGACCATGATCAATCAGGGACATCACTAGAAAAGGAATCAGGATGATGGACATCACTAGAAACAGGGATCAGGATAGGGATCATCACTAGAAAAAGGGATCAGGATGGGTACATCACTAGAAAAGGGGATCAGAATGGGGGACATCAGTAGAAAAGGACATTACTACAGGATGGAGACATTACTACAAGAATGGGATCAGAATTTGTACTTTACTACATTGAGCAAAAAATTCTGGTATTACTAAAAATATCACTTCATCCTACAAGGGATGCGGCCCCCCGCTGTAAATGTTTTTCTATGTGCGGCCCACCAACCCAGCCGAGTTTGAGACCCCTGCTCTAGATGATACATTGAGTTCATGTCCTTAGTTTCCCTGATAGGTAGTGTTACACGCTTCAATGTCGTAACGATCTCGCCAACGATCTCAATGGAGTGCGCTCGTGACAACATCAGTAATTGTTGGTGAGATGTCGCACATATGGATATCGTTCACGATCCACCAACGATGTGGTGAGCAGCTATCATTCGCACAACCCGGCGAACGATACTTGTAAATAGGCGAAGTCGTTAACGAGATCGTTATCGCGGTGTCACACACAACGATGCGATCAGCGATCCAACGATTTATCGAGGTTGTGTCTCGCGCAACGACGTCCTAACGATGTTGTTTGAACTCCAAACCCGTGACGTTTGAGCGATATCATTAAGGATATCATAGCGTGTAATGGTACCTTATTGAGAGGTGCATATATATGATACTGTAATGTGTTGTGAGTTTCCTCTTACTGCTTGGTCGCCAAACTGGCTTCAGCTTAAGTCAGCATGCGGGTGTACACTGCAGAGAAGGGGCTAACTTTTTTTGTCTTCGTGTCAGCCTCCTAAAGACAGCAGCATAATACCCATAGTCTGTGTCTCCCAATGAAGTCTCAGAGAAAAAGATTTTTTGTGAGTACACTAAATCCATTTTTATTTCCTCCTCTGTCCCGGAGCTGTGGTATGATTAGACAGTGTCACTATACACAGTACATAGCAGGGACACATGTATAAGATGATCTCGGCATAGAAACGTGTTGGTGTTTTTATTTTTTGTTTAATGCATTCAGTTGTGTAACTTATAATTATTCCAAAAATCTATTGATTTAAAATGAACATTGCTCGTGGAAAAACCCCTTTTAAACAAGACTTGTATGTTGTAAAACACTATGATAGCATAACGCTTGTCTATACCATGTCAGTTGGATAATGTAATTCAGTTCTATACCAAGCATTACAGATCTAAAGCTCCTTTTTGAATGCATCTTAAGCTAATTCACTGTTCATTTATTTAAGGACGCATGGAGCAATTCAAGACGCTGGAAGCTGTCAGTCGCCACAGAATTACCTGAACTTCAGGAATCGAGGAGAGACACGAGGGTCCACGTGGCAGAGGGTTTGGAGGCAGAGGAAGAGGAGGTCGGTCTTTTGACCGAAGACGTGGTGGCAACTCATTCCAGAGAGGAGGAAACGGTCGTAGAGGTGGCTTTAGAAGACGCTAGTGGACTTCCATTACTTTCAGCAAATTTATTTTTTTAACTTATTCTCTTGAGGACCAGTGATGTACTCTGCTGAGTTTACGGGACATAAGTTAGCAATCCTGCCAGATCTTTTCTATGCCATGTAGAGCTGTGTACTCCTGCCCTCAATAAAAATGCTTTATTGGAATGTTTGTGTTCTTGAATTTGGGTTACTGTATACAATCACACACAGGCATAAATACGTCCCTTGCTCTTTGTGTTTGTTTTTTTTTCTCCTTCGTCTCATTGCGGGACACAGGACCGTGGGTGTTATGCTGCTATCCACTAGGAGGTGACACTAAGTAGAATCTGAAAAAGATAAACAGTGGCTCCTCCTCTGCAGTATACATCTCTCAGGCAGGCCTTGCCTCGTCAGTTTTTGCTTAGTGTTTTTAGAGGCAGACATCTCTCTACAGTTCTCCTTAGAATTTTTTTTCTAAGATTTTATTAGATTTTCAAACAGAAGAAATCTACTGAAGAAGTTTAGCCAAAATCCCTCCTCTGCTCCCCACAGTTAGGAAGCTGGGTTGAAGTCGATGGACATCTCGGCTGCCGCAGCAAAATCCTTCCCCAAGCCCCATCTTGGCTGAAGTTGGACATCCCAGCTGTCAGCAAAAACCCTTACCCAGACCCCACAGTTGGGCCTCTGTGTTGAAGTGTCGTGGACATGTGTGAACGTCTCGAACTCCCCATTTCTCCCTTCTCAGGGCATCTGGGTAGCAGGCAGAAGACTATCAGCTCCCCATCCACACTGGATCGAGGTTCCAGGTAATGTACAGGGCCCTGTTGGCTGGGGTCCCTGATGCTGTAGTGCCGCCGCTCAGCGATTTCCCCCTGGGTGCCAGGGACCTGGCACAGGTCTCTGTACCCCAAAGACCCCCCTACGCTGTGTTGCATAGGCGAAATATGTTCCCTAGCTGCGGGACCGCCGGAGACTTGGGACCTATGCGCTGACCCCCTGTCTTTTTCAGGGCCGCATTTCACTTTAGGCCCCGGCTTAGGCCTAGTGCGGACAATTCTGCCCCCTTGCCCGTCCTCCAGATGACGCAATAGGGCTGAAACATGCCCCGACTGCATCACAGGAGGGGGCGGACCGGCCTATCTTTGCAAGATTTTTTATATGTCAACTCCCACTCTCCCTCTCCTGCTCCCGGCGGCCACCATTTCAGGAGAGAAGACACCGCTGCTCAGGAACGACGCGGTGCCACCAGCGGTACGTCACATTGCAAGCGGGGTACACGGAATCACTGGCAGTAGACTGGCTCTGATGCAAGGACAATACTGATAAGGAGCTCAGCAGTTTATTCACTGCTGCAGCTCTCCACCTCTCTCTAAGCCTCTCCCCCTGCGCTCAATATATCCCAGTAGCAGGGACAGTACAGGAGCAAAGCATACAAGGTCTGTACCACTGACCATACCGTACTCGGAGAGAAAAGAAGCATCTAAGACTTTTACCTGTCTCTAAAATCCATTAAGAAGCTCTCTTCTGCTCTAATCCAAGCTCTGTAGAGCGTCCCACACTCCGCACTTCAGACCAGCTGAACTGCAGGATACCACAGAAATGTGGGCACACCATCTAGGGACACTCCTGATCCTATACCATCGGTATCTGATACAGGATGGAAAAGACTCCTTCGGAGTACTTCCCCAGCGTCCTCTAATAACCCTCATGCCTCTCCTATCACGGGCAGCCGACTCGATATGTCCTGGTCGGATAGATGCTAGGATTCAGACTCGGACCCTGATATGATACGTCCTTTGACCTAATCTTCTCGGACACGCTGACCTTAGTTAAGCACTCAATCAAGGCCATTAATTAAACACTGCACGTGATTGACCCTCCTTGTGAATTCCCAATTCACATTCGTTCCTGTGAACGGGTTAAACGCCACACACATATTCTACTCATCACCCAGGAGGTTCACAAGGCCATAGAAGTTCTCTCCTTTTACCAGAGTTGATCCAAGACTGGTCAGATCCACCTCAAGGACGGAACAGATAGCACCTTCTTTCCCATTGATTACAGAAAATCACTGCAGGTGACCAATTAACCCTTTCTTTTTCGCTCCATTGGGAGACCCCAGATTCTCTGGTGGTGCCTTTCTACCCCTATTACCCTCCTAGTGTATTCCCTCTTGGAGGTTTCTACCTAGAGGCGACATGTCTTCCACCAGGAGCAAAGCTCCTAAGGTGCAGACATTTTATTCATCTTGCACTGCTTGCAAGAGCCCGCTGCCTGCTGGATCTGTATTCCCTCATTGCTCTGCCTGCACTTCACATGAGTCTGAGGTGGAACATGGGGCTCCCCCCAGCTCGGCTACTTCGGAGCCTTCTCCTAGCCAGGGGGACCAGGCAGTGCCACCTCCTTGGACTGTAGCCTTCACTAAGTTATTTTCTGACTCTTTTGCCCAGTCTATGACTGCTCTAATCAGAGTTCTGCAGGAGTCTTTACAGGCCAGTCACCGGGAAAGTGCCCCCAGTCCTTCTGCCTCATGGCACAGGCGCTACAGCGAGTCGTCCCTTCTAGGGGTTTGGACTCTGGAGACAATACAGGGGTCTCAGACGTAGCTCCCTCTCCTCGGCCCCCCAAACGGCCACGTAAAGCTCTCTCTCTTGCTTCCTCTCATCATACGGAGTCTCATGCTGAGGAATCTCAGATTGATGGGGAGGATAGGCAGGATTCTGTGAGACCTTCGGACGAGACCTCGGAGGAGGATTCTTTAGTGGATGATTTAGTGTTCTCCATTAAAACTGTACTGGATCTAACTGCTCCCCATCCCACTTTGGAGACCTCTCTTGGAGGAATTGTATCAGTTCCTTCCTCCATCCAGGTCGCGGGGTTCATTCTTTGATCATTCCAATTTCCGATCAACCGTACAGGCTCCTAGTGCTTGCCCTGATAAACGTTTTTCCAGGAAACAGAAGGATACTCGGTACCCTTTTCTTCCTGATGTAGTGAAGGGTTGGTCGGTTTCTCCTAAGGTGGTGTTTTTTTCGTGACATATTGGGCTTCATGTTAGTATTAAATTTAGGTCGATAATTTTTGCGTTTATTTGTGAAAAAAATCAAAAATATGGCAAAAAGTTTGAAAATTTAGCAATTTTCAATTTTTAATTTTTATTCTGCTAAACCAGAGAGTTATGTGACACAAAATAGTTAATAAATCACATTTCCCACATTCCTACTTCACATCAGTGCAATTTTGGAAGAAAAAAAAAAGTGTTAGGACGTTATAAGGGTTCAAAGTTCATCAGCAATTATTCATTTTTCCAGCAAAATTTACAAAACCATTTTTTTAGTGACCACATCACATTTGAAGTCTCTTTGAGGGGTGTACATGACAGAAAACACCCAAAAGTGACACCATTCCAAAAACTGCACCCCTCAAGCTACTTAAAACTATATTCAAGAAGATTATTAACCCTTCAGGTGCTTCACAGGAACTAAAATAAAGTTGAAGGAAAAAATGGACATTTTAATTTTTGTAACACAAATGTTCTTTTAGCCTCAATTTTTTCATTTTCACATGGGCAACAGGATAAAATACATCCTAAAATTTGTTGGGCAATTTCTGCTGAGTACACCGATACCTCATATATGGTCATAAACCACTGTTTGGGCACGGCAGGCTCAGAAGGGAAGGAGTGCAATTTGAATTTTAGAGCCAATTTTCCGTTCAAAAAGTGAAATGGCGCTTCTTCACTTCTGAGCCCTGCCGTGCGCCCAAACAGTGGTTTATGAACGCATATGAGGTATCGGTGTACTCAGGAGAAATTGCCCAACACATTTTGGGATGTATTTTATCCCTTTGCCCATGTGAAACTGAAAAAATGTAGGTACAAAGAAATTTTTTGTGAAAAAAGTGTTTCATTGTTATGGATGAATTTGTGAAGCATCTGGGGGTTCAAAGTGCTCACTATGCATCTAGATACGTTCCTTAGGGGGTCTAGTTTCCAAAATGTGGTAATTTGTGGGGGAGCCCCAATGTGGACACACACGGCGACCCTCCATACGCGACATGGTGTCCGCTAACAATTTGAATGGAAAATGAGCTCAAATTGTTAGCGGACACCATGTCGCGTTTAGAGGGTCCCTGTGTATCTCCACATTGGAGCTCCCCCACAAGTGACCCTATTTTGGAAACTAGACCCCCGAAGGAAAGTATCTAGATGCATAGTGAGCACTTTGAACCCCCATATGCTTCAGAAATTCATCCGTAAAAATGAAAAATCACTTTTTTTTCCACAAAAAATTTATTTTTTCATTATTACGGATCAATTTGTGAAGCATCTGGGGGTTCAATGTGCTCACTATGCATCTAGATATGTTCCTTTGGGGGTCTAGTTTCCAAAATGGGGTCACTTGTGGGGGAGCTCCAATGTGGAGACACAGGGACCCTCCAAACGCGACATGGTGTCTGCTAACAATTTGAGCTCATTTTCCATTCAAATTGTTAGCGGACACCATGTTGCGTTTGGAGGGTCCCCGTGTGTCTCCACATTGGAGCTCCCCCACAAGTGACCCCATTTTGGAAACTAGACCCCCAAAGGAACATATCTAGATGCATAGTGAGCACTTTCAACCCTCAGGTGCTTCACAAATTCATCCATAAAAATGAAAAACCACTTTTTTTTTCCACAACAATGTTCTTTTTTCATTTTTACAGATCAATTTGTGAAGCACCTGGGGGTTGAAAGTGCTCACTATGCATCTACATATGTTCCTTTGGGAGTCTAGTTTCCAAAATGGGGTCACTTGTGGGGGAGCTCCAATGTGGAGACACACAGGGGCTCTCCATACGCAACATGGTGTCCACTAAAAATTGGAATTGTTAGCGGACACCTTGTAGGATATGAAGAGCCCCTATGTGCCTAAACATTGGAGCTCCCCCACAAGTGACCCCATTTTGGAAACTGGACCACCCAAGGAACGTATCTAGATGCATACTGCAGAAAACAATCTGACAGCTTGGTTTCAGTGATCCACTGGATCACTGCGCCCGAGCTGTCAGATTGCTTTCTGCAGCTCAATCCCCATGCAAGGGGAATCCCCTGCATGGAGAGCAAGCTGCAGAAAACAATCTGACAGATTGGTTTCAATGATCCAGTGGATCACTGCGCCCGAGCTGTCAAGATTGCTTTCTGCAGCTCAATCCCCATGCAAGGGGAATCCCCTGCATGGAGAGCAAGCTGCAGAAAACAATCTGACAGCTTGGTTTCAGTGATCCACTGGATCACTGCACCCGAGCTGACATTGCTTTCTGCAGCTCAATCCCCATGCAGAAGAATTCCCCTGGATGGGGATCAAGATGTAGAAAGCGGTCTGACAACTTGGGCACAGTGATCTACTGGATCACTGCACCTGAGCTGTCAGATCTCTTTCTGCAGTTCGATCCCCCTGCAGGGGGATGGGGGATCAGGGGATCCCCCTGCTGGGGGATGGGGGATCAGGGGATCTTACCCAGGGCCGCACCATCAGGGCTGGGGGAGCGGCAGTGGAGAAGGGGGAGGTGCCAACACCGCACACCGTCCTCCTGCATGCCCGGCACCGGCAGGTAAGTGGCGGTGCAAGCTGGAGGGCGGCGTTTCTCGTCATGATGCGGGAACTGACATCTTTTCATGACGAGTATACTCGTCATTAGTCGTAAAGGGGATAAAGGATCCCACTGACCGACAGATTGAACTTCTGCAGAAGTCAATCTACGAAGCCACGGGAGCCTCCTTTGCTCCGACTTTCGCTGCAGTTTGGGCCCTGCAGGCAGTTTCTGCCTGCTTGGCAGAACTAAATGTTGTAGCTCAGGATATCCCCGAGGTGACTACCCTCACGTCTCAAGCCTCGGCGTTCACTGACTACGCTAGGTCTGCAATCATGGAATCCGCCAGCCGTACTGCAGTGGCTTCGGCTAACTCGCTCGCAGCCCGCAGATGGTTGTGGCTGCGAGATTGGAAAGCTGATGCCACTTCCAAGAAGTTCCTCCAGGGACTCCGTTTGCGGGGACCAGGCTTTTTGGAGAACAATTGGACGACATCATTAAGGAATCCACAGGTGAAAAGTCAACCTCTTTGCCTCAATCTAAGGTTCAGAAGTCTGGCCAGCTTCAGATGCACGCCAAGTTTCGCGCCTTTCGTCCCTCCTCAAAAGCCTCCGCCTCCTCCTCCCGGGCAGACAAGGATCAGAAGTCAGGCCGTACGTGGAGGTCTAAGACTCAGTAGAAGAAGCCTGCCGGCGCCTCAGCCGCCAAGGCTGCCTCTTCATGACTCGCCGCCTCTCCCAGCAGCATTCTCGGTCGGTGGCAGGCTCTCCCATTTTGGAGACGTCTGGAGCAGTCGTGTCCAAGACCGATGGGTAGTAGATGTCATCTCCCACGGCTACAGGATAGAGCTAACCTCGCGTCCTCCGACTCGATTCTGTCTCTCTTCGTCCCCGCCGGCAAGGGCCTCGGCCTTTTGTCAGGCGCTGGACGCCTTGAGACCGGACGGGGTCATGACCCAGGTTCCCCCCGGGGAACGCTTCCAGGGGTTCTATTCAAACCTCTTCACGATCCCCAAGAAGAACAGTTCGGTGAGACCGGTTTTGTATCTCAAACTCCTCAACCGGCATGTGAGAGTCAGATCATTCCGAATGGAGTCTCTGCGGTCTGTGATAGCCTCTCTATCTCAGGCGGCCGTCACACGGAACGATTTCTTGCCCAATATCGTTTAAGCGATCTCCTTTTTGATCGCTTAAGCGATATCGGGCAAGATATCGTTGCATGTAATCAAGCGATTTACGATGGTAAATCGCTTGATCGTGACATCGCTGATCTGAGGTTCGGTTCTCAGATCTAGCGATGAATGATGCAACGATCTGCATCATCGTGGTGTATAACACCACGATGATCCATCTCCCAGCGACCGCGCCTATGCTGGGAGATGGTAACTATGGTACACGTCGGGTAACTAAGCGACGCGCGGCGCCTAGTTACCCGATGTGTACCATAGTAACGAGCGAGATCGCTGCTCCACATCGCTGGTGAGTCTGTCTGTGTGATATCTCACCAGCGATGTGAGCGATATTGTAAGCGATTGCGCGTGCACGTGATCGCTTACAATATCGCTAAAGATATCTCACAGTGTGACGGCCGCCTCAGGGAGACTTCCTAGCCTCGGTGGATGTCAAGGATGCCTATCTACACGTCCCCATTGCTCCTGCACATCAACGCTGGCTGAGGTTCGCAGTGAGGGAGAAGCACTTTCAGTTTGTGGCTCTACCCTTCGGCCTTGCCTCTGCACCGAGGGTCTTCACCAAAGTGATGGCGCCAATGGTGGAGGTTCTGCATTCCCAGGGCCATGCAGTAACTCCTTACTTGGATGATCTGTTGGTCAGAGCCCCCTCCGCGGAGAAGTGTCAACTGAGTTTCTCAGTTACTCTAGACACCCTGCGGCAATTCAGGTGGTTGATCAACGTACCGAAGTCCGTTCTCCTTCCTGCTCAGACAATAACTTATCTAGGCATGGAGTTTCATGATGCTCCGGCTCTGATCATTCTGCCTGTCGACAAGCAAGTGTCGATTCAAGAGGAAGTCCAGTCTCTCATACAGTCAGACTCGGCGACCATCAGGCGTCTGATGCACGTTCTGGGAAAGATGGTAGCGACCATAGAAGCAGTTCCCTTTGCGCAATTCCACCTTCGTCCGCTGCAATTGCAAATCCTGCACGGATGGAACAAGAATCCCTCCTCTCTCGACCGGCACATCCCTCTGTCGTCGTCAACGAAGGATTCCCTACATTGGTGGCTGCTTCCCACGTCTATGTCTCGAGGCAGATGCTTTCTGCCCCCCTCTTGGTAGTGACCACGGACGCCAGCCTCTTGGGCTGGGGCGACGTTTTTCTTCACCACAGAGCTCAGGGCACCTGGGTGGAACAGGAAGCCACCCTACAGATCAATGTCCTGGAGATTCGGGCCATTTATTTGGCTCTTCTGGCCTTTCAGAGATTCCTGGCGGGGAATCAGATTCGGATACAATTCGACACGCAACCGCGGTTGCTTACATCAACCACCAGTGAGGCACTCGTAGCCCTCAAGCCTTCGCGGAGGTCCAGCGTATCCTACAATGGGTCGAGGACAACGACTCGTCCATCTCGGCAGTACATATTCCCGGAGTGGACAATTGGGAGGCCGACTATCTAAGTTGGCAAGGTATGGATGCGGGCGAATGGGCTCTCCATCCAGATGTGTTTCTGTACATCTGCGACAGATGGGGAACTCCGGACGTGGACCTGATGGCCTCCCGGTTGAACCACAAGTTTCCGGTCTTCATGTCTCGCTCTCGAGACAGCAAGGCCGTGGGGGCGGATGCTCTGGTCCAGGACTGGTCCCAGTATCGCCTTCCCTACGTGTTTCCGCCATTCCCTCTGCTGCCCAGGGTTCTACAGAAACTCAGGACAGAATGTCGTCAAGCCCTGCTCATCGCCCCAGACTGGCCCAGGAGGGCCTGGTATCCGGACCTATTACAGTTCTCGGCGGGGGATCCGTGGAAGCTCCCAACACGGCCAGACCTCTTGTCACAAGGTCCGTTCTTCCACCACAATTCCTCGGCCCTCAGCCTGACTTTGTGGCTCTTGAAGACTGGTTGCTGACATCTTGCGGCTTTTCTTCTGAAGTCGCCGCAACCATGAGACAAGCCAGGAAACCAGCATCTGCAAAGATTTACCGCAGAGTTTGGAAGATCTTCTTTTCCTGGTGCCTTCTCAACGGAAAGTCTCCTTGGCCTTTCTCTCTTCCAACCCTTCTTGCCTTCCTTCAATCAGGATTGCATAAGGGTTTGGCTCTCAGCTCCCTCAAAGGGCAGATTTCGGCACTGTCTGTGCTGTTCAACAAGCGTCTGGCTAACCTTCCCCAGGTGAAGACGTTTGTGCAAGGGGCAAATCACATCGTTCCTCCCTACAGACGTCCTTTGGATCCCTGGGACCTCAATATGGTTCTTGCGGCCTTACAGAAGCCGCCTTTCGAACCTCTGAGGGAGGTGTCCCTATCCAGTCTTTCCCAGAAGGTTGCCTTTCTTGTGGCCATTACCTCTCTGCGGAGAGTTTCTGAGCTGGCAGCCCTGTCTTGAAAGTCTCCATTTCTGGTGATTCACCAGGATAAAGTGGTGCTCCGGCCTGTGGCGGAGTTCTTGCCTAAGGTGCTTTCTCCGTTTCACCTGAATCAAGACATTGTCCTGCCGTCCTTTTGTCCTAATCCCGTTCATCAGTATGAGAAGTCTCTGCATACTTTGGACCTGGTTAGGGCGGTCAGGATTTATGTCTCCCGCGCGGCCTCTTTTCGCTGCACGGATGCCTTGTTTGTTCTCACGACTGGCGAGAAAAAAGGAGCGCAGACCTCCAAGTCTTCCTTGGCTCGGTGGATCAAGGCTCCTATTCAGGAAGCCTACCTTCTCTCTGGTACGCCTTTGCCTGCAGGGATTAGGGCACATTCCACAAGAGCTGTGGGTGCCTCATGGGCCTTACGTCATCAGGCCACGGCACAACAGGTGTGTCAGGCGGCCACTTGGTCCAGCCTGCACACCTTTACAAAACATTATCAGGTTCATGCGTATGCTTTGGCAGACGCTAATGTGGGCAGAAGAATCCTTCAGGCGGCGGTCGCTCACCTATGATGTTACTGCCACGCTTGGGTCTTTTCCCACCCAGGGATAGCTTTTGGACATCCCAATGTCTGGGTCTCCCAATGGAGCGAAAAAGAAAGAGAATTTTGTTTACTTACCGTAAATTCTTTTTCTTGTAGCTCCTAATTGGGAGACCCAGCACCCACCCTGTTGCCTTTTGGGCTTTGTTCTTTTATTTAAGTGGCTGGTGTTATACATGTTGCTTCTTTGGCCCTGTTGGCCGCTAATTCATTGCCGGACCTTTCGGACTTGGTGTGGGTTTTATCCTCCTTCCTGCTTGTGCACCGAACTGAAGGGATTTCTCCTAGAGGGGGTGTATAGGCAGTAGGGAAGGAGTTACACTTTTTAGTTTAAGTGTAATTCTTTGTGTGTCCTCCGGAGGCGGAAGCTATACACCCAATGTCAATGTCTGGGTCTCCCAATTAGGAGCTAGAAGAAAAAGAATTTACGGTAAGTAAACAAAATTCTCTTTTTCACAATTTTGCAAAACACATATGTAAACCCCCAATTATACAAAAAAGTTATACATTTTATATTAAAAATATTACATCTTAAAAATCTTTCATTTTTAATATAAAATGTATTGTAATCTCCCACAAGCCTGCGTTACCATAGTGACTGTATTTCCAGCGAAACACTCGATAAGACTAAGACGCCACGGGAGGAAAGCCCGACTCCGGCAAACGCGGTTTTGTTCCTTTCGAACCTTGTTCGGCTGGTCTATTTTCCCCACGTAGGCTAATAGTCTAATAGTAATAGTAGTCTAATAGTAGGCGTAGGCTAATAGTCTCTCAAAATGCAGTGACAGAAGCTCAAATGCCAACCGACAGTTCCGCTCTCGACAATCCAATCCTAAGGAAACCCGATCTCTCAAGTTTTCTTCCTTATGACTTGTCTCCCCTCGAAGACACCTCCCAAATAAGAGACAATTTTCCTGCTCTCAACAAATCTCGCACGCTTTAGAAACAACGCCCAAATGGGCTTAGATATAAAGGACAAAAGCCTCCACATAACAATTTAAGTGGGGGATATGTCTAGAGCATAAAGGTACTCAAATAGATATTTTAAACAAAGAGAACAAAAAGTACTATGCAAAACTTATCAATTTATTAGAAAACGTCAATAGAATAGATAATAAGGTGGCAACAAACAGTACATGTACAAGAATACCCGAACAGGATGACGGGGGGCACATGATTAATATAAAATGTCAAGAGGGTAAGTGATTTTTCATAATCTGGTACAGAGTCTAGTAAGTATGATGGTAAAAAACACAGAATTCACTGAAGTAAAACAAAAAGTAGCAAGAAATTACATCATAGTATGAATAAATACAATCTCATACAATTCAGGACGCATAACACATCCCCTTGAGGAAGCTGCAGCAACCAAGTTATGCAGCGAAACGCCGTGTCGGGGTTTTAACCTGACAGGACCTGTGGAGGGCACTTTAACCTTACTCCGATTCATTAAGGGTATGATACAATTATTGGTCTAAGTGAGTGTAAGCATTTACTCTGTACTCAAAAAGAAGCACCTTAGTATGACCATGTTAGGGATTTTTCTGTCCCTGCCACTTGTTGCGCTGGCACTTTAATTGTATGAGATTGTATTTATTCATACTATGATGTAATTTCTTGCTACTTTTTGTTTTACTTCAGTGAATTCTGTGTTTTTTACCATCATACTTACTAGACTCTGTACCAGATTATGAAAAATCGCTTACCCTCTTGACATTTTATATTAATCATGTGCCCCCCGTCATCCTGTTCGGGTATTCTTGTACATGTACTGTTTGTTGCCACCTTATTATCTATTCTATTGACATTTTCTAATAAATTGATAAGTTTTGCATAGTACTTTTTGTTCTCTTTGTTTAAAAAATCTCGCACGCTGTTACCGAAGACAGGTGTGTTAGACAGTTGGTGTCTTCCCGTTACATTATCCAGGTACTTCCCGCCCACCTTAAAACACCTAAACAGGTTTGCTCGGACTCGTTACTTCTGCGTGGAATTTCTCTGTTCCATCATCTCATCCATGGAAGAAAGAGGTCCTAGCCTCCATAGATATTCGCGTTACATATCTACATATCCCGATATCTCAGGCACACCAAAGTTTTCTGTGCTTTACAATCCTTTTCAATCGTCGCCCTGCCCTGCGGACTTGCCACAACCCACAGGGCCTTCACCAAGGAATTACGCCTGTCACCAGTCCGGAGCCAAACGCTCACCTTCCGGGGGATGCTTTTCAACAACTGCCGCGGGCTGGTGGTTCTTTGTCAGGACAGGTCTCACGCACTACGCCAGACAGTTGGGCCCCTCCTTCGGCCATCACCTCACCCCCTCCGGTTCGTGGTCAGGGACCTAGGGAGGTTGGTTGCGGCAATGAAGGCAGTCCCCTGCACCTTCACCTCAGGCCTCTTCAGCTGGCTCTTGTCACAGCCTGGGACAGATGTCCTTCACCCTGGACAGGACAATCCCACCTGACATTCGCGACCGAACGCTCCCTCCACTGGTGACTGCAGCCGTCCCCCCTTCTCACAGGGTGATCCTTCCTCTCTGCTCCCTGGAAGGTCCCTACTACCGACGCAGGCCTAACAGGCTGCAAAGCGGTGCACCGTCAGCACATGAGTCTGTGCAGACCTACCCCCCGAATCCACCCTGTCCATCAATCACCCCAAGATTCACGCCATATTTTTAGCGCTACAATTTTTTTCACCACCTGCTAGCTAGTCACCACATCCGGATCCAGTCAGTTGATAAACAGCAGTTTCATATGTCAATCACCAAGGAGGGCCAGTAGCAGACAGGCCACGTGCGAGGTAGAACCCGTTCACCGTTAGGCCGAATCGGAGGGACATGGCAACAGTGTGCATCCTCCCTAGACCCCACAGTTGGGACTCTGGGTCGTAGTTACATGTCGTACATAGGGCTATCCCCTTCCTCGGTCCCCCACAGTTGGGGTACCTGGGTTGAAGCGAGGCTCATCAGCAATGCCCTGCATTCCTCCCCAGGCCCCACAGTTCGGGTTCTGGGTCGCAGCAATGCCACCATATCCCCACCTCTGCACATCAGATACCGGAGCAGGACCCAGCACAACCCTTGGGAGGGGAAGAACGGAACCCACAGCCTTCAGCAGTGCTTATTCCAGGTGTCGATAACCGGGCGATGTTTTTTTCTTACCCGTCTGGGCATGCATCAGGAGTGTGGTCACTACATCCGGAAGTATTGCAACAGATATGCCATCGATGGGAACCTCCGGATCAGTTTCTTATGGCGTCACGGTTGAACACCCAGGTACCCAACTTCATGACTTGGTCTCAGGATCCGCAATCTCTAGAGGTGGAGGTCTTAGTCCAATCCTGGACACAGTTTCATTTTCCTTCCATCTACCCCCCCTCAGCCCTTCATATCTAGAGCAGGACGCAAAGGCGTTCCAATCGTTCTGGGATCCCCGGATAGGCCCGGGTGCGCCTGGTACACCTACTTAGTTCAACTCGCCGCCGATGTCCCCTGGCATCTTCCAGAACGTCCAGAACTCTCTCTCTGGGTCTAATTTACCTCCAGAATTCGAGGGTCCTGGTTTTTCCTCTGAGATGACCAAGACCATGATCAGAGCGACAATGCCTGCTTCTGTTCGCCTCTATTACCGCACATAAAACAACCTCCTTGTCTGGTGCAGTCCTAGAAACCCGTCACCTCTACTTTTTCTTTTAGCATCCGGCTATTTTAGGTTCTTTCATTCTAGCCTAGACGCTGGTCTCTCTCGTTTCCCTCAAAGGAGGTCTCTGTTTTATCCGTCCTGTTTTCAGCGTCGCCTTGCGGTCAAGCCGCAGGTCGTGACTTTATCTAGGGGGTCTCCCGTCTGGTTCCCCCTTACAGAAGACCGTTGGGGGCATGGATCCTCAACCTAGGCCTGGATACACTACAGAAGCCTTTCTTTGAGCCCCTCAAAGAGGTTTCTCTCCACCTTCTTCCCCAGAAGTAGCGTTTCTGGTGGCAATCACTCCTATCTGTCGAGTCTCTGAACGCGCAGCGCTCTCCTGCAAGGCACCATTCCGGGTATTTTCTCCAGGATAACGTGGTCCTCCGACCAGTGCCATCGTTCTTTCCCAAGGTGGTCTCATCATTCCACCTAACCGAATTCTCCCTACCATCCTTTTGTCCGGTGCATTGTGTCAAGAAGGCTCTGCATACACTGGATCTAGTTCGAGCCCTTCGGCTCTGTGTCTAGTACAGCGCTCTTCAGGAGGTCTGATTCTCTTTCTCCTGCCGGAAAGCCACCAAAAGGGCATGGCAGTGACCAAGCAACCTTTGCCAGATGGATCATAACTTCTATTCAGGAAGCTTATCAGTCACGAAACTTGCCATTTCCATCTGGATTAAGGGCGCACCCCACTTGTGCGGTGGAAGCATCCTGGACCTTTCGACCCCAGGCATCTGCACAACAGGTGTGCAAGGTGGCCACCTGCTTCAGCCTTCACACATTCATGAAGCACTACAGTGTTCATACTCAGTCCTCAGCAGACGTGAGTCTAGGTAAATGCATCCTCCAGGCGGCAGTAGTCCACCTGTGGGGTTCATGTATAATAAGAGCCTAACATTTTTTTCTGTTCCCACGCAGGGACTGCTTTAGGACGTCCCACGGTCCTGTGTCCCCCAATGAGGCAAAAAAGAAATGGGGATTTTTGTGTACTCACCGTAAAATCCTTTTCTCTTAGCCTCTAATTGGGGGACACGGCACCCACCCTGTTGCCCGTATCAGGCCTTTTTTGTTGACTTTCTCATCGTTCTTTGAGTTCATAAATGGTTGCCTGTATTTACAGATGGTTATTCTTTGTTTACTTCTCCTACTGCTTTAAGCATAAAACTGACGAGGCAAGGCCTGCCTGAGGGGTGTATACTGCAGAGAAGGAGCCACTGTTTATCTTTTTCAGGTCCTACTTAGTGTCGCCTCCTAGTGGACTGTAGCATAACACCCACGGTCCTGTGTCCCCCAATTAGAGGCTAAGAGAAAAGTATTTTATGGTGAGGACACAAAAATCCCCTTTTCTCTCTCGCCTTCATTGGGGGACACAGCCCATGTGGTGTTAAGGTACCGTTACACGGTACAACGTTGGAACGATCTCTGCAACGATCTCGTGGGCGCGCAGTCGTTGCAGACATCGTTTTGACATCATTGGTGAGTTGTCCCACGTCAAGATATCGTGGACAACTCACCAACGATGTGAACAGGGATCGTTCGCAAACCACGCGAACTATACCTGCTCATTGGTGTCAATGGGCAAAGTTGTCCATGACATTGTTATCGTGGTGTCACATACAACGATCTACCAGGTTGATGGATCGTTGATCGTCAGGTTTGAGAACATGTTCTCAAACCTGCGATGAATGATCCACCAACTTATCATTGTTGAATCGCGGTGTTACACGCGACGACATCCTAACGATGTCGCTGGTACGCCTCCAAACCTGTGACGTATCAACAACATCATTAACGGTACCTTTATGCTGCTGTCTTTAGGAAGCTGACACTAGACAAAAAAAGTTAGCCCTCCTCTGCAGCGTACACCCTCATGCTGAAGCCAATTCAGTTTAGTGTCAGCAGGAGCCAGACGTGACTCTGAACCTTTTTATTTAGAGCACACCTGATTTTTATTTTTTTCTCACCCGATAACAGGGCGACTGGACCCCCCCCCCTTGGTGCTGTTCGCCCACATTCAGCATCTGCGGAGCGCTTCGAGTGTCTCCTCTTAGTGCCCACAGCTATGTTCAGACCTGCTCTGGGTCACCCTTAGGGGTGTCGTCCCCCTTGGGTACCCAGATGTCTAGCTGCTTGGACCCAGCTGTCCGTGGCCAGACTTCGCCTCATCACCCCTGCTGTACAGGGTGTGCTGAGAGCTGGGAGGTCTCCATCCTGTCCCTCCTTCCGGTCGTGCAGCGAGGGGTACTGGGATAATGGGCTCCCCCTGCAGCCTCATAGCTTTCTGTGGTGCCCCACATGGTTAGGCGTCACAGTGTGGTATTGCACCCGTAAAAGAGGTCTAATCTTCCCCAGCTGCAAATGGATCCTAGGCTGGTGGGTGGGACCCATTCCTGCACTCCCACACAGAGTAGTGGTGGGATGTTACCCCAAGGGAGGGAGATATATTCACCTCGAGGGGGAGTCAGTCTGATGAAGGGCGTCTGAGAGTACGGAGGAGGAGGGGAGTGTGGAGGAGGCGGAAGGTTAACCCAGATGGGTCTACGCTGATCCGGAGGGAAGATGAGAGAGGATCCTGAGGGGATCCTGAGAGGGTGCCTGATGAGGGAGTCTGGGCCCTGGAGAGAAAGGGGGAACCCCAGCGTGGAGCGACCATACTCCAGGGAATTTCCCAGTCCACCACGGGAACACTGGACCTGAGGAAACGGCCAGAATCCATCTCTGAAAGTCGTCAACCGGCTGCTGCGGTCTGTTCACCGGCTGCGGCACCCTGCCAGACGGAGCGGTCTGCCTGCTTCCTCACCACGAGGGAGGGGAGCCTCTAGTCTACCTACAAGGAGCCAATGGTTATAGACTCATCCTAGGCGGGTAAGAAAGGACACGGGTTCATCAACAAAGGTTTACCACAGGTTCCACCATACCACCTGGGATCCACTTGCAGCCACCCATAGAGCTACCTGTTTAAATAACATTTTGCTGAACTGTGGACTCTGTATTTTGCTGCGGAACTTTGACAGTAAAGTACCCGGGAGAAAGTGACTTTGCCTTTGTGTGGTTATCTTCGAAAACCTGCTTGCTTACAGGAATGCTGCCCCGGAGGACCAGCTCCACCTGTAGGGAGCTTTGCCATCTCAGCCGCATTACCATTGACCTCCAGAGGACTGTGGCGGCGCTGGTGACCCATCACCAGGTACTACAGGTGGCGTCACGTGACAAATAACACTTTTCCCCTGTGCATAACCCCTTATTGAAGTGTCCCCAGGCCACGGGCTCAGGCGCTGCCACCCGTGACATCCTCGTGAAAACACCCACCGAGCCTGATACCCGAGTACCCCAGGGCCTGGGGCTCGACATTTCCCCCTCACAGCGAGAGGAACCAGCCAGGCTGAACGGGCTTCTCCCACACCGCAGGGAGAACGATCAAGAGAACCTTCTGCGGCTGCTTCCCCAGCCAGGATGCACACCGGAGTGAGTATCCACAGTGTGTGGCCGCGGCGGGACTTCACTGGCGGCGGCGCCAAGACCACGGTGCTGCCGGCTGCCAGACCACAAATCCAGGCCCTGGCTTTGCGGCCTAGTAGCTAGTCTCTCTTGACCTATGTAGGGGCAAGATCACAGAGGTTAAAAGGCCTCTCCACCCTCCAGTGATTTCCTGTCCCTACAGGCAGGGCCGGTTTTAGGCAAAGTGGGGCCCTAGGCAAAAGGTTAAAGTGGGCCCTAAATGCTCAGGCCACTTTCACATCTAACGCTTTGCTGCATTTTGCTCAATTTTTTCCATGCGTTTTTACCGCAAAAACGCATCAAACACATGCGTTTTTGTTCCCATTGATTTTAATGGAAACACATGCAAAAACGCATGTAAAAACGCATGTGCGTTTTCAAAAACAGAAAACGCATGCGTTTTTGCCAACGCTGCCCAAACCATCGGGGAAGACGTTTTATGCTGCGTTCGCAAAAATGCATGCGTTTTGCGTTTTTGAAAACGCACATGCGTTTTGCATGCGTTTTTACACGCGTTCCCATTGAAATCAATGGGGGAAAAAACGCTAGCGTTTTTAATGCGTTTTTAGCTTTAAAAACGGCTAGAAAGGCAAATTTAGCAAAACGCACACCAACCTTAGATGTGGAACAGGCCGTAGTTATATGGTAAGAGTGACTTCATAAGTTGATTATCTAGGTCAGAATAAGAACATACTGAACATCATTTTTATTTCAATCATAAAAAAAAAACCAGAAATTTGTAAAAAAAAAATATATATATTTTTTTATTTTCTGAGACCCATGATGTTTTAATTTTTGAAGATACATAGATATGTGAGGGGTTACTTTATGTGCCCTGAGCTGACATTTTTACTGATACCATTTTGAGTCAGATACAACATTTTGATCGCCTTTTATTGCATTTTATTGTAACAACGTGGTGGCCTAAAAAACATAATTCTGGCGTTTTTATTTTTTTCCCATTACGCCATTTACCAATTGGATTAATTTACTTCATATATTGCTAGCTTAGATTCTTACGAACGCAGCGATACCAAATATGTGTATTTTTACATTTTTTTCACTGTTTTATTGCTATTTTCAGTTCAGCTCCTTTGGGGGCCCCTAAGAGAGTGGGGGCCCTAGGCAACTGCCCAGTCTGCCCCCCCCCTAATGCCGGCCCTGCCTACAGGGAATATTTGCATGAGAGAGGTGCCTCTAGAGTGAAGATATTTTATCCTGTGCAGTTTCAATGAATGGACTCGAGAGAACTGGGGGGTGCTGGCCTTCCCTACCCTGTCATCTCTGGGCAGAGGTCCCTCAGCCGGTCAGTGTACCATTAGCAATAATACAACATTCCTGGTTGTGACTTGTGTCCATGGCGGGTTTTCAGCATTACCGCCTCTCTTTGTTCTTAAGTGTATCCAGAGGCGAAAATAATTGGGATGAAGTTATGGAAGAACAGGTAAGTATGTTGTCTGGATGGGCTAGGCCTCCAGGATGATACTAGCTGCTCACCTTCATGCTGAAATTTGGCTTCAGGTAAAGAAGTTCGGCCTTGTTACACTGCATGCCTGAGGGTGCTGCCTTATGTTATGGCTGCTGCTCTTCAGTTGTTTTCATGGTTTTCCTGCACAGGGCCTCATGATTGGGCTTCATAGTTTATACAGAACTCCTAACTGTAATATATAAATAAAAAGCCACTATAATAACATTTATGATTTCATAAAAAAATGATTACCAGGGTGTTGTACCAAGTGGGAGATACTCCCCTTGTATGAGCTGACTTCAGCTGATGTTGCCTTCAGGGGAATTCCCAGGCTCCTCTGTTCCACCTGTGTCGTTCTCCTATGATGCATAGCATCAAGAGAAGGCAAACCGTATATGTGCTGGGCTGTGGCCGAACTCTATGTGCTCAGCCACTAGCAGCTCTGTCCGTGCTCCATAACTCGCTAGGCACTGAGCTGCAGTGCTGCACTTTGTGTTTCTTCCACCTCTCTTGTTGTGGCTTCCTATTTACCCCATGACCCACATCATCCAGCACTGAAGTTCAGATCTTCAGGGCTGTGCAGTCAGTATGCCAAACCTCTGACTCCTTAATTTTCCTGACTTAGATTCTGACTTCCTCATATATGGCTCATGTTAAAGTGATAAATCTATTGTAGTATAATGTGAACATCAGGCTTCAATCATAATTGATACAATAAAAGATATTTGGATAGAACATAATCATTCATAATTTTCCTATCGCCACAACAGCACCCACTGAGAGAGGGGATCCGACCCTAGGGACAGGAAACCTACAGATAAAAAGGGGCGGTCTCCCTGGGCTCCTCAGTTGGTTTCCTGTCCTTATGGAAACCTGCGGAATGTTACCTGGGTTCTGATGCCTCTGTGCAGTGTCTGTGGGTACGGCTGCGTTGGGGGGCGCACTGCCTGTCAAACTTCCCCCTCCACTGGTAAGGATGGCGCGATCCCATGGTCTGGGTGGTGTCGCCATGGGTTGTATGGGCACAACACAGGTGGCACCCTATGTTCATCCGGAGGGCGCAGGGTGTCGGCATTGGCCGCCCTGTCCCTCGTGCAGACTGGTTCCGGGTTCTCTGCGAATGTGCGCTGGCTGATGATGCATTCAATACCCGGAAGTGGTTGAATGGCTTCTAGGGTGACCGGGGAGGTGCTTCTGCCAGTGGGAATGGACAGGTGCGCAGTTATAGGATCAAATAGGCTGGCATCCCAGCACAATCCGTGCTTCAACATGTCTTTCCCTGGAGATGCGGAGGAGCACACTCAGGTGACTAAACGGTGCAGGAGCAGCAATGGTGGTTACCCTAAAGATGATGATGCCACTCGCAGCAGGAGTGAGCATAGTCTTCATTCCAAGCCCTCCAAATCCAGCACTCTGCCTCCACCTCTGGAGCTGGTATCCCACTGACAAGCTTCAGATGCTGAGTGTACTGTATGTGTGTGATCACCTGGTGAGCTGAATCCCCCTTTTTTCTATGTGCTCTAAAAAGAAACTGTCCAAGAGCAACCATAAAGAGTGTGCATTGTGTATGCAGCCCCTTCCTGATGATTATACCAAACGGTTATATTAGCCGTAAATCTCTCAGACCCTGGACGAGGAAGGTCCTGTCCATAATGCTGACCTAAAGTCATTTATTAGGGAAGAGATCAGAAATTCCCTTAAAAGTGTGCATAAGCCTAAAAACGTAAGTCAAGCCAGGAAGTTTATGATCCTGGGTCTGAATCTGCTGCAGAGATATAGGAGGAAAGATTAAAAGAGTCTTCCCAATCATCATCGTCATCTGATGAGGAAGGGATATTGTGTTTCCGTATACTGTTAAATCTGTCCATTCTACTATGGATATAAATGCCTCGTCTCACACAACAATATTGCTAAAACATCACTGGTTTGCAGTCGTTCAAATGATGTCATAACGTCGTTCAGTGTGACGTACAAACGATCAACGATAATCGGGCAGATCGGTGATGGGAGGTTGGTGAACCGGACCTTAAGGCCCCGTTACACGGGAGGACATAACGATGTTGGCTGCGATCTCATGGACGCACGGTCGTTTTTGAGATCCATTCAACATCGGTGGTGAGATGTCACACATCTAGATATCGTGGACAACTCACAAACGATGTTGTGAGCAGGGATCATTTGCAAACCCTGCAAACGATCCCTGCTCATTGCTGTGAATGGACGAAGTCGTCTGTGACATCGTTATCGCGGTGTCACACAGTACGCTGCAGCAGGTTGCTGGAGTTGAAGTTGTCAGGTTTTTGAACATGTTCGTAAACCTGTCAACTTCAACTAGACTAATTATCGTAGTTGAATCGTTCGGTTACACGCAACGACGCATTAATGACGTAGTTTCAACGTCACTTTTGAACGATGTTGAGCCGTGTAACGGGGCCTTTAAACCAAAACGATGAACGCTCGTTCAACCTGCAGCATGGGTGTGTGTGACACCTTGATAATGAGGTCGTTAATGACTTCGCCTATTGAGAAGTGAAGGACGTAGGCGAGCTAACGACCGCAAGTGTCGTTTGCTTGTTGCGGAATCGTCTCTGCGTCTTTAACGAGATCTATACGTGTTGCACTTCACTAGCGATCATTGCACGACCTTCAAGCGATCTAAGTCAAGTCAGATGGTTGGTCGGTTCTCCGACACGTTTACAGATCTCAGAGAGTCGAAATCAGCTCAGGAGTTGATGTTCGCAGGCCTGTCCCAAAAGAAGCATTATTCCTTTAAAGTCATTGAAAAAATTAAAGGAATGGGATAAGCCAGGATAGCCAGGGTTTCCTTCCCGCATCGTCAAAACGTAAAGACTTCTTGTCATGTACCCACTTTCCAGCACGTGACTTGGGGTTGCGCCTGCAAGGGTTAATCTATCTCCTCTTATTCAATCCAGCATTCTACCTCTGTCCTATGCTGAAAGGGAGTATCAATCACTCCCAACTCAGACTGTGCACCGCGCTTCACACACACGCTGCCACCACCCACTGGATTTCCATTTTAACATTATAATTCTGGGTCTATGATTATTTTTTAAAATGGTCTTTGTCTTAATTCCCTTCTCTTTCCCAACAGTAAATACAAACTGTCCAGCTGCATTATATCCCTTTGATGGGGTCTTCAAAGGCATAAGAGGTGTAAAATGGTTCCACTCTGAGAAAGGCCCCCTGGGGAGACCTGCAGTCACTGTGACTTGAGAGCTAGCTTTGTGCTTAGATAATTGTAACCTGTGTGACTGTAGTTTTTAACCTTGGTGTAGAGTCAAACGTTAACTGCTTGTGTCCCACCCCGAGATACATATTTCACTACACTCCTTTGGTAATATCCAGTGGTCCGAGTGAGCAAGGTCCCAAGAGTAGATGCAGCAGTTGCCTCTTCATCAAAAAGAAATGTTCTGCCCTTAGAGGACAGGGGCCTCCTTAAGGACACATCGGACAGGAAGGCTGAGATGTTACTGAAGTGAGCCTGGGAGTCATCTTCAGGTGCTTTCAAACCAGCAATAGCCAGTACCTGCATTGTAAGAGCTGTGCTGGTATGGGTTGACCAGCTGGAGGATCAGATTAAAGTGGCAACACCCAGAGATAACTTGTCCTGGTGTGCTCCTTCAACTCCGGATCTTCTTCATCCCAATGTGGCCCAGATTCTGGACTTCTTACAACATGGGCTGGAGTTGGGTCTTCAGCCAAGTATGCTTAAAATTCAGGTGTCCGCGCTCAGCGCGGTGTTCGATCATGATATTGCATCCCATCGGTGGATAAATTGGTTTATGAACTCGGCGAGCAGACTTCGGCCGAGGGTCCGGCCTTCCGTTCCCCAATGGGATCTGAACCTTGTTTTGACTGGACTGATCCTTCTTTTGAGCCACTGTCATCTGCGTCCCTTCAGAGTCTCTCCCACAAAACTGCTTTTTTGGCGGCTATCACATCTGCTAGGAGGGTGGAGATCTCCAAGCACTCTCCGTCAGAGCACCCTACCTATTAGTGACTGATGATCGGATTACACTGCGATTAGACCCTTCCTCCCGAAGGTAGTGTCTGATTTTCATTGTTCTCAGGAGGTGATTCTTCCGTCTTTTTGTCAACACCCTGCTAACACAGCGGAATCGTTTTTTTCATTCTTTGGATGTCCGGAGAGCTGTTTTGCAATACCTACAGCATGGCATCCTGGAGACTGGACCAGAACCTGTTTGTCCAACACTTTGGTTGGAACAAGGGTAAGAATGCTTCTAAATCCACGTTGCGTCCTGGATCAAGAAAGCAATTTGCGAGTCATACGTCTCCCAACGACTGATGCCTCCAGTGGGGCTGAAGGCTCATTCCACTCGGGTTGCTGCAACTTCCTGGGCTGAACGAGCTGGTGGCACCCCAGGGGTTAAGTGCCACAGAAACACCACCATGGGTTAACTCCCCACACAACACCTGACACTGCACTAGCACCTCTAGGCCAGAAGGGGGAGCTAAAGCAGCTCCCTTATATATTCTGGTATGAGAAGGAAGTAGTTGATAGTTGACAGTTCAGTTTAGTGCAGGGAGCACTAGGAGGAGGACCTGTAAATGGGAGCAGTGCTGAGCTCCTGGCAGGGACAACTGACTACTTTCAGGCCTGAAGCCAGGGTCTGAGGAGAGGAGTACAATAAACAGAGGAACATATCTGGGAGACTGAGTTACCTCATAACTCGCCCTAGAGGAGCGCAGAGACTGGATACTGGATCCGAATCTGTGACTGAAACACGCAGCACAGAAAACACCGGGATAGTGGAGGTTGTAGATCTACACTGTACCTCAGCGAAGCAACATGTCGGGGTCAGAAGCACACGGAAGGACTCAAGTTGCCTAGCAAAGGGGGTACCTGTGAGGAGCGACAGGGTCAGCAGCTCAGCTAAAGCAGCAGCAGGGCCACACACAAGGCGCAGGAGTAGGAAGCTGAGGACCCGGACAGGGTGGGAGCAACCCGGCCCCGGTACAGACTCCGTGGACAGTACTCTACTGAATACCATCACTAGTAAAGCCTTGGAAAATGACAAAACCATGAGTCTGTGTGATCCTTGTGCTCAAACCCTGCGTGCCCTCACAAACTACCATCATCTCTACTACTACCCATATCCTACAACATCCACAGCCTCAATCATAGACTATAACTATCACTGCCTCGGGGAACCAAGCTCTACTTGCGGAGAGCCGTTACATCTCCAGCTGCCAAACATCCTCGGAGGTTCTGCAGCAGCGGTGGTCCCCTCATTGACCACAACCCGTGGGTGGCGTCACGACAAACTCCCCTGTAAATATTCCTCCATTTACTTGCAGAACCCAGGACACGGTCCAGACCAATACTGCCATGATATCCCCAGCAGTACCCCGGTTCGGTACCGAGTAGCCTGTCCCAGTGGGCTTCACACTGGCGCTTCGTCTGAGCAGATTTGCAGAGCTGCAACGTGGTCATCCCTTCACACTTCACACGATTTCCAAACATTATAGGTTAGACTTGGCCACTAGCAGGGATCTGGCCTTCGGTAGGAAAGTCCTGCAAGCAGTAGGCCCCCCCTCCCCCGAAGAATATCGATGGTATTCCTCCAGTGCTGTCGTAAAAAAGGCATAAAAGAAAACTGAATTAGTCCTTACTGGCAATTCCTTTTTTGGAGCCTTCCACGACAGCATCTATTACCTTCCCTGTGTGATGTTGGATTCGATTTGTCAGGTAAACCATTACTAAGGTGATCTTGGTAAACACTGGTGATCTGGCGGTGGGAAGGGGCTTTTAACTCTCTGTGATCCTGTCCCCCAACAGGGCGTGGACAACATCCTCCTTACCGGTAAGGACTAATTCAGTTTTTCACAGATTTGAATAAGCAACAGCTGTTTGTAAGGGGTTAAATGGCTTTGGGCCACTGATCTAACACCTGATTTACATACCTAATGATGCCTCACATCAAAATCATGTCACTCCAGCCTGGCCCAATTGGGTTCTGTGCCAGGCTGGAGTGACATGAATTTGATGTGGGGCATCACTAGGTATGTAAATCAGGTTTAGATCAGTGGCCCAAAGCCATTTAACCCCTTCAACACCATACCTCAGTGCCCACTTTCATGCCCATTTGTGTATCCGTTTTTAAGTGTATTCACACCAGGGCACATGACTGCACGATGCTGAAGTTGGTTTCTTATTCGTTCAGTTTCTTATTCGGGCTGAAGTTGGTTTCTTATTCAGCAGTTTCTTATTCGGCTATTTTTTATTTTCTGCTTTTTTCAGCTTTTTCAATAAAAATTAACCATTCTAAGTATATAATAATATGCAGTCATGTGCCCTTTTATGAATACAGTTAAAAACAGATAAAAAAAATAGAAGGCTGGCATCAAAATGGGCATCAAAGTGGGCACTGAGGTCTGGTATGGAAAGGGTTAAATGGCTTTGTGCCACTAATCTGACACCTGATTTACATACTTTGTGATGCCACACATCAAGTTCATGTCAATCCAGCCAGGCACAAATTGGTTCTGGGCATCAGAACTGGCATCAAAGTGGGCAGAGAACCAATTTTCACACATGTGAATAAGTAACAGCTATTTTTAAGGGGTTAAATGCCTTTGAGCCACTCATCTGACACCTGATTTACATACCTACTGATGCCCCACATGAAATCCATGTCTCTCCAGCCTGGCACAAAAGGGTTCTGGGTATCAAAACTGGCATCAAAGTGGGCAAATTGCCCATTTTCACTGATTTGAATAAGTAACAGCTATTTTTAAGGGGTTAAATGCCTTTGTGCCACTCATCTGACACCTGATTTTCATACCTACTGATGCCCCACATGAAATCCATGTCTCTCCAGCCTGGCACAAAAGGGTTCTGGGTATCAAAACTGGCATCAAAGTGGGCAAATTGACCATTTTCACAGATTTGAATAAGTAACAGCAATTTTTAAGGGGTTAAATGGCTTTGTGCCACTCATCTAACACCTGATTTACATACCTACTGATGCCCCACATGAAATCCATGTCTCTCCAGCCTGGCACAAAAGGGTTCTGGGCATCAGAACTGGCATCAAAGTGGGCAAATTGACCATTTTCACACGTGAATAAGTAACAGCTATTTTTAAGGGGTTAAATGCCTTTGTGCCACTCATCTGACACCTGATTTTCATACCTACTGATGCCCCACATGAAATCCATGTCTCTCCAGCCTGGCACAAAAGGGTTCTGGGTATCAAAACTGGCATCAAAGTGGGCAAATTTCACATTTTCACAGATTTGAAAAAGTAACAGCTATTTTTAAGGGGTTAAATGGCTTTGTGCCACTGATCTGACACCTGATTTACATACCCACTGATGCCCCACATGAAATCCATGTCTCTCCAGCCTGGCACAAAAGGGTTCTGGGCATCAAAACTGGCATCAAAGTGGGCAAATCACCCATTTTCACAGATTTGAATAAGTAACAGCTATTTTTAAGGGGATAAATGGCTTTGTGCCACTCATCTAACACCTGATTTACATACCTACTGATGCCCCACAAGAAATCCATGTCTATACAGCCTGGCACAAATGGGTTCTGGGCATCAGAACTGGCATCAAAGTGGGCAAATTTCACATTTTCACAGATTTGAATAAGTAACAGCTATTTTTAAGGGGTTAAATGCCTTTGTGCCACTCATCTGACACCTGATTTACATACCCACTGATGCCCCACATGAAATCCATGTCTCTCCAGCCTGGCATCCGATTGCAGGGACCAGTTTGGATCCAATCCTGTCCGATTCATATCGGACAGCTTCGGATTTAAAAAAATCGTAGTGTGAAATTTTTCTGTGTATATTCTTAGATAGATAGATAGAAAGATAGATAGATAAGAATATAGATAGGAAAATAGATAAAAATAAAGATAGATAAATAGAGAAAATGTTTTTTTCGGACCGGAAATAGCCGAGCCCCGTGGCCAAAAATAGAACCAGAAGGCCGGCCATATATTTCGCGAGACACCGCTAATGTATGTCTATGGGAAGTGAGGCGCTCTTCTGATTGGTCGCCGTCAGCACACAACGACCAATCAGAAGAGCGCCTCACTTCCCATAGACATACATAGCGGTGTGTCGGCGATTTTATGGCCGGGCCCCTGGTTCTATTTTCGGGCAGGGGACTCGACTCTGGTCGGTAGTTCGACGGGGCAGGAAACTCGCAATGAGCGCTTCGCGGCGATAGGTAGCGTATCAGCAACGACTCGCAATGATTGCGAGTCGTTGGTAAGGCGCGAGCAATGTCTGCGAAGCGCTGATTGCGAGTTTGCGGCCCCGTGGAACGACGGATCAGAGCCGAGTCCCCTGGCCGAAAGTTGAACCAGGGTCCCGGCCATAAAATCGGCGACACACCGCTATGTATGTCTATGGGAAGTGAGGCGGTATTCTGATTGGTTGCCGTCAGCACACAGCGACCAATCAGAAGAGCGCCTCACTTCCCATAGACTTAGAATGGGCAATTTTTGAGTTTCGAATTTACCGCAAAAAGTGAGGCGCGATTCTGATTGGTCGCCGTCAGCACACAGCTCATAGACATAGAATTGAGGATTTTTCGTCCATTCTATCGGAATGAGAAGTGAAGAGGACGTCGGAGCCGGCGATGGCGGAAAGAAGAGAGAAGACCCCCGGGACTGGACGAAGAGGACGCCTGGCCGGACGGAGGACTCCTGGAGCGGACGGACGATGAGATGAAGAAGAAGACATGTAAGTGATCGACGGCGTCGGTGGGTTAGGGGACGGCGGGGGCTTAGGGTGTAGCGCCGTAGGGGGTAGCGACAGCGGCGGGCGACAGTGGCGAGAGCTTAGGAGGCGGCGGGGCTTAGGGGCTTAGGATGCGGCGGGCCTTAGGGAGTAGCGACAGCGGCGGGGGGTTAGGAGGCGGTGGGGCTTAGGGGGTATCGGCGGGGGCTTAGGATGCGGCGGGGCTTAGCGGGGCTTAGGGGGTAGGGGCTTAGGAGGCGGCGGGGCTTAGAGGGTAGGGGCTTAGGGGCGGTGGGGATTAGGGGGTGGGGACGGCGGGGGCTTAGGGTGTAGTGCCTTAGGGGGTAGCGAGACAGCGGCGGGGGGTTAAGAGGCAGCAGGGCTTAGGGGGTATCGGTGGGGGCTTAGGATGCGCGGGGCTTAGGGGGTAGGGGCTTAGGAGGCGGCGGGGCTTAGAGGGTAGGGGCTTAGGGGCGGCGGGGGTTAGGGGGTGGGGACGGCGGGGGCTTAGGGTGTAGCGCCTTAGGGGGTAGCGAGACAGCGGCGGGGGGTTAGGAGGCGGCGGGGCTTAGGGGGTATCGGCGGGGGCTTAGGATGCGGCGGGGCTTAGCGGGGCTTAGGGGGTAGGGGCTTAGGAGGCGGCGGGGCTTAGAGGGTAGGGGCTTAGGGGCGGCGGGGGTTAGGGCTTAGGATGTGGCGGGGCTTAGCGGGTAGGGGCTTAGGAGGCAGCGGGGCTTAGAGGGTAGGGGCGGCGGGGGTTAGGGGGTGGGGGTAGTGACAGGAGCGGTAGCTTATGGGCGGACAGGCGTATGGGCATGGGGCTGTAGTATACCATAGCGGTGTACACTACAGCCCCATGCTGTGGCTTTGTTTGCGGGGCAACGACTCGCAATGCCCGCCTTGCCGCGGCCACGGACAGAGTCCTGGAGAAAGTTCCGAGCTACGCGAACAAAGCCACAGGAAGTAGCGCCGGTCTGACGGAAGTCAGCTACGGCAATTATATAATAGATATAGCAGCGCTATGTTATATGGTGGTACATTACAGCACATGTATAGCAGCACTATAGAATATGGTGGTACATTACATTACATGTATAGCTGCGCTATGGTTTATGGCGTTGCATTACATTACATGCATAGCAGCGCTATGGTATATGGCGGTACATTACAGTACATGTATAGCAGCGCTATGGTATATGGCGGTACATGGATGCAGGATGTGTGGCGCCCCGCAACGAGTGCGTCACAGGAGTGCATTGCATCCCAGACTGCAGCTGCAATTTTCTCTGACTAAGCAATGACATGGTTAACATCAGAGCGCCATACCCTACATGCACATCAGAATAGATGGCCAATAAGGTCCTGGTTGGCGGAGTGTAGGAGTAGTGTGTGTTAGAGGAGAAGTTAGTTTGCAGAATGTAGGAGAAGGAGGAAGGAGAAGAGGTGGCGGGGAGGAACGTAGGAGAGGGTGCCCTGCACAGTTACGTGCAGCCCCTAGGCCACCACCGGTTGGGCGCCATTACCCCGTTGCTTCCACGGGTCAAAATACACCCGTGCCCATCTACAACCGGATCACTGGTTCCGAAGCTGGTAGTCGTTTATCACTGCTATGCAAACCAGGAGTGGAGGGCCCTCTCTACAGGAGTAATCCACCGCCGCCACAAACAGACCCGTCTTGCCAGCGGAGTACCCAACAAAAGGACCCGGGTTAGCCCTCACACCGGAACGTACACACCGGCAGGGAAATTTAAGTAACCCCTTGTACCCAACCTTGGCACTCAAAGGCGACATCGGCAACTCACTTAGAACAAGCTTAGAATGGAGGAACACCGCGGAGCTCTGAGAAACACTGGTCATTGCTAAGTCAACACAGTCCGTTACCCGTTACCTGTATGCCATGTATCATCTGCTGGATACAGTAAAATACCCATTGCACAGACTATCAGTGTCCGTGCCTTTTCCAAGACTGTTCATCTCCGCATGCAGAGAGTAACTGAGCTGCCTCACAACATCTTGTGCAGCTCCTGGCTCCGGGGACTCCCGCTTATCCTGTGGGGAGCGTCCCATCTTGCTGCATCCCATCCCCCGGAGGCCCAAGCAGCGCCGGTGAACTCACCGGAATTCTCACAGGTGGCATCACGACAAGATTTAACCCCTTATCTGTTCAGCCAACGTTTTTGATGTGGACCACCGGGCCCACACAGCCTTGGGTGCGGTACCGTGACAGGGAGCAGCGACAGCCTGAGACGTGCGCACCACGGCTACGGTGAGTCAGATAGATGCGGGGGGGCAGGATGGAGCCGGTAGGGCAGGATGGTGGCGGGGGGATCAGGATGGTGGTGGTGGGGCAGGATGTAGTCGGCGGGGCAGGATGGTGGCGGGGGGGCAGGATGGATATGGGGGGGCATGATGGAAGCGCTCCTCCTTCACCCCTCCGCTGCTCCTGCCCCTCCTCTGCTCCCCGCGGCCCCCCCCCCACACCCACATGGTGATAATAAAAATAAAATAATCCCTCAGTGATGATACTTAGGTTGGTTTCACACTACGATTTTTTTAAATCCGAAGCTGTCCGATATAAATCGGAGAGCATTGGATCCAAACTGGTCCCTGCAATCGGATGCCAGGCTGGATTGACATGGATTTCATGTGGGGCATCAGTAGGTATGTAAACCAGGTGTTAGATGAGTGGCACAAAGGCATTTAACCCCTTAAAAATTGCTGTTACTTATTCAAATCTGTGAAAATGGGTGATTTGCCCACTTTGATGCCAGTTTTGATGCCCAGAACCGATTTGTGCCAGGCTGGAGAGACATGGATTTCATGTGGGGCATCAGTGGGTATGTAAATCAGGTGTCAGATGAGTGGCACAAAGGCATTTAACCCCTTAAAAATAGCTGTTACTTATTCAAATCTGTGAAAATGGGCAATTTGCCCACTTTGATGCCAGTTTTGATGCCCAGAACCCATTTGTGCCAGGCTGGATTGGCATGGATTTCATGTGGGGCATCAGTAGGTATGTAAATCAGGTCTTAGATCAGTGGCACAAAGCCATTTAACCCCTTAAAAATTGCTGTTACTTATTCAAATCTGTGAAAATGGTCAATTTGCCCACTTTGATGCCAGTTTTGATGCCCAGAACCCTTTTGTGCCAGGCTGGATTGACATGTATTTCATGTGGGGCATCAGTAGGTATGAAAATCAGGTGTCAGATGAGTGGCACAAAGGCATTTAACCCCTTAAAAATAGCTGTTACTTATTCAAATCTGTGAAAATGGGCAATTTACCCACTTTGATGCCAGTTTTGATGCCCAGAACCCTTTTGTGCCAGGCTGGAGAGACATGGATTTCATGTGGGGCATCAGTAGGTATGTAAATCAGGTGTTAGATGAGTGGCACAAAGGCATTTAACCCCTTAAAAATAGCTGTTACTTATTCACGTGTGAAAATTGGTTCTCTGCCCACTTTGATGCCCAGAACCCTTTTGTGCCAGGCTGGAGAGACATGAATTTCATGTGGGGCATCAGTAGGTATGAAAATCAGGTGTCAGATGAGTGGCACAAAGGCATTTAACCCCTTAAAAATAGCTGTTACTTATTCAAATCTGTGAAAATGGGCAATTTGCCCACTTTGATGCCAGTTTTGATGCCCAGAACCCATTTGTGCCAGGCTGGAGAGACATGGATTTCATGTGGGGCATCAGTAGGTATGTAAATCAGGTGTCAGATGAGTGGCACAAAGCCATTTAACCCCTTAAAAATAGCTGTTACTTATTCAAATCTGTGAAAATGGGCAATTTGCCCACTTTGATGCCAGTTTTGATGCCCAGAACCCTTTTGTGCCAGGCTGGATTGACATGGATTTCATGTGGGGCATCAGTGGGTATGTAAATCAGGTGTCAGATGAGTGGCACAAAGCCATTTAACCCCTTAAAAATAGCTGTTACTTATTCAAATCTGTGAAAATGGGTGATTTGCCCACTTTGATGCCAGTTCTGATACCCAGAACCCTTTTGCGCCAGGCTGGATTGACATGGATTTCATGTGGGGCATCAGTAGGTATGTAAATCAGGTGTTAGATGAGTGGCACAAAGGCATTTAACCCCTTAAAAATAGCTGTTACTTATTCAAATCTGTGAAAATGTGAAATTTGCCCACTTTGATGCCAGTTCTGATGCCCAGTACCCTTTTGTGCCAGGCTGGAGAGACATGGATTTCATGTGGGGCATCAGTAGGTATGTAAATCAGGTGTTAGATGAGTGGCACAAAGCCATTTAACCCTTTAAAAATTGCTGTTACTTATTCAAATCTGTGAAAATGGGTGATTTGCCCACTTTGATGCCAGTTCTGATACCCAGAACCCTTTTGTGCCAGGCTGGAGAGACATGGATTTCATGTGGGGCATCAGTGGGTATGTAAATCAGGTGTTAGATGAGTGGCACAAAGGCATTTAACCCCTTAAAAATTGCTGTTACTTATTCAAATCTGTGAAAATGGGTAATTTGCCCACTTTGATGCCAGTTTTTATGCCCAGAACCCTTTTGTGCCAGGCTGGATTGACATGGATTTCATGTGGGGCATCAGTAGGTATGTAAATCAGGTGTCAGATGAGTGGCACAAAGCCATTTAACCCCTTAAAAATAGCTGTTACTTATTCAAATCTGTGAAAATGGGCAATTTGCCCACTTTGATGCCAGTTTTGATGCCCAGAACCCTTTTGTGCCAGGCTGGATTGACATGGATTTCATGTGGGGCATCAGTGGGTATGTAAATCAGGTGTCAGATGAGTGGCACAAAGCCATTTAACCCCTTAAAAATAGCTGTTACTTATTCAAATCTGTGAAAATGGGTGATTTGCCCACTTTGATGCCAGTTCTGATACCCAGAACCCTTTTGCGCCAGGCTGGATTGACATGGATTTCATGTGGGGCATCAGTAGGTATGTAAATCAGGTGTTAGATGAGTGGCACAAAGGCATTTAACCCCTTAAAAATAGCTGTTACTTATTCAAATCTGTGAAAATGTGAAATTTGCCCACTTTGATGCCAGTTCTGATGCCCAGTACCCTTTTGTGCCAGGCTGGAGAGACATGGATTTCATGTGGGGCATCAGTAGGTATGTAAATCAGGTGTTAGATGAGTGGCACAAAGCCATTTAACCCTTTAAAAATTGCTGTTACTTATTCAAATCTGTGAAAATGGGTGATTTGCCCACTTTGATGCCAGTTCTGATACCCAGAACCCTTTTGTGCCAGGCTGGAGAGACATGGATTTCATGTGGGGCATCAGTGGGTATGTAAATCAGGTGTTAGATGAGTGGCACAAAGGCATTTAACCCCTTAAAAATTGCTGTTACTTATTCAAATCTGTGAAAATGGGTAATTTGCCCACTTTGATGCCAGTTTTTATGCCCAGAACCCTTTTGTGCCAGGCTGGATTGACATGGATTTCATGTGGGGCATCAGTAGGTATGTAAATCAGGTGTTAGATGAGTGGCACAAAGCCATTTAACCCCTTAAAAATAGCTGTTACTTATTCAAATCTGTGAAAATGGGTGATTTGCCCACTTTGATGCCAGTTCTGATACCCAGAACCCTTTTGTGCCAGGCTGGATTGACATGTATTTCATGTGGGGCATCAGTGGGTATGTAAATCAGGTGTCAGATGAGTGGCACAAAGGCATTTAACCCCTTAAAAATAGCTGTTACTTATTCAAATCTGTGAAAATGGGTGATTTGCCCACTTTGATGCCAGTTTTGATGCCCAGAACGCTTTTGTGCCAGGCTGGAGAGACATGGATTTCATGTGGGGCATCAGTAGGTATGTAAATCAGGTGTCAGATGAGTGGCACAAAGCCATTTAACCCCTTAAAAATAGCTGTTACTTATTCAAATCTGTGAAAATGGGTGATTTGCCCACTTTGATGCCAGTTCTGATGCCCAGTACCCTTTTGTGCCAGGCTGGAGAGACATGGATTTCATGTGGGGCATCAGTAGGTATGTAAATCAGGTGTCAGATGAGTGGCACAAAGCCATTTAACCCCTTAAAAATAGCTGTTACTTATTCACATGTGTGAAAATTGGTTCTCTGCCCACTTTGATGCCAGTTTTGATGCCCAGAACCAATTTGTGCCAGGCTGGAGAGACATGGATTTCATGTGGGGCATCAGTAGGTATGTAAATCAGGTGTTAGATGAGTGGCACAAAGGCATTTAACCCTTTCCATACCAGACCTCAGTGCCCACTTTGATGCCCATTTTTGTGCCAGCCTTCTATTTTTTTTATCTGTTTTTAACTGTATTCATAAAAGGGCACATGACTGCATATTATTATATACTTAGAATGGTTAATTTTTATTGAAAAAGCTGAAAAAAGCAGAAAATAAAAAATAGCCGAATAAGAAACTGCTGAATAAGAAACCAACTTCAGCCCGAATAAGAAACTGAACGAATAAGAAACCAACTTCAGCATCGTGCTCTCAGGTCTGTGCCCGCGGCTGATCATGTGCCAGGAGTCTGTGCATACAGTCGCCGCCTCTTCCCCGGTGCTGAGCACAGTGACGTCACATCTCCGCCCCCTCCTGCAGCGGAGAGCCCGGATGTTATTCACAGCCCTTGGATACTGCCCCACGCGCTGTCGCAAAGCCGCCTCCTTGCCGTAATCCGCGGCCGCCTGTGCAGTGTAATGGCGGACAGCTGGCAGCCCGCCTGTGATGCGTACCAGCGGGCGATCACCGCCTCCGAGATCGAGTCCAAGACTGATCCTGAGAATGAGCCGTACCGCTCCAAGTACCGGGCCCGGGAGCTCCTGCGGGAGGTGCGGGCTCTGCTGGCCCCGGAGGAGGAGGCCGGCGGGCAGGGAGCCGGGGAGGACGGGGAGCGGCTGCAGGCGGCGCGGCTGGCGGTCATCGAATTCCGACTGGGCGTGAACCACACGGAGACTGAGGAGATGTCCGCAGGGGAGGAGCATCTAGTGAAGGCGGTGCGGCTACTGGAGGGCAACCGGATGGCGCACGACTGCGTGTCCACCTACATACAGGCGCAGGTGAGAGGACAGGGAGTCACTGGAGGGCCACACAATCACCACAGGGGCCAAGGAGTCAACCGGAGGGCCAAACAATCACTGTGATGGTTGGAGAGTCACTGGGAGGGCCACACAATCGCCACAGGAGCCAAGGAGTCAACCGGAGGGCCAAACAATCACCGTGATGGCTGGGGAGTCACTGGGAGGGCCGCACAGTCTCCGGGAGAGATGGGGAGTCACTGGGCGGGCTGCACAGTCTCAGGGAGAGACGGGGAGTCATTGGGAGGGCCCCACAATCACCACAGGAGCCAAGGAGTCAACCGGAGGGCCAAACAATCACCGTGATGGCCGAGGAGTCACTGGGAGGGCCACACAATCTCCAGGAGAGACGAGGAGTCACTGGGAGGGCCGCGCAGTCTCCGGGAGAGACGGGGAGTCACTGGGAGGGCCGCACAGTCTCCGGGAGAGATGGGGAGTCACTGGGCGGGCTGCACAGTCTCAGGGAGAGACGGGGAGTCATTGGGAGGGCCCCACAATCACCACAGGAGCCAAGGAGTCAACCGGAGGGCCAAACAATCACCGTGATGGCCGAGGAGTCACTGGGAGGGCCACACAATCTCCAGGAGAGACGGGGAGTCACTGGGAGGGCCGCGCAGTCTCCGGGAGAGACGGGGAGTCACTGGGAGGGCCGCGCAGTCTCCGGGAGAGACGGGGAGTCACTGGGAGGGCCGCGCAGTCTCCGGGAGAGACGGGGAGTCACTGGGAGGGCCGCGCAGTCTCCGGGAGAGACGGGGAGTCACTGGGAGGGCCGCGCAGTCTCCGGGAGAGACGGGGAGTCACTGGGAGGGCCACACACAAACCCGCACTGTGCATCCACAAATGTCTGGGTGTACTTTTATTATCGGGGACCGGACGTTTGGTCGTGACCAGGTTAGGTGGCGGGCGTGGCCTGGCTGTTTATGAAGGAATAAACATGAATTTTTTTTTAACTCCTAGTTGTCATGAAGTTATTAGGTGTGGGTGGGTTAAATCTCCCCTTGCATAATTAATTATAGTGCACAGAAGGCAATACTGCCACATCCACCAACTAAGGCTGTTTTCACATCTGCGATATGGTAATTTGTTAACGGCGGACTTGCGGCATCGATCTGGCAAGCTCCATTCATTCTCTATGGGGCTCGCATTTGGGTGCGGCAAGTGTGGTTTCGCCGGATCCAGCAGATCCGGTACTTGCGGCCACGCACAAAAAATGCTGCTAGCGGTGTTTTTTCGCAGAGTCGCAAGTGCCGTACATGCTGTATCTGGCAAAGCCGCACTTGCCGAACCCGATCCGCGAGCCCCATAGAGAATGAATGGGGCTTGCCGGATTGGTGCCGCAAGTCGGCCGTTATGCGGCAGATCCGGCAACATCTGCCGCGAATTACACCCTACCGCAGATGGGAAAGCAGCTTAAGCAGGTCACACCTACTAGTTTGCTTTATTGATGCAAGGAGGAGCTGGACCCACCCACCAGAGATCCTACCCAAGACCCCACTTCTATTATGAACAACTCCATGACGTGTAGACTTAACAATTAATGAGTTTTTTTTTTTTCCTGCAAACGGAAATGCTGGGCCACGCCCACCACCTAGGCTGGCCACACCCACTTCTTCCCATCCCTGATACTACAAGTATGCCCGTGCCTGAGTGTATAGCCAATTATTTACAGGAAAAACTCTAAACAATCCTACAGCTTGTCATCTGACATTTCCTTATTTCCAATGTCTGCCTTTAGTCAGTGAGTGGAAATCAGATGAAAGTTATCCCTGTCCATGCCCAAAGGTGACTGTGCCCTGTTCACACTGTGTCTTCAGGTGATTCTGCCTGAATCCCCCTAATTACAGGATTCAGACATCCTCTGATGGGCCCATAGACTGCAAATGACTGAGTCTATCCCCTTCAGGCCTCATTCACATATCAGTATTTTTCATCAATATTTGCCAAAACCAAGAGTCTCCAAACACAGAACAGCTGTGACTCTTATAGTTTTTCTCTTAGGCCCCCTTCACATCACGATTTTTTCCTATCTGTGGGATTCTGTTTTTTGCAGGACCCCATGGACAGGAACAGACAGGTCCGGATGCCATTTCTGTGTCAAAATCAATGATTTTGAGGGATCCGCACACAGAGCTGGGGGAGCCTGAGCCTGCAAAGTGCAGGCAAGTGGGGCTGTACTTTCACTTTTGCAATGTATCTACATACACTGCAAAAGTAAAATTAAATAAAGCAATAGTTAATAATTAAAAAAAAAAAAAATCTCACCTCTCTGACGAGTGTCCCGCGATGCGAGGCATCCACCTCCAATGGCTAAAAGACCTTAATCTGCTGACAGGACAGGGAAAGCCGATCAGCTGATGTGTCACATGATCGCATCAGCTGAGCAGTTTAAATCACCCGCCAAAACCGATGTTTTTCGCAAATGATTTAAACCGCTCAGCTGATGCGATCATGTGACACATCAGCTGATTGGGTTGCCCCGCCCAGTCAGCTGATTAAAGGGATCCTGTCACCTCCAAAACACCTCCTAAACTATCAAAACATGTCCCTGCACCATCCTATCACTAATCTCACACTCCTTTTGTCTCCTAAAAGCATCCTGTGAAAGTGCATAAAAATGTTTTAATACTCACTCATTACTGATTATAATTAGCAGGGGCTATATTCTTTAGTCACCAGGGGGTGTTCTTTAGCAGCTCCAGGATCCACCCTCTCTCTGTGCTTAAGTGAAACTGAAACTGAAGGCAGGACTAATGATTTGCATTCTGTGAGTGATAAGAGACTGGGGAAGGGCAATGCCTGCACATCACAGCAGAACACACAGAGACAGGGTGGATCCTGGAGCTGCAAAACAAGCCCGCCTTGGTGACTATGAATATAGTCACTGCTAATTATAATCACTAATGAGTGAGTATTAAAACGTTTTTATGCACTTTCACAGGATGCTTTTAGGAGACAAAAGGAGTGTGAGATTAGTGATGGAATGCTGCAGGGACATGTTTTGATAGCTTAGGAGGTGTTTTGGAGGTGACAGGATCCCTTTAAGGTCCTTCAGCCATCGGAGGTAGACACGTCGCTTCGCAGAACACTCAGCGGAGAGGTGAGCATTTTTGTTCTTTTTTTTTTTTTTACTCTTTTCTTACTTTAATGTTACTTTAGCAGGGTATGTAGTTACACTGCCAAAGTGAAATTACACTGGAACAGAGCAGTTTTAGTGTACTGAGCATGCTGTTTTTTCCTGAATCTGTGCTCCATAGGCCCCCGTGTTATTTGCTGTGGACCGTGCCGGATCCAATTCTGTCCGATATGGTCCACTGTGCCCAAAATCGGAACAGTCTCCGATTCTGGGTAGATTAAAAAAATCGGACACCATTGGATCCGTGACAAGTTGGACACATTCGGATGGCCATATAGGCCAATCTGTGCCCATATGGATACATGGGGGCCAAATCGGATCCGTGGCTATCAGCTTTACAACGGATAGCCACGGGTCCCCCAAAAATCGTGATGTGAAGGAGGCCTTAGTTCCACTCCTGGCTTTGGCACAAAAACGCTGATAAAAAATACTGCCGTGTGAATGAGGCCTAATGTGTCTCTCTTGCTGCTATGTTCCGGTATTATCTGAACAAATGGACACATTCCGGAACTGAACTTTGTAGCCTTACTCCCCTGGTATTGCTGGCTGCTAGCTTTTGTATATACAAATTACCTAATTATGCTACTTTATTATCTGCCTGGGTGTACACCGATTGTGTACTGTTTCTATTTCCCTGTTTTTGGTTCATTCTCTTAATATGTATGTCATAAACTTTTGATTATATTTAATAAAATTAATAAAATTGTTTAAAACGTAACCACTGTTTAAGTTTTTATATTGTAGTAATGTAGAGCAAGAAATTTTAATAAACCTTCAAATTTACTTTATAATTGAAATCTGGTGGAAAACCTTTCATAAACCTTCCACAAGGTGTCCCCACTACACTGTGTGAAAGAGACAAAAGGTTATTCTCAGTGAGATCTGTCTTCACCCTGAATACGGCCACATAACCATATAAGGGAGGGGGCGTGGCCTACACTGCTAGCTCCTGATTGCAGCTGATGAGGAAACAATGTATTACATTATTTCAAGCTACAGAACAGTTGCTGAGCAATGTCAGAAGGTCAGGATCAGTGCAAACTCCTCTGCCCTTTCCATGGCACAAGCTTTTCTGCTGGCTCCCCACACAGCTCAGGATCTCTTTTGCCCCTTCTCTGCTGTCACATTGCACTGCCCCCTATCAGCTGCTGGACAATGGTCCAAGGGTCAATCCAAATTGATATGGGGAAGGGGAGACCATGGCAGTACAGAGTAAATCAATACAATCCTCTGCCTCTGCTCCTGGCCTAATACATGGCAGTACACATTATGCACTGTCATGAGTCGTACAGCAGAGTATCACAGTGTGTATTTATATCTTCCTGGTGACATGATTGCTATTTGAAGGGAGAACACTCCTGTTCTTACATTACCTAGGATGGCATATCAGGGGCTGGAATGTAGTGTTACCATGGGGTCGGCAGCCACACCCTTTATATATACAGAAGTATTGGGGGGCGGGAATGTAGAATGAAGAGGGAGCCCCCGGTGGCTACACCACCCTGCTTTCTGTAGCAGCCTGACTGAATCTGCTTTGTGACCTATTGTCCCCTGAAGGGAGAGGTGAGTGCTGAAGAGCAGATATATATTTATTGATTTATATGCGATCTATAGATCCTAGGACTGTAGTGCCCAGCTCTGCTTCATAGTGTAAGAGGGCAAGGATAGTACAAAAAAATTTTCTTTCCCCGGAGTTCCCCTTTAAGTGTTGGAGGATGGGGGGGCTGATGACTTTAACAAAAAGGAAATGTAAGCTGCAGCTATAATGTGTACAGGATATTGTGATCTGCCACCTAAAGTTAATATCTGTTCTAACCTTATTGTTGTTGTTGTTGTTGTTTATTTTTTAGAATAATCTTGGTATTCTTTGGGCGGACAGAGGAGAGATCATCATAGCTCAGACGTACTTGGAGTCTGCGGAGTCCTTGTACTGTCAGTATATGAAAAAGGTAAGTAATAGATTAATGAACGATCTCCAAACAGGTAGAGATAGTGTCACGGATACAGAGATGGAGCGTAGGTGCAGCAACGTACACAACAGCAACATAGGCAATAATAATAATCTTTACAGGCAAAAAGGAGGATTCAGGCGGCACTCACCGGTTTTTCTGAAGTATTCTTTTATTCCTTCATGGGGTTACATGTGCAGGGAGGGAAGAGGGGTGCAGAGTCGGACAACAGTCGGCTGTTTCATTCTGTGTGCGCTTCAACAGGTCCAATCAATTTTTATTGGACGTTGAAGCGCACACAGCGTGAAATAGCAGACTGTTGTCAGACTCTGCACCCCCCTTCCCTCCCTGCACATGTAACCCTATGAAGGAATAAAAGAATACTTCAGAAAAACCGGTGAGTGCCGCCTGAATCCTCCTTTTTGCCTGCATTACAGACTTGTGCTTAGGCTGAGCAGCACTGGTACACACCTGCTGTAATTCCAATAGGGAGCTGATCAGCCTTGTTGGACTTTGTGACCCGGTTTTCACCCTCTTTTTTTGCATAATAATAATCTTTATATAGCGCCAACATATTCTGCAGCCCTTTACAATTCAGAGGTTCATGTACAAACAGTCATAGGTAACAGTTATAGATAATACATAATTAAAGCAAAAATAATTACAACCCTGCTTGTGCAAGCTTACAATGTACAAAGAATCACAGGTACTTATTTACTAAGATGGTCCAACCATTTTGAGGAAATGGGGATATGTAAAAGTCTGCATGAGCCAGTCACCAACCTATGCTTGTAGTGCTTTGGGGTACGTTGGAAAGTTTGATGGAGAATTATGTTCAGGAAAATTGTGAATGGGCTATACATAAAAGGTCTTGGGGAACGTGATAAGCTGCCTTAAAAATGTGTTTTTATGGTGTGCTTAAAACTGTAAATGATGGATAATCATAATGCCTTGGGATAGAGCATTCCAGAGAATTGGAGCAGTGCTGAAGAAGTCTTGGAGTCAGAAGTGGGAGGCTCAGATTACTGTGGATGTTAGTCAAAGCCATTTGCAGAGTGTAAAGAATGGGTAGGGTGATAAAGAGATGAGGGTGGAGATGTAGGGAGGTGCTGCCTGTGGAGAGCTTTATGGGTAAGAACAAGCAATTTGAATCAGATCCTATAATGTACGGACAGCCAGTGCAATGATTGCCACAGAGTGAAAGCATCCGAGTAACGGTTAGCCGGATAGGTGACCCTGGCTGCAGCATTAAGGATGGAGTGGAGATAGGAAAGCCTAGTGAGGGGGCAATTAATAAAGAATTACAATAATCAAGGTGGGAGTGGATCAGGGCCACAGTGAGGGTTTATATTGTTTCCATGGTGAGAAAGGGGCGGATTCTAGAGATGTTCTTCAGGTGCAAGCGACAAGACATTTTATATAGGAAGTGAAGGAGAGATCGGTGTCAAACATAACACCCAGATGGTGAGCCTGCTGCCTAGGCGTTATCATGGTGCCGCACACTGAGAGAGTGATGTCAAATTTAGGGAGGTCGGTGGAGGGCGGGAACAGAAGTTCAGTTTTGGAAAGGTTGAGTTTCAGATAGAGAGTGGATATGATGTTGTAAACTGTGGACAGTCACTGGTATTCTATAGTACAGCGGGGATGTATAGATGTGTGTCATCAGCATAAAGATGGTACTGGAGGCCAAATGTGCTGATTGGTCTGTCCAATTGAGACCGTGTAGAGAGAGAAGAGAAGTTAAAAGTTGCAGGTGACTTTTGCCCATCAACAAATAAGCCTCAAATGCTTTTGTTTTTATCTCCTACCAGATTGGGAAGCCCCCGACTGATCCTGATGAGCACTTTACATTTGAGGAGCAAACACTCACGGAGCAGGAGAGAGTGAAGAGGTTGGTGTCACGTCATCCCCTACCCGGCTCCCCTGTAATAGATTTGGCCTAAACCTCCCGCCTTCACTGTTACAGGTTTGAGAGGGTCTATACCCACACCCTGTACTACCTGGCACAAGTGTACAAACACCTGAAACAGGATGAAAAGGCTGCCCAATACTGCCACACTACCCTGCAGAGGCAACTGGAGTATGACGGCTACAACCCAGTGGAGTGGGCAATCAACGCCGCAACTTTATCACAGTACTACCTAGGAAAGGTATCACAGCTGCCTTATTCTCACAGTGCTTTGTAACAAAAGTGTTAATACCAATGTATTGTCTGGAGAAGGTATTACTGTTCTATCGTTGTATATCAAGTTACTAGCTTCCAACACTATCACAGTACCATCTGGGTGTCACAGGATGACTATTTGGGTTCCTTCAACCATCAGGGAACCCCCAAAGGGGGCCACCACTACCCAGTTTACACCATAGAGAGAGTAACGAGGGTGGTCCCTGACGCTAGGTAGAGGGGAGATGGGACACCTGCACTGACCTGGGGCTGTACCCTAAGCTCCCTAGCATCCCAATTCAACTTCTGCCACCATGTTGTCGAGCAGGATACCTAGTCCTTCACTAGTCCTCAACTTACCCATCACTAGGGAGATGGCCAGTGAGAGCACTAGTCCCACCACTGCAATAACAAACACACCAGGGATAGACACCAGCTTCACCCAGCAGGACTACACCAACAACAAGGGCTCCAGCAGTAGGAGCCAGGCTCTAGTGGCTAGTATAGTAATGCATATTCTATAACTGGTGCCCTCTGGTGGAACATGGGACTATTTAAAGGTGCGGTCACCAACTAGATGCACATGAGAAGTAATCAGAAACTGCTAGTAAGGCAAACAGACATTAACCCTTGATACAACAAAAGAATGGAAAACACCAATATCCAGAGTCTCAAAGGAAAGTGAGACTCAGGACCCTAACCTGTCACTAGTCTCCTAAATATGGGAGACATTCGTGACACTGAGAAAGGTGTGTCTGCTATCTTGCTATCACAGTACCAACTAGGAAATGTATCCCTTCAAGTTTGGACAGCAATGTGTGGGATGGCCACGGCTTTCCCGTTCTGAACATGGCACTACATAGGTATACATCAGGATTGGGTCATGAGACTGGCGAGTAGTCCTTACATCATGGATCGCACTGGTACGCGATACACGGACAACTGAATTCAGTCTTATTAGGCCACTGCAGTGGTATCCGAGGAAGGTGTCACACGAGTCAGTAGGAGAGTTGTGACTTATTTGGGTGCTGGATATTAAATGTAGTTAATTTCTTTTGTGCCAGTAAGGGTCAATGTCAGTTTGCCTTGCTGGCAGCTTCAGTTTGCCTCAGCTTGCAACCAGGTTGGTGATCACTCCCATGATACATCACATGTTGCCGGTGAGAGAGATTTATTTCCTATCCTGTCCTTGGTGGAGTGAGAAGGTGCCTTGTGGTTTGCTGGCGTGGTGGCGGCTTTATCTCTTGGTGTTAAGCTACAGCTTTCTAGTTGGTTCCTTGTGTCTAACCATTGTCTGTTTTCCTGTCCCAGTGTCAGATAACATCAGAGGTGGTGTCTAGTGAACCCACCGGCCCTGACACTAGGCAGGTCTAGTAGAGGGAACAGTCAGGGACAAGGAACATTACGGCGGCAGGGGAAGCACCAAATAGGGCTGTTCGGGCAGTAGGGTTGAGACACAGGAGAGTGGCCGGAGGTGTTCCATGCCCTGCTCCCTATCGTCAGGGCCTTCCTTCCCCGATAAGTATCTTCTATCCTATTGTATATTTGTGGTGCACTGCGCGCTGTACATCCCCTGGTCCACCGTAACAGGAGGGTATTGGAATACTACCAGAAGGGGATCAGGCTTAGTCCTGATATATTGGCATATCTGAGAAGAATATCTATTCTTGGCTTTGCAGTACGATCTGAAAAAGTAAAAAGTGAGAAACAAATGTTTTTGTCTTTTTTACATATTCTCAACACACAAGTTTTGTTAATGTCCCAGTAATCATTCTGGGCTTGGCGACAGAATAAAATGAGAGGTTTGCAGATTTTCAGTCTATTTACTCCAGAAGCGCTGGTAACTACAATAGCTGAAAAGGTTTTGCATTAGTGGTCCTGCTCTGAGGTTCTCTGACATTGTAATCATCATGTTCTAGTCTCCTAGGTCTCTTTATTGTTCTGACATTGTCTCTTTATTCTGACTTTTCCCTTCCTTTTCTCCTCTTTGATAGCAATGTTATATGGAGGCCAGACACTGCCTTGCCGCAGCCACTGTTGTTTTCAGCAAAACCGGACAAATACCTTCCCTGAAGCTGCAAAAGAAAGTACGTCACACCTAAAAGGCATTCATTATGATTGTGTCCTCTCACTCCTTCCCAGCATGTAAACTTAGCCATAAAGAGATGAGCTGAGGGCAATAATATTCTAGTAAACCTCGGGCAGATTTCTAAAACAATTGAAGCTGACAACACAAGTAGAGGGCTGATGTCCGTAACATTGGCCATAGTGTAGAAAATCCCTCCAGGTGCCAGTAAGACTTGTTATCTCAGAGAGAAGTGACATGATGACCTCGGTAATAAGATTTTCAGCAGTACTCTCCACATTTGGCATACCAACAAGTGGAAGTATATAGAGGCTTGTAGACGGCCCCCCGACAAGTGCAATTAGGGGGAACCAGGATTCTATGTGTTGGATCTGTATCTGTCAGATCTGTTATTTTGTCAATGTCTCCAGATATTTCTTAAGGCCACTTTACACACACATATATCTGTGTCCAACTTCTGAACAGATCTCTGGTTGCAGTGAAATCATGGACACATTGTTACATTTGTACACGGCCACAAAATGGAACAATGTGTCCATGATTTCACTGCAACCAGAGATCTGTTCAGAAGTTGGACACAGATATATGTGTGTGTAAAGTGGCCCTTACAACTACTTATCCACCCCCGCTGTAGTGGAATAACATGCATGTTAAAATGAAATCTACATGATAATGGGGCTGCTCACTACTGGACTACAGCCGACACACGGCACAACAATGACACATCACCGAGTATATATAGATTGTATTTTGTCCTGAATTCATTAAACTGGAGTTTAAAGTAAGTCACGTTTTAGCTAGTTTTGGTTGTAGTTTATAGGGAAATGTAATAGTTGTCCTGATATGGCAAACAAATAATGGGCTCACAATAATGTATGTGATTACTGACTAGCCTGGAGTTCATGTTGTATAGAGCACTGACTAATCTTTGGGGCAGCACACAGATAATGTTTCAAAGAACTTAACATTCTAGTAAATTACCAGTACGTGAAATCTCTTGAGTCGTGCCAAAGGGTTCTAATGCAGTAGGCTATATTAAGATTGTCTAATACCTACACAGTGCAGAAAGAGATGCTAGAGTAACTTAGTGTACTTACTGTTTATATTTTTATTTACTAGCTGTAGTACCCAGCTACGCCCGGGTTAATAAATAACTGCTGTTAGCTATAACAAAATAGAATTTGAATGTCATATTAATGACCTGTAGGAAAATAGAAGTTGAGCTGTGATTGGTTGCTATAGGCAGCCTAATAAATCTCCAGCCAACAGTAAACCCTCCCCTCCGGCCGGGCAGTATATGTTACACATACACATAAACATCTCATGTGACTGACATCTGCCTTAATATTCCCTATATGGCACATGTGTTGCACATTGGCTGTTTTTAATCAGATGTTAATTTTTGGAAATTAAAGATACCAGACGTATCAGGCGAGTTGTGTGAGGTGATTTGTGCACATCTGTGTCTGTCTGTGAAGTGTGCGTGTCCCTGTGGGGGGGTCCCTGTGGTGTGTGTCCTTATGGGGGGAGGGGTGTCCCTGTGGTCTGTGTCCATCCCTTTGGGGTTTGTGTGTTCCTGTGGGGTGTGTGTGTGTGTGTGTATGTCCCAGTTTTGTGTGTGTCCCTGTGGGGTGAGTGCATGTGTCCCTATAGGGTGTGTATGGGTGTGTCCCTGTGGGTGGGGTGTCTGTGTGGTGTGTGTCTCTGTGGTGTGTGTGTATTTGTGTTCAGGTGCATGGTGAGTATCCATTGTTTGGGCTCCACCTTAGCTGTTATTCTTTGTGTGCATGTGGTGTGTATACATGTTCCCGTGCGTGGTGAATATTCCATGTCAGGGCCCCACCTTAGTGACTATATGCTGGTATATGCTGTTAGTCTTTGGTGCTGTCATTAAGCCCCTCTCATTCACAACTGTCAACTGGTAACTGTCACTTTCTCTCCATTATGTAGATAGGGCCAAAATTGTTTGGTGAATTGGAACGCACGGGGTTAAAATTTCGCCTCACAACATAACCGAAGATGCTCTCGAGATCCAGACGTGTGACTGCAAAATTTTGTGGCTGTAGTTGCGACGGTGTAGATGCCAATCCCGGAACACACACACACACACTCAGCTTTCTGTATTAGATAATGTAGAGCAAGCGATTATAATAAACTTTCAGATATACTTCATAGGTGAAATCTGGAAGAAAACCTTTCAGAAGATGTCCCCACTAGGCTGTCTCTAAACCTGACCTATGCTGGTTGTCAGGGAAATCCGTCTTCAGCTCCGCACTCTGAATACACCATATATGGGTGGGGGCTAGGCCTATTCAGTGTGCCTGTGTAGCGTGGCTGCAGCTGATTTGTGTATTGTCAGCCTACCTCAGGCAAAGAGAGCTCACCAGACTGTCAGCACACAGCTCCTGTGATCTTATCTGACTCTTCTCCATTCACATCGGCTGTGCTCTGTGCAATCAGCTGAGGACCCCACACAGCTCCTCAGCTGATTGCAGAGAACAGAGAGATATGAATGGAGAGAAGATAAGATAACCAGAGCTGTGTGCTTGAAAGCCTGACGAGGTAAACTGCAGATACACTGATCAGCTGTGGCACACTGTGTAGGCCCCCCCCCTTATATGGCCGTATACAGTATGTGGAGCTGAAGACGGATTTCCCTGCCAATCAGCAAACTGCATGTTGTATTACTTGTGTTACCTTTGTCTAATATCTAAGGGCCCTTTCACATCAGCGTTTTTCGTAATTCGCGGCAGATGCGGTGAAAAAACCGCATCTGCCGCGTTTGCCGCATAACCGTTCCACTTGCGGCACGGTTGCGGTTTTTCCCATAGGAAGTATAGGGGGACTTGCGGCAGATGCGGCAAGTGCGGTTTTGCACTTGCGGCAGGTGCGGCAGCGAAAAAAACCGCGGTCAGCCACGGTTTTTTCGCTGCCGCACCTGCCGCAAGTGCAAAACCGCACTTGCCGCATCTGCCGCAAGTCCCCCTATACTTCCTATGGGAAAAACCGCAACCGTGCCGCAAGTGGAACGGTTATGCGGCAAACGCGGCAGATGCGGTTTTTTCACCGCATCTGCCGCGAATTACGAAAAACGCTGATGTGAAAGGGCCCTAAGTTAGTTTGGTGATCTAAAACATTTAACTGTGAAAAACATGCAAAAGAATAAAAAACCAGGAAGCAGGCAAACACTTTCACACCACTGTATATCATTGAATTGCTCTTTATCACATCCGATTTGGCTTTCTGAGTATCATGTATATGTCCCCGTGCCCGCCTTCTTTATGAGGTATGATAGGATGCACTCTGTTTTCATGAGTATATATCATTTATTGTGATAAGATTGGTGCAGAAAGTTCATTGTAATAAGAAATTGAATTTGTTCCTTGTTTTCTTTTTTTACTTTTAAAGCTGATGAATCCGAACAGGAGCGCCTGGACCATCTAAGACAAAAGAAGTCCGAAATAGCCCGATGCTGGGTGAAATATTGTCTCAATTTATTGGCAGATTCACGTAAAAAGCTGGAGGTAAGGACGGATTTGCAACTCACAGTGTATCAGAAAATAAATAAAATTAATTGAATGAGCAAACCATCTACAGTATTTATATAGGTAAAGCGAAAATGAGCCGGAGCATAAGTTGGTTTACATGCGGTGTATAGGAGCATGTTCACACTGTGGCCATTTAACAAACAAAACCTAAAAAAAACAAAATGAGCCCCCCCCTTCCCCCTTCCCCTTTTTGTTTTGACCTAAACATTTCATTGATATAGCTTCCCATGGGCAGACGTCTTTCTCTGCCCCATCTACATTGAGGTTGGTTGACAGAAGGTGAGATTTTATTACTAGAATTTAGGACTGTCCTAATTGAGGTATACCTTGTTATTTATATGTATTATTACTATTTACTTACTTTCTGCAGGTATATACCCATTTTGTTTCGTAGGTTTTATATAGTTATTAAAGTTATTCGAAGGCATACATGGTAGTGACAAATACTCTTTAGACCGCTACTGTCTATAGGACTTAAAAAGAAATATTGCAATCTGAGAGTCCTCAGTGGTTGATACCTTTTTAATGGCTAACTGAAAAGATGGTAAATAATAGCAAGCTTTCAAGACTCTTAGGCCTCTACATCAGGCTCATAATAACACAAATTCTGAAGACACATACTGTATTTTTTTAATGATAAGACGCACATTTTTCCCTTTAAATTGGGAGGAAAACGGGGTGCGTTTTATAATCCAAATCTTAAAAAAAACTTCGTTTGGGGGTGGGGGGCTGTGGTGCAGCAGGGGTGCAGGAGGCAGGTCTTACAGGTCCACTGAGGGTGGGGGCAAAGCTGCGAGACTGGAGCTGCTGGAGTGTTACTTCGGCGTGCGGTGGGGGCTGCCATTTTCCTTTTGCCTGCCTGCATTGCCAAGCTGCAATTCGGCCTCTAGTGTGCAGACTTCCAGAAAATGGCCGCAGAACTCGATCTGCGCTTGTGCCACGTTGACGGCAATTTTCTGGAAGTCTGGACAATACAGGCCGAATTGCAGCTTGGCAATGTAGGCAGGCAAAAGGAAAATGGCAGCCCCCACCTCATGCCGAAGCGACATCCCAGCAGCTCCAGTCCCACAGCTTTGCTCCCACCCTCCGTGGACACATGAACCTGCCTCCTGCACCCCTGCAACCCCTGCTTGGTAAGCCATGGTGGGTCCAGGATGAAGGGGGGCCATGTACCAAGATGGAGGGGGAAGAAGGGTCATGTACAAGCATGATGGTCATATATACTGATTATAAGACAGACCCCATTTAACATTAAAAATATAATATGTTGAGAGGGCCAAAATAGTTTGGTGAATTGGAACGCGCAGGGATTAAAATTTCGCCTCCCAACATAACCTATGACGCTCTCGAGATCCAGACGTGTGACTGCAAAATTTTGTGGCTGTAGTTGCGACCGTGTAGATGCCAATCCCGGACACACACACATACACATACACACATTCAGCTTTATATATTAGATACTGTAGAGCAAGCGATTATAATAAACTTCCCGGACATAGTTCCACAGCTTTGCTCCCACCCTCCGTGGACACATGAACCTGCACCCCTGCAACCCCTGCTTGGTAAGCCATGGTGGGTCCAGGTTGAAGGGGGGCCATGTACCAAGATGGGGGGGGGGTTCATGTACAAGCACGATGGTCCTATATATCAGGATGGGGGTGGTCATGTACAAGGAGTACAAGGATTAGGGACATATTTACTGACTAAAAAATAGGCCCGATGCTATCGCATCGGGAGGGCATCACTGGCATGCTGTGCTCTTTGTGGGCCCCCTGTGCTGCCTTTGACCACCCTGTGCTCTCTTTACCTCTGCTCCGCCTTGTGTCTGTGGCACCTCTTTTCTGTGTATTTTTGCCTGTGTCCGTGGCATCCATTTTTTCTGTCTGCTACCCCATGTCTGTGCTTTCTGTTGCGTCTGTCTTGTGGCCATGTTTCGGCTCGCCTTGAGTAATTCTGGTGAGCCCTTGTGTCTCTGCCCCCCCTTCAGTCTTTCTGGTGTGCTCTGGTGTCTCGGGCCCCCCTTCCATCTTTTTAGTGTCTTCTTATGTCTGTCTGCTTCTTTAAATCTGTGCTCCTTCCACCTCCCCCCCCCCCCCCGTTTGTTTGTCTGCAACCCTTTATTGTTTCTGGTCCCTCTTGTGTGTCTCTGGCTCCGTTCGGTCTGTTTGCTGGTTCGTTTCGTGTCTCTGCTTCCCTTTCCTTGTCTCTGCTCCTACTTCCCTCTCTCTGGCCGCCCTTCAGTGTGTGTACTACTCCTTCAGTGTTTGTGGTCTCCCTTCAGTCTTTCTGGTCCCCTTGTTTCTCGGCCTGGTACTTCAGTGTTTATGGTCCCCCTTATGTTTGTGTGCTTGCGTTTAGTATTTGTGGTGGCCCCCTTTTGTGTCTATGTCCCCCCTTCATCTCTCTGCCCCCTTCATTCTTTGTAGTCCCCCTTATGTGTCTCTGCTCCCCCCTATGTGTCTTATCCCCCACTTGCGTCTGTGGTCCTCCCACCTTTTGTCTCCAGATCCCTCCATTTCATCTCTGTGCCCCCCTTGTCTTCATCTCTGTGCCCCCCTTGTCTTCATCTCTGTGCCCCCCTTGTCTTCATCTCTGTGCCCCCCTTGTCTTCATCTCTGTGCCCCCCGTTAAGTGTTTGTAGTCTCCGTTATGTCTCAGAGATCCCCTTGTTTCTCTGCTGCCACCCTTTAGTGTGTCTCTGCCCCCCTTCAGTCTTTGTGGTCCCCCCTTATGGTTGTTTGCCCCCACTTCAGAGTTCCTGGGCCGTTTGAGTGTTATTGGTCAGCCGTTATGTTTGTCAGGCCCACCTTCAGTGTTTGTGGTGGCCCTTGTTTCTTTGGCTTCCTCTTCAGTGTTTCTGGTCCTCCTTATGTGTCTGTGCTGCTGTTGAGTATTTCTGTTCGCGACCGTTGATTTTTCTGTCCCCCTTTCCTCTCTGGCCTCCCCCACTTTTATCTCTATGCCCCCCCCGTCTTCATCTCTTTGGCCCCTTGAGTATTTGTGGTCCCCTGTTATGTATGTCTGCTCCCCCTTTTGAGTTAATGCTCCCCCCTTCATGTGTGTGGCCCCCCTTTAGTGTTTGTGGTCCCCCCTTATGTCTCAGTGGCGACTTGTTTGGTGTGTATGTTACCCCCTTCATCTCTGTGCCCCATTTAATCTTTGAGGCCCCCCTTATGTCTCTCTGCCCCCTTTCAGAGTCCCTGCCCCCCTTTAGCCATTGTGGTGACCCCTTGTCTGTCTGCGCCGCCTTGTGGGTTTGTGGACCCCTCTATGTGTGTGTGTCGCACTTCCCTCTCTGCTTCCTGTCTTTCATGTTTCTGCACCCCCCCTTACATCTCTGCCCCCCTTGAGTGGTTCTGGTCCCCCCTTATCTGTCCCTGGCCCCCCCCTTCTGTGTGTATGTTAGCCCCTTTATCTCTCTGCCCTCCTTGAGTGTTTGTGATGCCCTGTGATGTGTCTCTGCCCCCCTTGAGTCATTGTGGTCACCCCTTGTGTCTGTGCCCTCCCCCCCCCCCCCCCCCCCTTGAGAGTTTCTGGAGCCCTTTATGTTTGTGTGCTGCACTTACTTGTCAGCTCAGCCTCTTTAGTGTTTCAGGACCCCTCTTCTCTGTGTGGATTGTTTGTGGTCCCCTCTTCGCTCCCCCCTTCTGGCTCTCTGCCTCGTCTTCTCTCCTTCCCAGCTGTGACAGCTCCATGTCCTAGCTGGGAAGCAGTGTAGAGTAGAGGAGGCGGAGCTAGGGTGATGCATGGTCATGTGAATGATCACATGACTGTGACATCAGCAAAGGTCCTATCTGAAGAGGTAAGTTGTCGGGGGTCTGCGGGTGGTGCAGGGGTCTACTGTGTTGAGGAAGCGGGCACTGGAGGGGGGTGTGTGAGGGTGTACTGCGGGGGTATGTGGGCGTCTATAGCAGGGGTGTGCGGGTGCTGGAAAGGAGGTGCGGGGGGGTGCGGGCACGGGAGCCTGCAGGCAAGTGCCGGCAGCCTGCGCCATGGGTGTGCTAATATGGCGGCGCTTCCGGGGTAGCGATAATCACCAGTTTTGCGCACGCGCCATTGCTCCATAGCGGCACAGTGGCCGGAAGCGCAAAACTGGTGATTTACATATAGAGATTATAAGACAGACCCCATTTAACATTAAAAATATTTTTTTTTTTTTCTCTTTTCCTTCACCAAATTCGGAGTGTGTCTTATAATCTGGTGCATCTTATAAAGCGAAAAATTCGGTATATGTATACACAAATGGAGGATTGATATTCACAGTTAGCCATTAAAAGGTGTCAACCTCTGATGACTCAGATTTATTCTATCTACTGGCTAACACGGTATAAACATATTTTACCTTATGGGACTTTAAAGGAACCTGTCAGCTCGTTTTAGGCTACTAACCTACCACTACCTGTCCTTGCAACTTGCTAGCTCATCCCTACCCATCCCTCTCTGAGGTAAAACTACACTATAAAGCTGTTGAAAAATTATTTAATAACGTTCATGCAGTCTACATCTGTAGACTGTGGAATGGGCAGTCTCCAGGGCTCTATTCCCCCCTCCTCGCTGGCTCTTCTCAGGCTCCGCTGGGCGTCATCATTCTGTGTCCTCTTTTGAAATTGCCGTCTTCTCCAAGCAGTATACATGCACCAGAATGTCAGTTCCAGTCTGGTGCATTATGGATGTACAGCCCAGTTTCAATATGCACTCTGCACATGCGCTAGGAGCCTACCTGTACACCTGATAAAGCCCCCACAATGCATCGGTCCGGAACTGACATCCGAGTGCACGTCATATTGCATGGAGGAGACAAGAATTTCAACAGAGTACACGTAATGAAGCTGCCCAGCGGGGCATGAGAAGAGCCAGCGAGGAGGGGGAATGGAGCCCTGGAGACCACCTATTCCAGTCTACGGATGTAGACTGCATGTATGTTGTTTAAATAATTTTTCAGAACCTTTATAGTGAGGTTTTAGGTCAGAGAGGGATGGTTAAGGATGAGCTAGCAAGGTGCAGGGACAGGTAGTGGTAGTTTAGAGGCCTAAAACGAGCTGACAGGTTCCCTTTAAAGTATTCTCCCTCCTTCAAACTTCATAGTTGGCACATTGCAGTTAGGCAGGTAATGTTCTTCCAGACTCATCCATCATATGCCGGATAAAGAAACCTTTGTCACTTGTCAGAACACATTTCTACTGCTCCAGAGTCCAGTGGCCCATATGCTTTACACTACTCCATCCAATGCTCATCATTGTTCTAAGTGATGTAAGGCTGGCATGCAGGTGCTCAGCCATGGAAACACGTGCTATGAAGCTGAGGTTAATGCCAGAGGAGGTTTGAACTACATTTATCAGCTCCTCTGTTCTGGGTGACCCTGCTATGTAACTTTATATGGTCCCCACTTCATGCCTGAGTCATTCTGGTTCCTTCCATTTTTCATTACTATCACTTGTAGATGGTGGATTATTCAGAAGGGAAGAAATGTAATGAACGGACTTGTTACATCGGTGACTACTATAGGATCGTTCTGGTATCAGGTAGCTCTTTAGAACACCCCAATCTATCACAAATGATAGTATATTAAAGACTGTACAACAAGGGGCCGGATGATGGGCACCGGTGATAATGGGACTGAAAGACATGAATTTAAAGGGAAACTATCACGTTCCCTGTGCACCCAGAACCATGAGCAGTTCTGGGTACATGTCTGAAATCTCTGCTTGATAGTCCCAGCATGTACTAGCATACATAAAGTATTTCTAAAGATTGTGTCTTAGATGCTAATTAGAGCTTTAACTAGTCTAGGTGGGTGTTAGCTCCCTCGACTATTCAGCCCTTTTAACATGCTTTACATAGCATCATCATCTGCATTGCGTGCACACGGCTGGAGTGTAAGATCAAGAGGCAAAGTACGTTACCTTCCCTTCTAATGCCACGAGGGTTAGAATGGAGGAGCTGGATGCGCGTGTACCGAAAATTGGTAGTGTGAAACCAGCCCAACGTGTTTGGCCATTCAATTATTCCATAGCATTTTCTATGTGGAGCAATGCAAAATATATTTTACTACACTACTGTTTTACTATTTTGATAGTTTTCATTTTTTTTTTTTTTTGCCTTAGGACAATATTGTGAACTTGATGTTGACCTTCAGGAAGAACTTAAAGCCGAACGTAAAAAGCAGGAAGATGAGAAGGAAAAAGGTCGGAAGAAGGCAGTGCTGTTTGGATCAAGTGACCTGTATGATTCCATTTTGGCAGTGGAAGAAAAAGTTGACTGTTCACTTTCATTGGACTTTAAGGAAGCGAGAGAGGTCTTTCTTGTTGGGCAAAATTATATAAATGAAGCCAAGGAATACTTTCAGCTGGATGGACACGTCACTGACCACATAGAAGTCATCCAGGACCACAGCGCCTTGTTTAAGGTTTTGGCTTTTTTTGAGGCAGATTATGAACGGCGATGTAAAATGCACAAGCGTAGAATAGATATGCTAGAACCATTATGTAAAGAGTTAAACCCGCAGTACTATCTTCTGGTCTGTAGACAGCTTCAGTTTGAGTTGGCGGACACCTATTATGAGATGATGGACTTGAAGGTAGCAATCGGAAATAAACTAGATGAGATGGACTCTCACACCATCAAGAAAATAAACAGCCTGTCGCTGGCGGCAATCAAGTTCTACGAAATGTTTTTGGATTCTCTAAGAAGTCCGGATAAGAAGTTCCCTGAGAAATTGGAGGATGATGTGGTCCGTCCTGCGCTGGTAGCCAAGTTCCATATTGCACGTCTTTATGGAAAGCTCATTACTGCCGACGGAAAGAAACAGTTGGAAAACATGCAGACATCACTCAACTATTACGCATTTCTTGTAAATTACTGTGCAGAACACGAGGAGGCCATTAAATCAGTGGAGACAGAGCTGGAACTCACCAAGGAAATGGTGGCTCTTCTCCCTGCACGGATGGAAAGGCTAAGGATACAGTTATCCTCCTTCTCCTGAGCTGCACGTTGACATTAATCATTACACACCTATTTTTCTCTATCGCTTCATTGGGGGACACAGAAATCCATGGGTGTATGCTGCTGCCACAAGGAGGCGACACTATGCTAAGAATAAAAAAATAGCTCCTCCTCAGTAGTATACACCCACCAACCAGATCCAAGTTGGTCAGTTTAAGCTTAGAGTCGCAGGAGGTAGACACAGGGCTGCTCCCAGCCCTGTATAGGTTTGTATTGTTGTGTTTTATTAATGATTTCCCTTTGTATTTCAGATACAGCAGGATCTCATGGGAATCCAGAGTGAGTGTATATAGAAGCTCTGTTACCCCAACGCCGAGGGTCCAGTCTGCGCTGGTCAGACTGTTAACCTCCTGGCTGTCCGGCGAGGACCCTAACCCTGACACGAACGTGTGGTTTTGGCATCCCTGAGGTCGGTCCCCGCCCCCAGCTCCCCTGCTCACTCGCCTCCCAGAGCTTGTCGGTTGGGTCGACTGATGCCAACAGGGCTGCCAAGACAACGCCTATTTGACCAGAGGACAACGTCCCATAGAGAGGGTCTCGGCATTCGGAGCGTCACACCCCTCTGCCTGATCGGCCTACCAGAGCCTGATGTGCAGAGAGGAAAGCCTGCAACCCTAACATCACGCTGAAGAGGAATCTCGGAGTCTCCCAGACGGGTATCAACAATGCAGTGCCCTGTCCACAGACTCCCGTAAGACTCATGGCCCCTCTCTGCACCCACCGTGACCTCTGCGCTGCCCCTGCTCCCATCGCCGTCCTGGCTCCAAACTTTAGTCCCCAGCTTTGTTCTGGCCCTGCTCCCATGGCCAGGCTACGCCTCCCGCTCCCGGCCAATCCCGGACTCCAGCTTTCTCAAGGTTGCCACCCCCTTCCCTCAACCTATTGGCCGGCGCCTATTTGCAGGGCACACCTCCCGCTCCCCAGCCAGTCACGGACTCTGGCTTTCTAGAGGTTGCCGCCCCCTTCCCTTAACCTATTGGCCGGCGCCTCTCTCCAGAGCACAAGAGTACACCGGAGCCCTTGGTTATTAGATCCGCCCCGGGTTTTCGGCAGTGTTTTCTGCGCACGCGGATCCACGGCTTTGTCCCCGCTACGGAGGTCTCTGAGTGCCATTGCAGATAACATTGCGGATAACATTGCAGTTTGCTCATTACTCTGCCCAGCACCTCTATCCCCGCAAAGGTCCTTAGGGCTCCCAGAGTAAGCTACTTCAGCCCTTAATTTTAGCTCAACTGGCCATCAGGAGATTGCTTTTCATCATTTAGCAGGTTAGGCTCATGGGGGCAATGCGTATCCCCTATACTCCTGGAGTCAAGAAGACAGCTTATATCCTGCCTCAAGTTACAGGTTGTTTTTTGTCTTTCATACTCTACGTGACAGACTACTACAGACTGCAGGTTCACTCTCTGCAGTACTACAGACTTCACTGCAGCGCTCCTACGGACTTGTCCTCTACACAGGGTGACAGATGCCTTCTATCTCAAATGCACATCAGAGATTCCAGTGACTTACGGACTCATCCAATATACAGTGTCAGATACTGTCTATCATAACTGGCGCTTCTACTGACCCGGCCACTGTGCAGTGTGACAGTTAACATCTCTCACAGCCTGCACACCAGAGATTACAGGGCTCCTACTGACCCATTCACTATTCCATATGACCAATAACCTCTATCACAGACAGCATTTCAGGGATTACAGTGCGCCTACTAAACTGTCCACTATACAGTGTGACAGATAATGTCTATCACAGACCGCATATCAGAAATTATAGTACTCCTACTGACCCGTCCACTATTCAGTGGGACAGTTAGCGCCTGTCACAGACTGCACATCAGAGCTTACAGTGCTTCTACTGACCTGTCCATTTTTCTGTGTGACACATAACGTCTATCACAGACTGCACGTCAGATATTATAGTGCGCCGACTGACCCGTGCAGTTCATTTTCACCGTCAATTTGTTTAGCCTTTAGGGACTCCCACCAGATTCGCGTTACTCTGGGTGTCCACTTATGGGTCCAGTCCATACTCATGTCCTAGATTTCTTACGGCAAGAACCCTCTGGGGTGTGCTCCAGCACTTTTGCAACTCCGGTCTCCGGTTTTTTCCGCGTGTCAGTCTTCATTTAGTCCTTCGGATAAACCCATAAGTCACTTTCAGTCCAGTCAAACTTCATCCTTCCACCTCTAGCTGGATAGTTTGATCTTCCCTGTTCCTTTAATCCTTTACTTATGTCCCAGGGAACTAACCAAAGGCTCTCCTTTGTAGGCATATCTAAGGCGGCCATCACACGCTACGATCTCGCTAGCGATATTGTAAGCGATCATGTGCACGCGCGATCGCTTACAATATCGCTCACATCGCTGGTGAGATGTCACACAGACAGACTCACCAGCGATGTGGACCAGCGAGATCGATGGTAACTATGGTACACATCGGGTTACTAGGCGCCGCGCATCGCTTAGTAACCCGACGTGTACCATAGTTACCATCTCCCAGCATAGGCTCTGCCGCTGGGAGATCGTTCATCGTGGTGTTATACACCACGATGAAGCTGTTTGTAAAATCGTTCATCGAAAGATGTGAGGTCCGGAGCTCAGATCTCGATCTTGCGATTTGAACACTTCTCGCTCGTCGTATCTTGCCGTCACACGCAGAGACATCGTTCACGCGATGTTTAATCAGGCACGTTCAAGCGATATCTTTCAAGATATTGTAGCGTGTGACGGCCGCCTAACAAAGTTCTGAGCACCAGGTCTGGTTCACCATTTATCCTTCTACATTGAAGGTTCTCTGGACCATTTCCGTCCAGACTTCACTGAGTAGCCTCTAGGCAGCCGCCTGGTTTGTGGCAATCTTCCACCCAGGTTCTATCTAAGGCGCTTTTCCTACTCTTCACTCTGTAGTTTTGTCCTACACATCCAGCTCTCCTACACTTGTTCAGCGACAGGTTCAATTAAAGAACTTCGTCACTGACCTCTTGTTCCTTACTCCTTCATTTCCCAACCTTGGGGACTGCTTTTGTACGTCCCATGGTCTTCTGTGTCCCCCAATGAAGCGATAGAGAAAAGAAGATTTTTGGTACTCACCGTAAAATCTCTTTCTCAGAGCTTCCATTAGGGGACACAGCCCCCTCCCTTTTTTACGTGTTTGTGGTGGGTAAGTCTGTATTCGTTTCTATTTGCTTCTCCTACTGCTTTTACACTAAACTGGCCAACTTGGATCTGGTCGGTGGGTGTATACTACTGAGGAGGAGCTAATTTTTTATTCTTAGCATAGTGTCACCTCCTTGTGGCAGCAGCATACACCCATGGGCTTCTGTGTCCCCCAATGGAAGCTCCAAGAAAGAGATTTTACGGTGAGTACCAAAAATTTTCTTATTGCTACTAATTCCCTTATTATTAAAAGTTATGTCCAAAGCAGAAAGTGCAGAAGAGATGAGTGTTATTTTTACATTATTGTGTATTTACTTGCATGCATTAAATGCACTACGTACATGTAGTACTTACTGACTGGGTAACAAACTGTAACATGCAGACAATCTTGTAATATTGTCAGCAAAAAGAAATAAAATACTCCAAACAATTGCAAGATATTGTCTGTATCTTAGAAATATGAACAAATATCTAAAAGTCCCAACATAAAATATGTGCACAGATCACTAAGAAATCCTGTTTGGTAGCTGTCATACACCTGCAAGGAAAGGTATATTTTTACCACAATAGATGGAAATGTCATCAGAAATTGCCCTACTGTGTACATTCCTTTTTTTATTTTAAATGTATTTTGTGAAAAAAAGAATGTGATCATTTCCTTTTATTTTTCATATCGCGATAAAAAAAATAGAAATCTTGCAGTTTTCATAATGGTACTTTCCTGTTTATTTCAAGAAATACACATGCACATTGCAGCAATAGACTGACCCCAAAATTGGTGACCTCTGTTGTGAATGGCGGATCCTCTTACTCCGCTATGTATAGCGGTGTTACCTGTCACTGTAATCCTACCACTTATGATAATGAGACTTCTGAAATGAACATGATGTTTAATAAAAAAGAAAACATCTAAGTGGCAAATGTGAAAATTGTAAGATTAATATTATTTTATTTTTTTAAATGGTGTAACAGAACCAGTAAGTGTGAGCAAATCTACCAGTTAGTGTTCGCTACTCACATTGCTAGTACAGTATTCACGATACTTGTTGAGTATCGCTGGTGCTTGTGAGTGATGTGTCCATCGTGAACGATCTGACACATATTGCCAGCTCCCTTCAGTACATAAAGGGAGTCTGTACCCCAGTGAGAGCAGATTGAATGTTAGGCTCTCACTGGGGTATTAAAAACTACTCACTACTAATCTCTTGAAGCCGAGTATTTTCTGGTCATCATAATGGGAGACCCAGACAATGGGGTTTAGGGCACTGCCCTCCGGAGGTCACACTAGGTACTACAAGTTTGTAGACACCGCCTCCTCCGCTTATAAACCCCTACCGCAGGGAACATCCTCAGTTTTAAACTTAGTGTGCTCGGAGGATCACGCTTTGCTTGCACTTCACTGCATTCTCACAGCTTACGTGATGGCGTCTGAAGACAAGGTAAAAAGGTTCCAGTCGGGACCTGCGACAGCCTCCCCGCTCACCCTTGTGGAACACGCAGGTGGAGGTACCGGAGGCCTAGGGCCTGGACACTTTGTGTTCTCCCGGTACGCTGTTGCGCTCCTTTCCATCCCTCTCTGGGGGGCTCTGGAGAGTGGGAGATGGGAGCCTTGCACAGCTCCGCTCCGTCCGAGGCCTCCCTAAATGGTGTTTACAGACCGGACTGGAGCCAGCCCAGTCCGAGGCCTCCCTAAATGGTGCTTACACTCCGGACTGGTGCTGCACCCCCGTCCGAGGCCTCCCTAAATGGTGCTTACAGACCGGACCGGCACTGAGGCACTCTGTGTCTCCTGTGTGCCTGGGGGTAGTGTCTGTCACTTTATGTGGCCTGACACTCAGACCGCGCGTTACCCTCGGTCCGCGGTTCTGCGGGTGTACCCTGTGCTGGGGTCACCCTGGCTGACCGCCCTGTGTGTCACAGGGGCTGAGGCCGTGGGCTGCGGAGGTTTGTTTGTACATGCAGTCTGTGTATAACTTTTTACACTTTTTCCCGCGCTGCGGGCTCCGGCTCCCTCATGCTGAGGCTGCTTGGAGGATGGGAAGCAGCCCGTGCGGTGACGTCATCGATGGGCGTGTGTGTGTGTTTCCCGCGTGTCTTCGGCGCCGCCCACAGTTTCACTGTCGGCGGCCATCTTTACCCTCACTTCCCGGTTGGGATTTGTATGCAGCGTGTGCCTGCACTCCAAAGGGGAGACCGGAAACCGTCGCGGAGGTCACACACACCGCTTCCTCATACCGCTTTACTGCGGTCGGTAAGCCACCGGGACTCCCGGTTTTGTTGTCTGCATTTTGGCTTATCTTCCCCTACTGTGGCGATGTCCTCAGCCGGGAAGCGTGCTGCTAGGGCGGCAGAGACCACCATTACCTGTGCTACATGCAATGGAACACTGGTGGAGGGGTCCTGCAATAACTGCGGACGCCCAGAGGCCCGGGCTGGCACTGCTGAGTCAGCAGCTCCGGTGCTATACCCTGAGGTTCAGGTGATCTCAGGGCCATGGGAGACTCAGAATAAGATCAATGAATCTCTGTTGTCTCAGCTGTCCTCCATGTCGCAATCCCTGGAGGCACTTAATAGGAGGCTGGATAGCCCAGCTACTCCGTCCAGCTACCCCCGGGTGTCTCCCTCTTCTGCTGTGAGACCCCTTAAGCGGGCTCGTCGTGAGGAGTCACCCGAGCTCCAGGCTCTCTCTGAGGAGGAGCGTTCCTCTGATGGTGAGGACGATGATGGGGGTTCAAATTTCGGGTCTGTGTCTATATCTGAACCGCCAGACGGGGTGGAGGATCTGGTGTCCTCTATCAACGAGACCTTACATCTCGTGACACCCCCTGAGGAGGTGACGGTGCACCCGAAGGAGGTCTATCAATGGCTGCGGCCAGAGGCTAGACCAAGTGGTTCCTTCATGGACCACACTAATTTTGGAAGGGTGGTTAGAGCTCCCAGGTTACATCCTGGGCGGCGCTATGTCCGTAAACCCAAGGACAATCGATTCCCCTTCCCCCAGGAGGTGCTTCAGGAGTGGTCGCAGTCCCCGAAGGTGGACGCTTCCATGACCAGGATTGCTGCACGCTCCCTTTTCTCTGCCTCTGATAGCTCCTCACTGAAGGATGCGACGGATAGACAGGTCGAGCAGCTCGCCAAGTCTTCCTATGAGGCTGTGGGGTCTTCATTTGCCCCTACTTTTGCCACGGTCTGAACCTTACAAGCGATTACTACCTGCTTGGATGGTATCTCTGACCTGGCAAGATCCAGTCCAGAGGTCCTAGCACTTACCGAAAGGGCAAGGGCCTATGCGGACTACGCCAGGACGGCGACTCTGGAAACTGCCACTCGCTCAGCTGTGGCTTCGGCCAATGCTATAGCGATCCGCAGGTTGTTGTGGCTGCGTCTTTGGGACTCAGATGCCACATCCAAGAAGATTTTGCAGAATCTTCCGTTTGCTGGTGACAGGCTTTTTGGCACCGAACTGGACAAGCTGATAAAGGATTCTGCTGAGTCTAAGATACCGCAGAATAAGCCTAAGCCACGGTATACCGTTAAAAGGAACCCAAAACAGTGGTCCTTTCGTTCCAGCTCGCAGTCATCAGCACCGTCCGCTCGCACGGACCGAGGGGGAAAGCCCGCTTCCCAGTGGCGCTCTAAGAGTCGTCCAAAGAAGCCGGCGGGGGCGGCAGCTGCCACCCCCAAACCCGCCTCTACATGACTCGCTCTCTCATCCTGCCTCCCCACAGGTGGGGGGCCGCTTGTCTCGCTTTCAGGACAAGTGGCTACTTCACGTTCAAGATCAGTGGGTTCGAGACGTGATCTCGCGAGGGTACAGGATAGAGCTGACGTCAAAGCCGATATCCCGATTCCATCGGTCGGGTCCCATCACCAGAAAAGGCTCAGGCTTTTTACCAGGTGTTGGAGGGTCTCCGCAGAGACGGAGTGGTGGTCCCGGTGCCTTCCGGAGAGAGGTTCAGGGGTTTTTACTCCAACCTCTTTATCGTCCCGAAGAAGGACGGATCCTTCCGTCCAGTACTGGACCTGAAGTTGTTCAACCATCACGTGTTGGTTCGGAAGTTCCGTATGGAATCACTGCGCTCCGTGATCGCAGCTGTGTCACAGGGGGACTTCCTAGCGTCCATAGATATCAGAGACGCTTACCTTCACGTACCCATTGCACCGGCTCATCAGCGCTGGTTGCGATTCGCAGTGGGGGAAGAACACTTCCAATTTGTGGCGCTGCCGTTCGGGTTGGCCTCGGCACCGCGGGTGTTCACAAAAGTGATGGCCTCCATGATGGCTCTCCTGCACATGCAGGGACATGCCGTCATTCCCTATTTAGACGACCTGCTGGTCAGGGCGCCATCAGAACACCTCTGTCAAGAGAGCCTGGATGTGACCATGCGGTCTCTGGAACAGTTCGGTTGGCTCCTCAATATTCAGAAGTCAACGCTAGTTCCGACCCAGTCTTTGACATATCTGGGCATGGACTTCAACACAGCCTCAGCCCTGGTGTCTCTGCCACGAGTCAAACAGATGGCGATCCAATCAGGAGTACAAGCAGTCCTCCTGTCACCACAATCATCCCTACGGGTGTTGATGAAGCTGGTGGGGCGCATGGTGGCAGCAATAGAGGCGGTACCGTTCGCACAATTTCGCCTCCGTCCTCTTCAGCTGGAGATTCTCCGCAGGTGGGACAAGAGGACGATCTCTCTGAATCGGCTGGTGACCCTTTCCCTACCGACCAGGGATTCCCTGCAGTGGTGGCTACAGCCACATCACTTGTCTCGGGGCCGGTCCTTCATCAAACCGTCATGGTTAGTGGTGACCACCGACGCCAGTCTGAAGGGCTGGGGGGCGGTGTTCTTGCACCACAGGGCCCAAGGCCTCTGGACTCAGTCGGAGTCGGCGTTGCAGATCAACGTACTGGAGATCAAGGCGGTCTATCTGGCACTCCTGGCTTTTCAGAGATTCCTCTCAGGACAACCCATTCGGGTTCAGTCCGACAATGCGACGGCCGTCGCTTATATAAATCATCAAGGAGGAACCAGGAGTGCAGAGGCTCTGGCCGAAGTCCACCGCATCCTATCCTGGACGGAGGACAACAACTGCTTGATCTCCGCAGTTCACATCCCAGGGGTCGAAAACTGGGAGGCCGACTATCTGAGCAGGCAGGGGATGGACGCCGGAGAGTGGTCTCTTCATCCAGACGTCTTCCAGGACATCTGCAGCAGATGGGGCACTCCGGACGTGGATCTGATGGCCTCACGGCTGAATCATCAGGTTCCGCAATACATGGCGAGGTCATGGGACCCCCAGTCTCTGGGAGCGGACGCCCTGATCTTGACTTGGTCCAGATTCCATCTACCATATGTGTTCCCGCCTCTGGCTCTGATTCCCAGGGTGCTGTGGAAAATCAGGTCGGAGTGCAGCGTAGCCATTCTAGTGGCCCCAGACTGGCCCAGGAGGTCCTGGTATCCGGACCTGTGGCAACTGTCAGGCGGACACAGGTGGGCTCTTCCAGAACGCGCAGATTTACTCGCGCAAGGCCCATTCTTCCACCTCAATTCCAGGGCCCTCAGATTGACTGCATGGCTCTTGAGGCCTGGCTGCTGACATCCAGGGGTTTCTCCCCTACGGTGGTTGCCACTATGAATCGGGCTAGGAAGCCAGTTTCCAGGAAGATGTACCACAGAACGTGGAAAATCTTTTTTACTTGGTGTGCCTCTGGCGGACGGTCTCCGTGGCCCTTGTCCATCCCGACGTTGTTGGCTTTCCTACAGTCGGGTTTGGAATTGGGATTATCCCTTGGCTCTTTGAAAGGTCAAGTATCAGCACTTTCTGTGCTGTTTGACAGGCGATTGGCGCTCCTCCCGAAGGTCCGTCAATTTCTGCAGGGGGTGTCACGGATGGTTCCGCCCTACAAGAGACCTCTAGACCCTTGGGACCTTAACATGGTCCTGGCGGCATTGCAGAAACCGCCGTTTGAGCCTCTGAGGGAAGTTTCTCTATCTCGTCTATCCCAGAAAGTGACCTTTCTGGTGGCGATTACATCTCTGAGGAGGGTCTCAGAATTGGCTGCTCTATCGTGCAAGTCACCCTTTCTGGTGGTTCACCAAGACAAGGTGGTGTTGCGTCCACGGCCAGAATTCTTGCCGAAGGTGGTTTCAACTTTCCACCTGAACCAGATTGTTCTCCCATCATTTTGCCCCGCTCCCGTTCATCAGGTTGAACGCGACCTCCATACTCTGGATCTCGTGAGAGCTATACGCATTTATGTGTCTAGGACCGCCTCCTTTAGGAGTTCGGATTCCTTATTTGTTCTTACGACAGGTCGCTGTAAGGGGTCCGCGGCGTCGAAATCGACATTGGCCAGATGGATTAAGGCTTCCATCCAGGAGGCTTACCGGACTTCTGGTTTGCCTCTCCCGGTGGGATTGAAGGCTCACTCTACCAGAGCCGTAGGTGCCTCCTGGGCTTTGCGACATAGAGCGTCTGCTCTACAGGTGTGTCAGGCGGCCACTTGGTCCAGCCTGCACACTTTCTCTAAGCACTATATGGTGCATGCCCATGCCTCTGCGGATGCAAGTTTGGGCAGGCGGGTTCTCCAGGCGGCGGTTGCCCACCTTTAAAAGGGAACCATGTGTTATCCGTCTTGTTGAGGAACTCTTCCCGCCCTGGGGTATTGCTTTAGGACATCCCCATTGTCTGGGTCTCCCATTATGATGACCAGAAAAAAGAGAATTTTGTTTACGTACCGTAAATTCTTTTTTCTTTAATCATCAATGGGAGACCCAGCACCCACCCAGTTGTTCCTTTGCATGTTTTGCATTTGCTCTGTTCTCTGTTGAGACAGTGTTTGCCGGGTTGTTGAACCGTTTGTGCACGGCATTCTTCCCGATGTTTCGGTGTGGTTTATTTCCTCCTCGCAGCTTGTAGACCAAACTGAGGATGTTCCCTGCGGTAGGGGTTTATAAGCGGAGGAGGCGGTGTCTACAAACTTGTAGTACCTAGTGTGACCTCCGGAGGGCAGTGCCCTAAACCCCATTGTCTGGGTCTCCCATTGATGATTAAAGAAAAAAGAATTTACGGTACGTAAACAAAATTCTCTTTTTCACTACTCGCTCATCAATACGTGTTTTATCTCTGGCTGAGATTAGAAAATAGATAATCTTTTCTAGAATGGTATCTTGTTTAGTAGTCATGGATAGCGCTATTTATCTGCTGATTTGGTCTTACTCAGCAAGTAACCAGTGCTGGGCAACTTACTGAAAGTGTGGCTCCTGGGAGAAAATGAATGTATTTCCTCCCAGAAGCTGCCAGCTTTCAGTCATACTGCGATCGGCAGTGTTTTAGAAGTGAAGTCTTTTGTCAAAAGCTGATTCTAAACATTGAGTCTATTCCTTTTGTCCATTTCCAATATGCACAGATGCTTTACCTGTCCCATGATCCACGATGATTAGGCGTGATGAGTGATTAAAAATAAGCTCTCCAAAGTGCAGAGAAACACCAAAATACAATAAATAATGTATAAATTACACTGATGGAAATACAGGCTGCATAGAGATAAAGATATATACACAATTCACAAGACTAAATTAGAAAACTGCAAACTTATAAAAATATAAATTTGGCACCGATAAATATATAAATCAATGCACTCCAATCACCGTGCCAACATAATAATAATCATGTATGGGTATGACATGAATTAAACAGGTTTTTTTTTTTTTTTTTTTTTCTTTTCATGGAACACACAATAAACTCGGTTACAAAATATATATACAATGTAATATTGAAAATGTCAAAGACGATTTAGACCTGGAATAGAAAAAAATGTATTATAGAACAATAAAGTACATAATATTTACACACAAAATATAGGACATTTGGCAGAAAAATAAAATTACAAACTTGGAGACAGAATCTGAATATAAACCTGGGCAAATACAAATCAAGATCGCAAAACTAAAACACACAGAATAACCAAACCTGAGTCAGCAATATCATATCTCACAGGACGATAGGAAGTATTCACATAGAAAGATGGCTTACTCCATCATAGGATGCGTTCACAGATCAGAGACTACATCTACTTACATAATTCTCCTATTGCGTCTGTCACTTTAAGCGTCTGGTTGTCCTATCGCTGGGCCGCCATCTTTAGATACCTGGGTACACAAAGATGGCAGTGGCATGACCCAGCACGACATGCACATTTACACAGCCAACACCCTTGGACACCTGGGCTCAAAGGAAAGAGCGCAGGGGGAGAGCGCACTGGGGGGAAGGGGGGAGCTCAAAGGAGAGACCACAGAGGGAGACAGCATAGGGGGAGGTAGTGCACGGAGGGGGGTGGCGGGGCACAGAGACAGCTCAGAGGAGAGAGCACACGAGGGGAGAAGACAGCACATGGAGTTCAAAGGGAGAGACCACTGAAGGGAGAAGACTGCATGGGGGGAGGGTGCATGGGGGGGCTGAGACAGCTCAAAGGAGAGAGCGTATGAGGGTAGAAGTCAGCACAGGGGGGAGAATGAGCTGTTCCCCCAATCCTCCTTCCCCATGCTGTCTTCTACCCTCGCGTATGCTCTTTTTTGAGCTGTGCACTAAGGTGAGAGCAAAGAGGGGAGAAGACAGCAGAGAGGGAGAGAAACAGCACACGGAGAAGAGACAGTTCACAGGGGAGACAGCTCAAAGGAGAGAGCACACAATGGGAGAAGACAGAAATGGGGAGAGTGCGTGCATCGGAGTAAACCACTCAAAGGAGAGCGCAAACAAGGGGAGAAGACCGCACAGGGGGAGAGAGTGCACAGGAGGAGACAGCTCAAAGGAGGAAGCACACAGGGAGAACACAGTGGATGGGGGTAGAGACAGCCACCTCCCACAGCACCACAGAGCCCGCCCCCATCATGATGTTGATGCCCTTTTGATGTACCCATCTAGTAAGGATATAATGAAGCATGTAATGAGAGAAAAAAATGAATGTTAAAGCAAATAAATAATAATGAGAAACTCTCCGTTGGTTCAAGCAATAAGGAGCACAAGTATGAAAAAGGAATATCCAGTATGTCTCTTAGGCGGCCGTCACACGGTTCAATATTGCTAACAATATCGTTTACGCAATCTGCTTTTTGATCGCTTAAGCGATATCGTTTGTGCATCGCTGCGTGCGATCAAGCGATTTTACAATGTAAAATCGCTTGATCGTGACATCACAGATATGAGAGCAGGAGCTCATATCAAGCGATAAACGCTTGTTCAATCTGCTTCATCGTGGTGTGTGACACCACGATGATCCATCTCCCAGCGGCTGAGCCTATGCTGGGAGAAGGTATCTATGGTAAACGTCGGGTTACTAAGTGCCACGCGGCGCCTAGTAACCCGATGTATACCATAGTTACCAGCGATCTCGCTGGCCCACATCGCTGGTGAGTCTGTGTGACATCTCACTAGCGATGTGAGCGATATCGTTAGCGATCGCGTGTGCATGTGATCGCTAACAATATCGCTCACGATATTGAACCGTGTGACGGCCACCTTAGATGAGTAGCGATCGTGATTACCCCTCCTCATTGATCTAACAATTCTTTCTATTCTGTAAGCTATAAAATAAGATTTAGATCTACTATGTTGGGAAATTTTTAATGTTAGACAACCCCAAAAAATATTAAATTAAATTAAAAAAATATTTAATTAAATATAAAACATAAATTAAAGGAGCCAACAGCTATGCAGTAGGTGATTGATGTGTGCAACCTCACATCACTATTTGTTTTGTTTATTCCTCTGTGGTCTTGTCTTTCTGCTGTAAGCTGAACTCAACAGACTTTCATTTCACTGAGGGGTGGGGGGGGGTTTGCTTGCAGCAGAAAGACAAGAGCCCATAGAGGAGGAATAAAAAAAAAAAGCAAATAGTGATGTCATGCACACGTCAATCACCGGCAGCATAGCACTAAATCCTGGTGGTTGGTTCCTTTCAAGTTAAAGTTTTAAAGGGTTTTGTTTTATAGCAACAAAAATAAGGGAACTCGGATATTGTGAAATATTCTGTTTAAGGAAAAGGCAAAGCACATTTAATGGGGAACAGAAGGGTGGCACTTTGTCTACAATTGGTTATTTACAAAAAAAAAAAAAAAAATTCCATCAGCCATAAAATAAATGTATTCTTGTGTGGGTGTGAAAGAAGGTTCAAAAGGTTTTCTTAAAGGGAACCAACCAGCAAGGGCTATAAAGTGAAGCCAGTTCCTCACAGGCTCTGGATACTGAATGCAATCATACCTTTACTTCAATGATTCCATGTGTGATTGCAGAGAAATCCGTTATCAAACATCTGGAAATCTGTGCAGCACATTACATAAGAGGGGCTGTTTCTTTTTATTACTCTCCTGTCAGCTCTAAGCTTAAACCCTTCTCCTCCCTCTCTCCCTCACCTCTCCGTCCCTGTCGCTCTACCAGGCAGGTCCTTTCTGCCCCAACTCATCACTTCACCCTCCCTCCTCCCTTCATCTCCTCCATGTCCTGCTTCTGCTGGGTTGTAGTGTCTCTGGTTTTGCAGATTGTGTGATGGAGCATGCTGCAGGTTGTACTGTGTCTGGATCTGCAGATTGTGTGATGGAGCATGATGGGAGTTGTGTTCTGGATCTGCAGATTGTGTGATGGAGCATGCTGGAGGTTGTAGTGTCTAAGGATCTGCAGATCCTGAGCCAGTAACACTACAACTCCCAACATGCTCCATGGACAGATCCCCATCATCTGTGATCTGTGGTGACAATAGCGGGGATCTGTCCCAGTCTGTGAGAGGAGACAAATCAGGATGTGCAGAGACTGGAGAGGGCGGGGCCACAAGCAGGGGATGGAGGGAGGGGGGATGGTTTGGATTAGAGCAGATGGGGGAGTAATAAAAGAAACCCAACCCCACATAGTGATGTTCTGCACAATCCGTTCCTCTGCTGCACAAATTTTTCAATGCTTGAAAAAAGTTTTCTCTGCAATCATACATGTAATCATTGAAGTAAAGGTATGATTGAACTCAAGGTCCCATCTCACGCTTCAATGCGTCGGCGAACCGACCAACGATCTGACGACCTAGATCGCTGGAACAACGTCCAATGATAGCTAGTGAATTGTCACACGTATAGATATCGTTAACAACGCAGCAATGACTCCGCGATAAGCGAACGATACTTGAGGTCGTTAGCTCACTTACATTCTTCACTTCTCAATAGGCAAAGTCGGTAACGACATCGTTATCGAGGTGTCACACACCCATGCTGCAGGTTGAACGAATGCTGATCGTTTGGTTTAAGGTCCGGTTCACAAACCTCCCATCAACGATCTGCCCGATTATCGTTGATTGTACTTGTCACTCTGAACGACTGAAAACCCGTGATATTTCAACGATATCGTATTGTGTGACGGGGCCTTTAGTATCCCAGTACCTGTAAGGCTACATTCACACGGTGCTTAATTGCATCGTTAGCAGATCGGCTGAAACCGCTACATTATTTGCAGTGAAATGCTGTGACGTTTGTCCCAGTCAAGTCAATGCATTTCACTATTTGGCATTCAAACACTGCACTTTTAACGGATCTACTTTTGGGCTCAAAATTGGATCTGTAAAAAGAATGAACATGTCCATTTCTTAGCGTTATTTCGCTGCGCTATTTACTCATCTCGCTGCGCTCCCCCGGTGATCTCCCCTCATACTGATGCCACAGGACCTGTGAAAGGACCTGGCACTGTACCATTTGACCGTGTGACATCGCCTGGTCACAGGATCAAGCCGCAGGTCCTAGAGGCAGTGACACTGTGGCCTCCGGGAATTTGATGACAACATCGGCGGTCACTGGGGAAGTGCTGGAGGTGAGAATAAAGCAGCAGCATTCACGCACAGAACGCTGCACTTTGTGAGGATCCGTTCTTGGTGCAGTTTTTGCACCAAAAACGGATCCTCACAAAACGCAGCAATATGATGTGTGTGAATGTAGCCTAAGGCAACAGCTTCACTTTATAGCCCCAAACCTGCTGGTTGGTTCACTTTAATAATTATTAAGTGGATGGATAACTGCTAGACCATCATGAACATGTGAAGGTTACTGCTGAGACCATGTAGAAAAATATTTTTGGTAAATCTCATTGAAGTCCTCAATGCTAAAGTAAAAGAGAACAGTGCTTGAACGCAATTGGCTGGATGGTACGACAACCCTCAACATTGTTTGCAAGTACGTTGTATGAAGAAGAAATAGAAATTGGAGCCTGACAAATTGTTTGTATCATGTGAGGAGTTTTGCTTGGTCCAGCACATCCAATCCACCAATGGAGAGCCCAAAGTCATGGCTCCTTGACCCACCATAGGTATTGAGCTGATACTGCTGAGTGGCACCCACCCGGACATTCAGGTGGCCCAGGGTGACCTCTAAATAGCTGCACTTCTGCCTGACACTATAATAAAGTATATGTCCCCAGGAGAAGAGACTTATCTAGTTCTGAAACATATTAACATCCTTGAGGCAAGAAACGATAAATGAACATTTGAGGCAAAAATGATTGTCGCTTGGAAAAATCACTATTTTTTATTTTAAATTTAACAAAACTAGGGAAAAAGTGTATAGTGGTGTGTACATTTCCTCTAGCTACTGTCTTGTATTGTGTATATAAAACAGACAGTTGGGTACGCAGGAATTATGTATTTTCTCTGCTTCAGTTAACAACTACAGGTTTTCAGAATAATTGTGGCTAATCACCAGCAATGAGTTGGGTATGGTAAAAAAAAAAGGAAAGCAAATCTAAAATCTGATGCCTCTCTGAGTTAGGCCAGAGACACACTAGTGAGAGTAATGCGGGAGACTCCCTTGAGTCACTGGGTGTCATCACCCGGAGTGGCCAGCTGCACACTCCTGTCCGGAGAGCCGCTGGCCGTCCGAGTCTGTCGCCTTACTGGAAAATCTGCTGTGTGAGTAAAGGCCCCATTACACGTATCACTAGCGATATCGCTGCAATGTCACAGGTTTTATGACGTTGCGGCGACCTCGCCAGCGATATCGCTGCTTGTGACACGTAGCAGCGCGCGGCACCCCGCTGTGAGATTGCTGATCGTCATGGAAAGGCCTGGACCATTTTTTCATTGTCGGTCTCCCGCTGGGCATGCTGCATCGGTGTGTGTGATAGCGGGAGACCAATGATCTCCACGCTATGCCCGTGACAGTGATAGATCCCAATGACCATCGGGGGTCGCCGCATCGGTGAGTAGATTTGCCTGAGTGGCATCTCACCACTTATTGACATTCCAGCAATCCCTGCCAGGTCGTATCGTTGTTTGGATCGCTGGAATGTCGCTAGGTGTAACTGGGCCTTAACACAATTGTTGGTTTGGGATGCTGTGCACTAGGCTCAGCTCTCATGAGTCAGTCTTTGCATGTATACTTTGCTGCTATCTGTTCTAGGCTTTATTTCGTATACGTTTCTGGTTTTCTTTCGGTGATTTATATTCAGAACCAATAAAACTGGTTATGCTCAGTCGCATCAAACCTGCGGGTGTGAATGGGTCCTGGAGCACCTGAAATGTCCATTTGACCAAGGAGACGACAATCCCACGGGCTAACCCACTAACCGGTCGCAGCAGACAAAACCTGACGTACATAGGTCATTTCCTGATTATATATTCTCTTTAATGTATATTAAATATATAAGAACTAATGATGAGCCAGCATGCTCGGCGCTACTCGTTACTCGCACGAGTATCCCGGTACTCGGGATGCTCGGCGTGCACCGAGTACCGCCGAGATGCTCGGACTCTTCGCAAATAATTATTAGATATGAGCGAGTACTAAAATGCTCGGGTGCTCGATGCTCGGGCCGAGCATCCCAAGATACTCGTGTACTTGGCCCGAGCACTGAGCCCAATGTAAATCAATTAGTGACAGGCTCCGCCCACAGACTTCCGTCTATAAAACGAGTGTTTCTGTGAAAGGGCAGGAGGGTGGGCTTTTTCAAATCATCGCAACATACAACACCTCGTTGTGCCCCCCAGAGGGACCCTAACAATTAATGATGAGTGAGCATGCTTGGCGCTACTCGTTACTCGCTCGGGCTCTTCGCAAATAATTATCGATCTGACACAAATACACATCTCCCTTCAGTGCACACAGTGAGCTGGCACCTCACAGAGAGCAGATTGGATGTCCCTGCTGAAGGATCTGGGGTTTTGGCTCTTAAACCTGTCGGATTAAAGCAACACCTTCATCCAGATACTCCGGTCTTCTGGTTTTCTTTGGTAGCAGTGCGGATCGTACGACACTTCATCCTATACAGGCTATTTCTTGACCGCGGTTACCCGTGGATGTGTGGATCCTCCGGCGGCTGCCTCCTGAGTGATGAAACTGGTTCTGGGTATACACAACCTCATCAGGTGAGCAGATTCCCTGAAAGCATTTACCTTGCCTCTTTACTAAAGAGATAAAACCCTATTGCGCATTTATCTCATATTCCACATGTGATTGGCTGTTGCCTGTCAATGCAGTGAATATGCATGAAACTTAATAGGTGGCCCCGGAAGCAGCTGCAGGAGACTAGTCAGCCCGATCTACCTATTCTTCCATCTATCTATTAATCTAGCTATCTTTCAATGTTATCTGTCTGTCTATATTTTGGGCATGTTCAGTGTAAAATCCTGAACCGGCTCGGCCGCATTCAGCCGCGGACGGATCTGGCACCATCGTTATCAATACGTCGTCTTGACGCATTGAGCCGCATCCTGTCACATCAGGATTTTGGCTGCAAAATCTTCTACCGCAAAAATGCGGCACATCAAAACGCCGCACTTGTCTGCATCCATCGAAAACCTGATGTCCATGCATCCCCATTTAAGCATAGGGACGCATGTCTGATCAGAATGCGTCAGGATTTCGGTGGATACCTACGCATTACTGCAAAACACCAGTGTGAAACCACCCCAAGACCTGATTTTTCATGCTGAAACAGCATATTTCATTCTTCCTAATAAGAGTATTGCAACATGTCAGCATTGTGTAATAATTGAATATTTCTGTTTGATGATATTTCTGGGAAGCCTATGACTCGTCTTTTTTTCTGATAAAGCAGAATGTTGCCAGCAGCAGAACAGTTTTATATGACAAATTAAATTGAGTTTAGAGTCTAAAAGTGAATAAATAAAATAAAATGATGTACTGTACTATGGTGGCCCAATACTTACTGTTTTTTGAAGGATTGATCCTATTTATACCTTTTGTGACTGAGGCTTACTGTGATAAAATAAATGTCTTCTGGCCTGTGTCTGGCCCAAATAATCGGATAGTTTGGACTAGTATAGTAGACTGTACTATACTATACTGCACAATAGTATATTCACTGCCTTTCTACAGTGCATCCAGATGTTCTGCCTGACACACCCTAAAATTAGATTCAGACAAATTACCGATAGGATGATAGACTTCAATGATAACCCCTGACGAAGGTGATGTTTTTCACCGAAACACGCGTTGGGTTGCAGGGCATCGCATACCCTCCGGACACTGTAGTATATTAAGTTACTGATTCCAGCTTCTCATTACATACACTGGTGATCAAACAATGAACAATGTATGACCACTTGAGTTTTTTCAGACAGAATGTGATCTATATTGATCAACATTTGAAGGTTTTTGGGTAAGGGATACACAATGCCACTAGAACAGTGTTTTCCAAAATAACCAAAGTTTATCAACTTAAAACCTTTAGAGTGCATACTCACAGTCAGAGTTTTCAGCATTGTGGACGCAGCATCTTGCCACTGTGTCCAAAATGCTGCGTTGTACAGTAGAAGCAAAGTTGATGGAATTTGTAGAAATCCCATCCACACTATGCTTCACCCGACCACAGCGTTCTTTCAGCTGCTGGACTTCCGCATCCCTGCAGCATATTCAATTCATGCTGTGGAGTCAGAAACAGATCCCATGGGCTGCACGCAGGGAGAAATCACCCTGCACCCACCGCAGATCATGAATACAGGGTGGCTGCGGTCTCCCTGCGTGAACCCGCGGGTTCTCTTAGATCCGGAGGCACTTATTTTGCACAAGACATAATGATCATAATTAGGGAACAGTAATGACTGTAGCACAGAAAAAGAATTAAACTAAATTTTGTTAAAGTTACAGCAGTCACTAATCAGTAAGAAGTGTACAGGCCTTTGCTTTGTACAGGCCTTTTATTTGAATGCCTTCAGCACATCTGCGGCCACAGAACATCACTAGTCTCTTACACTGCTCTGGAGTGATTTTGCTCCACTCTTCTTCCAGTCTCTTCCACAGTTCTGTGACTGTTGTGGGTTTATTGGCCGTTGCTTCGACACCAAGGATTTTCCAGAGGTTTTCTATTGGGTTTAGATCAGGACTCTGTGCGGCCATTTCATTGTTCAATTTCAAGGTACTGCTTTATCCATTTTGCTGTGTGGCAGTAGGCATTGCCCTGCATGAATATTGCTGCCTGATTGAGTGCTGAAGATGAGTAAGAAACCACAAGTTGTTGAAGAAGGTTATGTTACACACTTTCATTCACTCTGCCATGTAGCTGTAGGAGAGGTCCAACCCCGACAGCAGAAAACATTCCCTAAACCATGACACTTCCTCCACCACCTTTCACTGACTTCTTTAAACACTTTGTGTTCAGTCTTTCCCCAGTTTGTCGACATGTTTCCCATCAGTCCCAAATAAATTAAACTTGCTGTCATCACTAAAATAAACTGTTCACCACTTCTCCATCCACACAACATGTTCCTCACCGAAGGTGAGTCCAGCCTTTTGATTCTTTCTGCTAATGAGAGGTTTGGTCACTGCAGAGTGGGCTTTCAGTCCAAATGTTCTTAAACATATTGACACTTTAGGGCGAGACACATTCTTACCCTGTTCAATGTTTAACTTGAAACAATCACCCATGGAGATTCTTTGCATTATCCTGTCCTCTCTTGCATTTATCTTTTGAGGGTGACCAGCCTTCTTGGGGGACTTGAAAGATTTTGTGATGTTGTAAAGATGCAATATTCTAGAAATCACAGACTTGGAATGACAAACTTCTGTTGCTATGACTGATAGGGTGACTCTTTTGGCCTTTATCTGGGCAACCTGCTGCTGGAGTGTTTCAGTCACTTTGGAACGGTACAACATTTTTGCAAAGTGGAAAGTTAGGTCGCCAGGTAAATAAGGTTTGTCAGATAATTAAGGAAATTAGCACCAGGTGCAGAGTAACACCAATACCTTGCAGGAATCTGAAAGTGTTCTCTAATTTTGATTAGTTTCTTTTTCATTTATCTCATTTACATTTTTATTCGGTGCTTTGGAATATATTCAATTCATGAAATAAGATTAAAATCCTGCTAATTTACTCAGGATATTTTCACATAGGATAACACAATGACCTGGACATTAAGGAAATTGTGTGTTGTTCTCTAATCTTTATCACCAGTGTATGTATGTATATAAATATATATACAGTATATATTAGTGCATCTCAATCAATTAGAATATCATCAAAATTCAATGTATTATTGCTATGTTTCAGGGTGTTTCAGGGAGCTTAGAAATGTGTTGACTAATAAATCAATATTATATTCACCCTTTGATGTCTTGTGGAATACGGCAGTGCAGCTTCTAACCCTTCATCCTCCCTACTTTTAATTGTCTGAAATAATGGCCTTGGGGTTTGGTTTACATTGCCTGTAAGCCATAATCATCAACATTAACAGAAAAAAAAACACTTGAAATAGATCACTCTGTAATAACTACATAATATATGCATTTCACTTTTTGTATTGAATTACTTAAACTAACTTTTAAAGGTAACCTGTCACCCCCTTTGGGCATTTTAAACTGTGCCCACCAGGTTAAACATAATGGAAATGGGGTTTTTCTAACCCCTCTATGTGCCCAGACGTCACCCTCATACCTGAGAAATCAACTGTTTTTTTGTCCCACACTGCATCCTATTTGGTCCGGGAGGCCTGGTCTGCATCCTGGTGGATTAAGTCCTCGACGCCCCCTGCCAGCAAAACCCACCTTGCATTTTTGAAATTGCCACCCCCTTCTGTGGACGGCCGTTGATTGACAGGTGCACTCGCGCCTGCGAAGTGGAGCGGGTCACCGTCCCCAATTAAAGATAGTGCCGAAGTCTTGCGAGATTTGTGAAGGCGGGTTTTGCTGGCGGGGGGGGGGGGCGAGGACCTAATCCACCAGGACTGCAGACCAGGCCTCCCAGACCAAATAGGATGCAGTGTGGGACAAAACAAAAGTTGATTTCTCAGGTATGAGGGGGATGTCTGGGCACATAGAGGGGTTACAAGAACCCCATTTACATTATGTTTAACCTGGTGGGCACAGTTTAAAATACCCAAAGGGGCTGACAGGTTCCCTTTAAAATTTCCCCTCAAAACATAGTTTATGACATTACCTGAGTCAAATGAGGTGTCTGGGCAAAATGTTGTGATTGTAGTTGCAACGGTGCAGATTCCTTTAGTTGACACACATGTACACACACACACACACACACACACACTCAGCTTTATATAGTAGATTGTTGCCTACCATAATGGTAATTACATGTGGCTACACAGTGTTTTAGGATTGTTCTTTAATTTTTATGCTGAATATTTCTTATCTTATTACCCTCTTAGGCCCCTTTCACACTGGCGTTTTTAAAAAAATGCGGCAGATCTGGTAAAAAAAAAACGCATTTTCCGCCTAACGGCTACACTTGGGGCACAGTTGCGGCAAGCCCCATGCATTGTCTATGGGCTTGCGGTAAGTGTGCGGCAGACGTGACAAGTGCGGTTTTGGCAGATGCGGCCACAAAAAAAACCGCCATGGGGTGTGAAAGCACCCTTAACATAGCTTTTTTTCTTGCTCAATATACACATTTTTTACACACATTTATATTTTCATTGATTCTTTTTTGCACTTTACCTGTGTATAATTGATCACTAATTTTTCCCATACTTCTTATTCACACACTTATATTGTCACTTTTTCTTCACATCTTAATTCTATGTATTGCAGTGCACATTTCCTGTTTTCAGCACAATTTTTTCATATTGAATACATATTTTGTCAGATATATTCTAATATAGCATATACTGTATGTGTGCTGGTTTAAACTTGTAAGTTTTTTATTTTGATATACGGTATATGTTTTTAGTCAGTTTTGTGTACGCCTGTTTTTTGCCCCTGCCTTTGTGTTGGTTGTATTGTCACACCAATGTTTACTTGTTTATTAAGAAAATTGATTATTATCCATTTCCTATATCAGGTGTAGTGTCGGTTTTTTTTCCTCCTTTTTGGACTCCTTTTCTGCAGTGACACAAATTCTCAGTTTGTGTTTTTTTTCTTCTACTATACTCCAATTTTTTCTATTGTCCTTGATGTGAGGCCAAGGGGAGGCCGGTGTCTGAGCCCCAAGTGGATGAGCATAGAGCAGCTGGGTGAGCTGGAATCAAGTTTCTATAATAGACATCTATGCATAGAGTTGATCCCTACTATGGAGACATAACAATTACAAAACAATATATGCAGCACACAACGGCTATACAGTCACTGCTGAAAGTGTTGATACCCTCAAAATTATTCCAGAAAATGAAGTATTTCACCAAGAAAATTATTGCAATTACACATTTTGTCATACACATAGCATGGCAGTGTGGGAGAGGGAGCCCAGGATGAGGCCCTTTGTGGATTGCGGGTCTGGCAGCTAATCTGGCTGTTGCCAGAGTGGCAAAATAACTTGGTTTACCGTTGTTAAAATTAAATGCTCCTGTGGGGTTGCGACTTGGTCATGGAGGAGTGAGATGCTTATTTCCGCCGCTCCACTGTGTGGCGCCCCCTGGTTAGGTACCACAGGGAAGTATTCGCTATAACAGTAAATGTGTTTTGTTTGTTTTTTCCCTGTAAGTTGTCAGTTCAGGGTTAAACCTGTGGAGTCTATTCTTACACACACAACACCAAGGACTAGGCCACTCTAGAATAGAAGGTGGGGACTGGTTATTTATTAGGTCCAAAAAGGGGGTCGAGCCTAGTTTAGAGCTCTAGAAGCAGGAAGTTAGTGAGAGAAGTTTACCTCAGTTAGTGCTGGGAAGGCAGTCAGAGAGGACAGGCCTGGCAGCACAGCCAACAGGAGGGAGCCCCATCTTCAAGTGAGGGCCCAGAACAGCAGGCAACGGGCCAGGACAGGTTGGAGTCAGCTGGTCACATTGAGGGAAACCGGCAATGCAGGAAGCCGAGGCAGATTGAGCTGAACTTCTATCTGCAGACTGACGAGCTGCAGGCCCATCGAAACCGGGTTGCTGACAGCACCACAAGGTACCTCGCCACTCAGCACCTAGAACCGATTCTGGACACTACAGGAGAAGGGACAAAAATTGCGGTGGCAGAGGGAGACTAGCTGGGGCTTCCTGTCCGGACCGGTGGAGGCACAAACCTTGCCTGATAGATACAGACCGTGGGACTGGCAGGAGAGCTCTGCGAGGGTTTTAGAAGCTAGGAAGAAGAAAGGAGACCCTGAAAGACACAGAACGCGAACATCTAGAGACTCCATTAGGGGGACCCTGAGCTGGCAACATCCACCCTGTAAACCAAACTGTACCGTGTTTTGTTTTGCCATCAACTGATACCTAGTAGAGTGGAGTTAATTTGAACTGGTTTACGTTGTTCTTCCCGCCAGTGCCCTGAGGGCTCAGCACCATCAGCAGCTCAGCAGAGGGGTAAGAACTGCAACACCTACAACTACTCACCTCATCCACATCCATCACTGCTGCCCTGAGGTAATATCTACACCTGTAGGGAGCTGGACCATTCTCTGCTGCACCCACCATCACCTCAGCGGCTGGCTTGCAGCGCCGGTACCTATATTACCGGGAACTACAGGTGGCGTCACGATCCCCTGTAAATACTCCCTTCTCCCCCACCATCTACACAAATGATAACCAGGGCACAGAACCGGGATCCCGTCCACCCGTGACTCCCTATTCAAGTCATCAGCCCCGGTGTCCGAGTACCCCTAGCCCTGGCCGCATCAACTGCATTGGACCCCTGATCCACCATTAAATTAAACGGACCACCATTTTCACATGGGCAAGTCAAGGAAGTTTACCAGAGGCACCGGAGGAGAAGATTCCAATTCTCAGCGCGGTATTGATCGCTTCCTGCGCTCCGGAACGGCTCCCTAGTAAGGTCCCACAACACCCAAGATGTTGCTGACTCTACACCAGCACAGCGCTGCAGGGCAGGAAAGAAGAAAGAGAGCAAACCGCTTTGCAGAGCTAAGTGATCTACAAAAGGGAGACTCAGACCCTCCAACCCAGCACCGGACGCCACAGGAGGAGAGATAAGTGCCTGTCTAAAAAATCTGCCTACTAAGCGAGACCTAGAGCAGTTTGTGTGCCACTTAGAGTCTACATATAAATCTGAAATGCAGGCTCTAAAATCTGAATTCAGCTCTAGAGGGGAAGAAGTAGAAAAGGTACAGGAGGGTGTACTTGACGAGCTGCAGGCCCACAGAACCCTCCTGGTATCGCACTCCTCCATCTTAGACGAGCTATCATACAAACCGGAGGATGCAGAAAACGGCAACCGCCGCAACATTGTGCGGATTAGAGGGCTTTCAGAGACGATCCCATCCCTGGATTTAGCCAAAACGGTCCAAGCACTATTTCAGCAGATACTTGGAGATGACCAGGGCCCTCACATTGAGCTGGACCGTGTCCACAGGGCGCAGGCACCAAGACCAATCCCTGATGCCAAACCCCGCAATGTCATCTGCAGGGTCCATTTTTACTCCGTGAAGGAGGTTATCATTTTTGCTGCCACACAGTTAGACCAAATAATCTTTATGGACTCTCCGATTCTGCTGCTACTAGATTTTGCCAGGCGTACTTTAGAGCAATGTAGAGGATTTTGACCCCTCCTAGCTGCCCTAAAGGAGAAAGATATAACTTATTGTTGGAGTTACCCTTTTCAACTGATTGTGTCTAAGGATGGTAAATCAGGTCATTCAAAAGACTGGGAGACCTACCAGCCTTCTGCCAGGCTTTTGCACTGCTGGAAGTGGCCCTCCCGGACTGGCTTAGCATTTCCCATATACCTCCTCCACCTCCTAGATGGCAAGGAGTGTGCCATCAAAGATCATCCAGAGGTTCACCCACATCAGGAGATTGTTCCTTTGTTTTTGGTCTTCTCACCTTTTGAGCTGATGTTTTTCCCTCCTTAAGAGTGGGGTGCGCTTTGCACTGCTGCTATATCAGTGCGTACCAACAAAGATTTACAAGACTTCGACTTCCCACACGTTATAATGTTTACCTTCCTTTCCTGATTTAATCCTTCCCTGGTTCCCTTATCCCCTGCCTTACATTCCACCCTCCCTTATCCTTCCCTCCCCCCAACCTTCCCCCCTGACCCATCCCTTTCTATACCTCCCTGGCTTTCCCCTCTTACCCACCCCCTCCCCCCTTTCCAACAGGTTGTTCGTTTATAGGTAACACTTGTTGATAGTGTCCATAATAGTAGACATATGTATGTTTTTATAGTGGAGGGCCCTCCCTCTGAGCTATCACGCATATCCCCTCGTGCTGGGCAATTATGGTTGTGCCGCACCTACAGTTGCTCTTGTTTCTGTCTTCCTACACTAATACTTACACCCTCTTCTTCCTTTTCCTCTTTCCCTTCCCATCCACTATTCCCTTTCTCCTCTATTGCTGAGTGCTCTCACCATTATGTCTACTTGATAGATGCACCCTGTGTCCATGATGCCTACCTTAATTGTTGTTCATTTAATACCAAAGGGCTAAACAAGCCCGAGAAACGCCGTCAGATCTGTTATTCCTTTCACAAAAATAAGTGCAGGTATTAATGCTACAGGAGACCCATTTCTGTACTGACAAAACTCTTAAATGTCAGTTATGGGAGTTGCCCCTTTGGTTTCGCAGCACAAATCCAGATACGAAAGCAAGGGGTGTCTCCATTGCCTTTCATAGGTTTTGTTCTCCAACAATTTTGGATCAGGAGATAGACCCTCATGGTCGTTATATATTTCTGAAAATATGTTGGCTCTCATGTACATATGTAATAGCAAATATCTATTATCCCAACAGGGAACAACAGAGATTCGAAATCCACTCCCACAGACGTCTGGAGGGGTTCGCTGGTTCGGCTCCAATCATCCTGGGGGAAGACTTTAATTTCCCTATTAGTCCCGCTATTGACATGTCGACGGGTAAGGGGCCTTTCAAACTTGCGTTTTTTTCCTGATTTGGAAGATCAGGAAAAAACCTGATTCTTACAGGATTCATTTTTTTGCCCATTTTCTTTAATGATTTCAGGAGAAAACATGAAGAAACAAGATTCTACCTGACAAAATTAAAGTGAATGTGCAAAATACTGTAAGAATCAGGTTTTTCCTGTTCTTCCAAATCAGGAAAAAAACGCAAGTGTGAAAGGCCCCTAAGTTTCATCATTCTGTGCCATCTCTCCACCACCTGAATAAGCAATGGGAGAGACTTCATTTGGTGGATGTTTGGCGCCTTTTGCACCCATCCACTAAAGACTTTACTTTTTATTCCCCTGTGCACACATCGTACAGTAGAATTGACCAATTCCACATTTCCCATTCTCTCCTAGACATGGGGGTTGAGGTGGAAATAGGCTCAATATTGTGATCGGACCATGACCCCATATTTTTCTCATTATAGTTAAGCTCAGATCTTAAAAAGGAATTCACGTGGTGATTGAACGAGAACTTATTGAATGACCTCACTTGTCATTCAGACCTTGTGCACACAATCCAACATTTTGTATCACACCATTCATCAGACCCTTCCCGGTGAAGTGGGAAGCATTGAAAAGTGTGCTAAGGGGCGTCCTTATCTCACATGGGGCACGCTTAAATCGGCTGAGATCTTATGAGATCAGAGAGTTACTCTCCCAAATAACTTCACTAGAATCCGAACATAGAGCACACCCGAACCCACTTTGCTATTCCCAACTTTCCACCACACGCCACAAACTTCTTGCTCTTTTGGACCAGAAAGATCGCGCCTTTAAGGACAAACTCAGATCGCGGTATTATTTACTTGGCAATCAGAGTGGGAAACTTTTGGCTAGAGCCCTACATCCAAATTCCCCCCCAATCTATTATCACGCATATACGAGACGCTAAAGGCAGGCTGCTACACAAAACTAGCAAGATGCTGGCGGGATTTCGCCAATTTTATTCCTCATTATACAATCTTAAGGGACACTATGAAGCTCTCCCATCACAGTTGCTGAATGAGAGATTCTCAGCCTACTTAAAGAAATGTGGATTGCCTTCCTTCCACGGTCGACATGCACACAATTGTCTAGCAGCTTCTCTTTGATAGAAGTGGAAGAGGGGATTAAGCACATGAAGGCGGGTAAAAGCCCCGGCCCTGATGGGTTCACCGCAGGTTTTTTTAAGAGATTTTCCAACCTCCTGAGTCCAATATTCTTAGAGGCCTGTAACGATCTCCTCGGTGGGCTCTTTCCCAGCTTAGACACTTATGGCCCATCTGGTGGTTCTGCACAAACCCAGAAAAGACGTGTCTCTTTGTACCAGCTATAGTCCAATATCCATAATACATTTGGACATTAAATTGTAGGATAAATGGTTAGCGGATAGAATGAAATCCTTACTTGCCGGGGTTATAGATATGGACCAGGTAGGTTTCATCCCTGGTCGCGAGTCGAGGGACAGCATGATCAGATCCATAGCCCTGATTGATGCAGCCGAAAGGAGGGGGATCCCCATGTGCATCCTGTCGATAGACTTGGAGAAGGCGTTTGACAGGGTGCACTGGGGGTTCATGTTCGCCACCCTTACACACCTTGGCTTAGATGAGGTAATGCTCTATTGTATCAGGGCCTTATACATGTGCCTCACTGCTAGGCTGAGGGTTAATGGCTCCCTTTCAGAGCCATTTCCTATACGGAATGGCACGGGTCAGGGTTGTCCATTATCCCCTCTGTTGTACAGTGCTGTGAAAATTAATTGGGACAAAGCATTTTTTAAGTAAAATTGTAAGTTGGGGTTACCAGTCAGTGATTCAAACCAGTTTTAACTGCTTTGAACAGGTGTGAGTGTACAACCTTGAGTAACAAAATGTGGTTTGACTGGTTTTAGTCATAAAATAACAGCTAGCTGCCCCCTCTGCTTCAGTTGAGAGCTTGTTTCTGTGAGGAGTGGTTTAGTGTACTTTTTCTCTCTGTGTGATTTGTGCCTATAAAAAAAGAGGTCTAGAATGATTACTCTTAATGAACATACAAGTCTGACTGTAAGAGAAATGGCTTCCACTGTTGATATTGGAAAATCTACCGTTTCAAGAATAAGTCGCACACACAATGAAACTGGATCTTTTCTCCAAAACAAAAAGGGAAATGTGGAAGAAAAAGGAAAACGACACCAAGATCTGATAAAACACTTAGCAGAAATAGTAAAACTAATGCAAGAAAAACAAGTAAAGACTTGCTTTGTCACAATTAATTTGCACAGCACTGTATATTCTGTGTATGGAGACGTTGGCGTGTGCCATCCGAGGTAACCCTTCTATGTAAGGCATGAAGCTGGGAAGACGGGAGCATAAATTGGCCCTATTTGCGGACGACTTACTTTTATACATCACCAACCCTCTGATTAGCATCTCCAATATACTAGAAGTTACTTAAATTTGGCCATTTCAATAACTTTAAAATTAATACCTCGAAGTCTGTAATGAAGAACATATCCCTTCCTTGAGTAGTAACTTCCTTTTTAGAGCAAGACTTCCCGTTTGAATGGCGAACACAATTTTTAAACTACTTGGGGATTAGAATGTCGCGTGACCTTTTCTCCTTATATGAGCTCAATTTTATTCATTTACTTTCCATGGTGGATGCAAATCTAACCAAGTGGCACAAACTGTCTCTTACCTGGCTGGGCAGGATTCACTCAGTGCGCATGGACCTGTTACTCCGCCTCCTATATTTTCATTAGACCATACCTATCCATCTGCCGGCAGCCTTTTTCTCTAGGCTGAAAATTACATGCTTTATTTGGTCACATGGGGCCCCAGAATCTCCCTCGGGGTTTTACACAAAGGAATTAAAAATGGGGGCATCGAAGTACCAAATCTGTTGCTGTACCATTATGCTGCGATAGACAAATGTATCCTGGATCTTTTCTGCATGGAGGAAAGCAAGAGATGGATGGAAGTGGAGTGTGAGGGAGCAAATATCAACCCCCTTGCATTGATCTGGTCTCCCACACCTCCCACGGTACAGGATTCTTCCTTCCTCACAATACAACTGTACACTTCTTTTAAAAGACAGAATCGTACCCTTCAGCTGACCACTCACCCGGGCCCATTGACCCCCATTTACAGGAATGTCTCCTTCCCAGTGGATATAAATAGCCCCTCCTTTCTCGCCATGCAGAAATCTTACCCGACGCTCCAGGACTTTATAACCCCAACAGGGGTCAAATCCATATCAACCCTCTTTCCAGCTGCTCCCCCACTGACGGGTACTTGGTTTGTGTATACAAGGCTCTTCAGTTACATCCGGTCCTTGCACCTCACAGATATCACTAGACCTTTGACCAGGTTTGAGCTTTTATGTAATGGTCGGACTCATGTTCCGCATGCAATCTCAGCATTGTATGATATTTTTCTAGATCATTTAACCACAGACCCATCAGGGCTTCCGAGGTTCATGCAGAGATGGGAAACTGACCTTGGCAGATGTCTATCTGTCCTAGACTGGGATAAAATCTTTACTTTTACATATAAAGCCTCCCTCACAGCATTACTGCAGGAGAGAAACTATAAGGTGGTGGCGAGGTGGTACAGATGCCCGACTGATATCCATGAAATCTTTTCGGAAGCTTCAGATAGATGTTGGCGTTGCCTGATTCATGAAGGCTCCTATATACATATATGGTGGAGTTGCCCTCTTATCGCCCTGTTCTGGCGAGAAGTGGAGGATCTCTATGAAAGGGTCACATCTCACCCAATAGAGCTTTCCATCGAATTGGTTGGCACTTTTAAATCTCCTTTCCATGTGTATCTCGAAATTTAAGAAGAATTTACTATGCTACTTTTTGAATACTGCCCGGCGACTGATTCCCAGGTGGAGGAGACGAACCAGACGACCGTCCCAGTCGGAGCTGGTCTCTGAACTTAATGTTGTCTGTAGATTGGAGGAGTTGGCGTCTCATTCCTCATCCGGCACGAACAGTGTGGAGAGGCATTTGCGGCGCCCCTGCGTCCAGGAGGCCACAAAGGGAACTGCAGCCAGGCAGGTAGGACAATTGTTGCACAACAACACCCTCACAGCCCACATAACCCACGTACAGTAGGTGACAGCATCCAGCCCTGAGATTGGTGACTCTAGGCAAGCGAAGGGTGGTGGATTTAGAGGAGTAGGTTGGGCACACACGTAGTCAGGTGACTTGACAGTAGAAATAGTGAGGGGGAGGAGGAAGGAGTTCAGTAGGCCATAGTGAGCTGAACAGCAAAGACCAAGAACAGGCCAGAGAACAGCAGAAGGTTGAGCTAAGCTGAGCAGAAAGAAGGGCTCACATGTCCTGTGAGTGTAAGGTGTAGGAGCGCAGAATCTGTACCGAGCCAGTGTGAGCCGGAGGAGAGAAAAAGCACGTCCGAAGCCGACACCACCAGGAGTGTGAGGAGAGAGAGAGGGACGGTGATACCCGGGCCCTAGGAATACAGCTGAAGCTACCGACTGCAGGCGGAGTAGCCCTCCTACAATACTGAAAGACGCAGAGGGAAGGAGCCTGGTAGAGCCTCACACTTGAGGACTGCTGGAGGCTGGGCTGAGTAGAGTGTCGGCTCTAGAGGGGACCGTAGTTTACCCGGAATCCCCAAACAACACAACGGGGGACCACAGCTTCACGTTAGGGTCCCTACCCCAAATGACAGGCAGCTCAGTGACAAACAAAAGAACCCACAGGGGCCCGAGTCACCACCATACTGTCCGGTGTCACACACAACGAAGTAAACCAGAGAACATAAACAGCCCGGAAAGGACACAAAGACTGTGTGAGGGGTCACAGAGAGAGAGACCTGGCTGCAGAGTAAAGGGAATCCGGAGAGGGAGAGTGAGCCCGTGTATTAAGAACTGAGACTTGTAAGAACTGTAACTGAACTGTAAACTGACTTGAAGAACTTGAGAGTAAAATACGGAAAACCCTGAAATTGCTTCCCTTGTGTCTCTGCGTGAAAGCTATTCCCTCCATACAGAATTACAGAAAGCCCTCCACCTGCAGAGCCACAGATGCCAGCTCCAGCACGGAGGACAGATCCCTGCAGCGTTTGCAAAGTAAGTGTATTGCACACTCCACAATAGACTTAACCCTTACTGCCCCGGGGAATACAGTTCTACCCACTGGAACTATCCCATCTAAGCTGCTATTCCATCATCCCCGGAGGTTCTGCAGCAGCAGCGGCGGCTCCATCACTGGCTGCACATAGTGGGTGGCGTCACGGCTGACAATCCCTTGTAAATATGCCCCTTTTATTGCCAAGCCCGGGACACGGTCCGGACCAGGACCACTCGTGACTTCCCCAGCAGCAGACCGGTCCGGTACCAAGTACCCCCGTCCCAGTGGGCCCGACACATTGTAACCTATGGGCGCTTTGGATTATGTACAGAGAGTCCCAAGATTTTAAAACTTGGATATCCCAAGAGGAGTAGAGAGGCAGAATACTCTTTCCTCTAGATTCACCCAATACCATCGTTTTATGGTCAGATTATTCTAAGGTGCGCTCATATATTGTAAATGTATATGTCATATGTACGGTTGAGATGCTTCACTCAAGTCCCCCTCCCTCTCTTGTTTTTTCCCTTTCTCAGTCCCTCTGTCTTTCTTTCTTCTTTCTCTACTTTTATGTTATTGGTATGTTCCCTCACATAAGGGCTGGAGCAACAGGGGTGTCTGAGTTTTTGTTTTTCTGATGATTCGAGTACAAGTACTCTAGAGATGACTGTGACCCTTACCATACTTAGTCAAGAGTCCCATTGTTAGGGACACTACCCCTACCCCATTACTACTGGGCCGCATCTTCCACATGTAATAATCATCCTGTTTATGACAATTCTACTTGTACACATGATACCCCTACCATGTTTGTAATTATTTTTGAAAATCGTTTAATAAACTTTGATTTAAAAGAAAAATTAAATGCTCCTATAAAGATCACCGCTATTGATGATATGTCTTTCACCCAGGGGGTGGTGAAGTATGTCACTAAGAAAGTGTCCATGCTGGTTGGATCATTACATTTTCAGTAGGAACGCCCCACTGCATCACATGGCTGGATCACGTGACTTCCCTTGGAGGAGACTGCCACGCTGACCTCACCACAGAGCAGCTGCGTCCCCTTTCTCCATTCCAGCGATCTGCCCACTGCTCATCCACGCTGGAATCTCTAGTTGTGCGGAGTCTGCACAACTAAAAGAGGTGAGTGCAGTGAGTTTGAAGGACTATAACCTTACTAAATGATCTGCACCTAGGCGCATTCTCTTTTCAATTTTTTACATTATCAATTTGGAGGCCTTATCACTGTGCACAAACACAGTGTTTCCAATTGAGGTAGAATTTAGCAGATTGCTTATTAAAAATATATTTTAATTGTTGGTCCTGGCCAGGATCGCTGGAAAGTCTCTCTGCAGTCGTTGGTGAGCTGTCAAACAGGCAATCTCACCAGCAATTCACCAGCAGCAACATCGCTGGTAACCAAGGTAAACACCAGGTATCTAGGCAACGCGCGCTGCTTAGTTACCAGGTGTTTATCATGGTTACCAGTGTCCTCCTGCTTACAGGCTGCGCTAAGCAGGAGGACGCTGGTAACCAGGGTAAACACTGGGTAACTAAGCAGCGCGCGTCTTTCCGCTTAGCGCAGCCTGTAAGCAGGAGGATGCTGGTAAACATGATAAACACCGGGTATCTAGGCAGCGCGCGCTGCTTAGTTACCCGGTGTTTATCATGGTTACCAGCTTGTGAGGTCGCTGGTCCTTGGTCTCTAGCTGTCACACATGCCGATGCATGCTGACCAGCAGAAGACCAAGGACCTAAAAATGGTCCTGAATGATGTGCAGCGATCAGTGACCTCACAGCAGGGGCCTGATCGCTGCTCCGTTTCACACACTGTGACCGCTGGCGAGGTCGCTGTTACATCACAAAACCTGTGACGTTTCAGTGACATCGCTAGCGATGTTGCAGTGTGTGAAGTACCCCTATGGGTCTCTAAAACCTGACAAGCCAGGGATTTAAACTCTAATCAGACTTCAATCTGATAGTCAGTTTAGCTTGATCTGTCTCTCTTGTATGCAAAAACAGAGCATACTGTGAAGAGAACAAAATACCTCCATCTTCTTCATTGTGTCACTGTGCAAAAATCAGATTGTTCTCAGATGTCATCCGAGTAAAGTCTTCTGTTCTCCATGCACTCATTGACTTGCGTGGTCAAGTGGGAGCCGATAACTGGATCAAACTCGGACACACAGCAATTTATTTCTCAAACACTTTCCAAAGAAATATCTGACGTGTACTTTGTCATCCTGCAGAAGCGCTTACATTTTGTAAATTCTGTGAAGGAACAGATTGTGCAATGAATGTGTTTTACTGAAAATGAGTGAACGTTAACCTCTTAAAGACCGTACCACTTTGTATGTTAAGGACTGAACCTCGTTTTGCAATTCTGACCAGTGTCTCTTTATGAGGTTATAACTCTGGAACATTTCAACAGATCCCAGTGATTCCAAGATTGTTTTTTTTCCATACAGACACCCCACCCAGACGGACACAGGAGAGAGCCACAGGCCAGCGATAACAAAACTACTTGAAGGACCTTTGGGACCTATCCTACTACTAACAATATACCCCCAACAGTACCTGCCTACATTTAAGGTTACCAGGCAGTCCTCATGTTCTACCCTGAACAGGAATTCCTTTTCTTCCTTGTGCCTGGCAACCTGAGTGTAAAGGTACCATCACACGTGGCAATTTTGCTAGCAATTTGCTGGTTGCAGTGAAATCATGGACACATTGATCTATTTTGTTGCCGTGTACAAATGGAACAATGTGTCCATGATTTCACTGCAACCAGCAAATTGCCAGTGAAATTGCTAGCAAAATTGCCGCGTGTTCCAGCTACATATGAAAAATAGGTCTCATCCCCTTAGGGTACCTTTACACGCGGCTACATTTCTAGGGTGGCTACAGGTAACTTACTGGTTGCAGTGAAATCATGGAGACAAGGTTCTATCTTGTTGCTGTGTACAAATGGAATAATCTCTCCATGATTTCACTGCAACCAGTAAGTTACCTGTAGCCACCCTAGAAATGTAGCCGTGTGTAAAGGTACCCTTAAAGTCAATCTGGCAATCTGTCTAACAAGGCACATAGTATATCTCAGAATCTGTTTCCAAACATAACGAAGGGGCTGTGATTACTACAGCACCAAAGCGACAGGATTCATCCTATGCCATTATTGAATCTCATCCCACTTCATTCTGCCTTCCAATTGTCTTCCTGACAATTGGATGCCTGAGCTAAAATGTTGTTTTTTTTTTTGAAATTGCACACTTTGCACTGAAAATGAAAAACCTGAAAAACAACTACCATTTTCCTCTTTCTTTTTTCACGCGATGTGTGCCAGGGCTAAAACCTTATACTGTTAATCAGAACCTTGACAGGTTTCCCTTTAACTCTAGAGGGGCCCTTTGCAGTTTTAAATATTGGGTTGGACCTTCTTCCCCCAAACCTAGTTCCAGTGATAACCTATGTTTTGATAGCGGCCCGTCAGAGCTTGACAAGGCACTGGAGGGAAGCTTCCACCCCAACACAGGAAGAACTGATTGATATGAAAAATTCTCATTACCTATATGAATGGTGTTTGGTTCACTCGATAAAGCAAAAAGACTTCTGGATTGGCGATAGCTCATGGCTTTAATATTTCTCCTGATTGATTCTGGTCTTCTCATAATTAGATTGGTATACAAAAATATTTAAAACAAAGCTCCTAAAGCTTATTTCCCCCTTCACTATCCATTAATTTACCTTTTGTGTCCAATCCTGGCTGCCCCTTTCCTTTTGTGTGGTCCTTTCTTTCCCTCCCCTCTCCTACAATATTGAGTTTGGAATTGGTTTACACTGGTGGTGATTATTTGGGCATGACCGTTACTGATATAATTGTGTAAACAAGTTATAGAGTATATGTTGTTAAAATATTTATTTGAATAAAAAATTTATTGTTTAAAATTAAAGGATAGTTAATATTACAAATAACGAAAAGTATATAACCTAGGGAGAGATAATGGAAAAATGAGTCAAAATTGCAGTATGTAATTCAGAGCACCATACCAAAGCAAGGAAACAAGCCTGGGATGCATGGGATCCCCTTATGACTCTATGTGAGAGGAAGTAATACAGAAACTAAGGCTATGGTTAAACAGTTAATAAAAAAGTGATTACCTAATATCTAAATTGGTTTCCTGTGAAAATGAGGACTATACCTGTGAAGCCAGAGTCTGTGGCTACAAGAAGAAAATTTGAGCAATTAGAAAGAATATCAAGTAAAGAAGGGTCAGGGAACCCATAAGGTGTACAGACCACATGACTTTCGGGGAGGTAGGGAGTTAATAGGGAAAGGTAGGGGATTGGTGGATTTGGATGTAGCAGTAGGTGGCTATTGGTAAAGGGGGGGTGCTTAGGACAGGAAGAGCGGGAGCAGTAGGGGACTTTATAGGAGTGAGGGAGGAAGTGACCCCTCACTCCATTTCCGGGGAGCAGAGCAGTTTACAGGGTAGTGTAGGCAGTGTGAGATCTGGCTTACCAGCATGGCGGATCTTGCAGATTTGAGGACGCTGATCCAGGGTGCTGCAGCGATGCATGGGGCGCAGGCAGTGCAGGAGTACGTGAGGGCTGCCTGTGCTTCCCCATCGGCGAATAGTGGGGTGGTGGCTGCAGAGCAGCCGAGGGATGGTGATACTGGTACAGCAGCGACGGTGCCGGATGCGGCAGTCGATGCGTCTGGGGGGGGAAAGGAGAAGGAGGATGAAGTGGTGAGATTGGATGATAAGGCCAGGAGTGAGGTATACGTGTGTTTTGAGAGCCCGTTGGGGGCTCACCTTAAGAAAGAGGTGAGAGAAAAAATATGGAAAGGGGAGTATGTCGAAATTTTTTTCGCTGCACCCTCTTGAAAAATTTAATTTGGATAAGGTTAAGCCTAGTGACTCCAAGAAGGAGAAGGAGGAGGAAGAGAAGCGGCGTTATCGGCTTATTCCGCGAACGTTTGCGAATTGGTTGCAAGCCTTTGCTATTTTAGCAAGTGTTGTGGGGGAAAAAGAGCCGGAACATTGTTCCGCTCTGTTTGGTTACAAGGACACTATAGGGGAGGCTTACAGGGTGTATGGGGGCTTGTCTTGGTTACGTTATGACGAGCAATTTTGGCAGCGCAAAGCTTTGCGTCCGACTTTGAGGTGGGACCACAAGGATATTTCCTTGTGGTTGCGTTTAATGACTGCTCCGGCTCAGCCCTTTCGTGGGGGGGCCGGGGTGTCGGGATCTGGCCACATTCCGCAAGGGTTGCTGTGGTAGTTCAATGAGGGGCAATGTAAGTTTGGAGCGTCGTGCAGGTTTAAACATGAGTGCTCGGGGTGCGGAGGCACCCATAGTTTGGCCAGATGTTTTAAAAAAGGCAGATGAAAAGGCGGAGATGCGGCTGGAAAAAGGGAGGACTCCGGTGAGAGTCGAGGCGATGGTGCCGTTTCTAAGTAGAAATCCTGATATCGAGGCCGCCAGGTTGTTGAGGTCTGGGTTTTTGTTAGGTTTTCGGATTCCGTCGGTTACGGTGGGGGTGGTGTTTTGTTCAAAGAATTTGAGGTCGGCCGCGGCCCATCCGGAGGTGGTTGTGGCTAAATTGTGGAAGGAGGTGGAGTTGGGACGTATGGTGGGTCCAATTCAGGACCCGGAATGCGCGAACCTGAGAGTGTCTCCATTGGGGGTGGTTCCGAAGAAGGAGCCGAACAAGTTTCGGTTGATCCACCACCTGTCTTTCTCGGAGGGTGAGTCAGTAAATGATGGTATCGCTCCAGAGTTGGCGGCAGTTTGTTATGTGTCGTTTGATAGGGCGGTTGAACTGGTAAGTTCTGCAGGTCCGGGGGCTTTGATGGCAAAGTCGGATGTGGAATCGGCGTTTCGTTTGTTGCCGGTTCATCCGGAGAGCCAGCATTTATTGGGTTGCATGTGGGAAGGGAGTTTTTATGTTGATCGTTGTCTGCCGATGGGATGTTCAATTTCTTGTTCTTACTTTGAGGCTTTTAGTTCGTTTGTGGAATGGGTTGTGAGGGATGTGTCAGGTATGGATTCTATTATCCATTACTTGGACGATTTTTTCTGTGTGGGACCGGCTGGTTCCTCGGTTTGTGCTGGTTTGTTGTTCACGTTACAGAAGGTTGCAGGATGGTTTGGGATTCCGTTGGCAGAAGAAAAAACGGAAGGTCCGGTTACGGTGTTATGTTTCCTGGGAATTGAAATTGATTCTGTGGCCGGGATAATGCCGGCTTCCGGAGAACAAACTTAAGGATTTGAGGCGATCGGTGTCAGCGATGTGCGGGGCTAGGAAGGTGCGGCTTAAGGAGGTCCAGTCGTTGCTGGGAAAGCCTAATTTTGCGTGCAGAATTTTGCCGATGGGCCGGGTTTTTGCTAGACAGCTATCAGTGGCTATGTCAGGCAAATCATGCTCAGCACATTTTGTGCGCATTACCAGAGGAATTAGAGAGGATTTGCGTGTTTGGGACGTTTTTCTGCAGGAGTACAATGGTCGCACATTATGGCCTCAGAGAGTAGTGCCTAATAGTGTGTTACAGCTGTATACGGATGTGGCGGGTTCTCTTGGTTTTGGTGCCTTTTTTAAGGGACATTGGTGTGCTTGGGAATGGCCCGCGTTGTGGAAGGAGCAGGGCCTGGTACGTAATTTGGCGCTGCTGGAACTGTTTCCTATCGTGGTCGCGGTGGAATTATGGGGGCAGGAATTTTTGGACAGGAAAGTGTGTTTCCATTGTGATAATGTGTCAGTTGTTTACGCGATTAATTCATTGTCAGCCAAGTCGCCGCCAGTGGTGGACTATCTGCAGCATTTGGTCTTGCGGTGCTTGCAATGGAATATTCAAGTGGTAGCTAAGCATGTTCCGGGCGTTTGCAATGCGGTGGCTTACTCGCTTTCACGGTTTCAGTTTTGCAGGTATCGGGAATTAGTGCCATGGGCGGACAAGGAGGGATTGCAGTGTCTGGACGGCTTATCGAGTCTAGTGATGACCTGAGGCAGTTGATTCGCAGATCGGTGACCGAGGCTACTTGGTGCTGATATGGTAAAGTGTGGCAAGAATGGGAGGAGTTTACACATATGCTGCGGGAGAATGGTGGTATGGATGATGTACAAGCATTGTTGACATTTATAGGAAACGATTTTGTGGAAGGGCGATCGGCATCTGCGGTGTCACAGAGGGTGGCAGCGCTGGCTTTCCGGTTTCGGCTTTTGGGACAACATGACGCGACTAAGGATTTTAGGGTACGTCAGGCGTTGAAGGGATTCTGGAGGGGGGTTCGTGAGAGGGATGCTCGGAGACCAATTTCGGTGGAAGTGTTGGAGAGGCTGGTAGATTGTTTGCTAAGAGTTTGTCGTTCGGAATATGAGGGAGCTCTATTCTCGGCGGCTTTTGTGTAACCTTTTTTGGGGCCTTCAGAATTGGGGAGTTGGTGAGCCCGTCCAGGATTAGGGCAGGTAGTTTGGCTTTAAGTGATGTGGTGATTGAGGAGGAGAGGGTGGAGTGTTGGTTGCGGTGTTCGAAGGCGGACCAAGAAGGCCGAGGTCGGTTAGTAGTGGTCTATGCTCTCGGTGGGAGTAGTTTATGTCCGGTGGCTGTGTTACGGCGTTTTTTGGCTTTTCGGGGTGGCTGCCTGGGTCCATTTTTGCGACATAAAGATGGTTCCTTTTTGTCTAGATTTCAATTTGGGGCGCTGTTGAAGTAGTGTTTAGGGAGAATCGGTGAACGACCGGAAGAATACGGCACGCACTATTTTCGTATTGGGGCGGCCACGGAGGCTTCACGGTGGGGGTTGGGGGAGGATGTTGTGAGAAAGATTGGGAGGTGGGAATCTTCCCGTTTTCGTTTGTATGTTCGGCCTCATTTGTTATCCAGATGAAGCGGTGAGCGGCGTGGGCCCCTGCACTGCTAGATCTGGGGAAAAAGGGGGGGGGGTCGGCGTTAAGATTATAGTTGTTTTGTTCTGGTTGGTGGTTGTGACATTGGGATTGTTTGTTTATATTTCCTGCTTATTCAGGCCCCTGCTTAATATGGATCCTGGGACATTCCTACGTATTTTGGGGGGCCCATCGAGCAGATGTTCGCCCAGAGGGTCGCCAGTTGGGATTGGACAGATCGGCAGCGACCATGAAGTGGCTGGGTATTCGGGGCATGACTTGGGGGAGGGTATTGCCTGAATTCGAATACTTTTGTACGGTTAATCGACCTCCAGATGTGTTGGTTCTGCATGTTGGGGGGAATGATTTGGGGGTGAGAGCGTCTCAGGAGTTGATCAGAGACATAAAGTGTGATTTGTTACGTTTATGGTGTTCCCATCCTGGTTTGATTGTGGTGTGGTCTGACATGGTTGCGCGTGGGAGATGGAAGTTTCCGAGATCGATAGACAAAATTAATAAGGCACGAGTGAAGGTCAACAAGGTGGTGGCAGCTTTTGTAGCACGGAATGGTGGTATTGTGGTACGACACAGGGAGTTGGAGTCGGCATCGCGGGAATACCTGAAAGCGGATCGGCTGCATTTGAATGAGATTGGAATGGTATTTATGGACGTTAGAGTTGAGAGAAGGTGTGGAGCAAGCATTGGGTGTTTGGCGGGTCCAGGCCAGGTAAGGGGTCACCTGGCCTGTTCTGTGGCGGGGGTAGGTCTGGTCCAGAGGCAGTGAATCTTCGATGGTAATTGGGAGGTGAGCCACTTTTAAGATATAGTGGCTCCGGTTATAAGTACCTGGCAGGCACAGGGTTCTGCCAGGCTGGTGTATTGTTTATCGGTAGCAATACCTTTTCCCTGGGGCCGGTGTGTTGCGGCCAGGGACAAAAAGTTAAAGGGGGACTTCTGGAGCGGATCTATCCAGGTGTCAGAGGTGGAGTGCTTATTGTTATGTTGGGACGCCCGTTGGACGGTGTACCCGTTGGTTTATTAGCATGTAAACAATAGGCAATAAAGGCTGCTGTGGCCAGAATTGTTAACCAAGTCACTAGCAGTTGTGTCGTTATTTAAGTTATGTTGGGGTTATTTCTGAATTAAGATGGTCTATTAACGACCGGAGAATCCTCCCTCGAATGTCAAGAAGGGTCAGGGAACCCATAAGGTGTACAGACCCATGACTTTCGGGGAGGTAGGGAGTTAATAGGGAAAGGTAGGGGATTGGGGGATTTGGATGTAGCAGTAGGTGGCTATTGGTAAAGGGGGGGTGCTTAGGACAGGAAGAGGGGGAGCAGTAGGGGACTTTATAGGAGTGAGGGAGGAAGTGACCCCTCACTCCATTTCCGGGGAGCAGAGCAGTTTCCCGCCCACCCGCCCTGATTGTGTGGGGTTTCAGGTGGTGTATGATGGAATGTGGATCGGGATTGAAGGTTGGTTTGGTGATGGTTGGTGATGTGGAGTTGTCACGGCTGCGGGGGTAGATATGGTCCAGAGGCAGTGAATCTTTGATGGTAATTGGGAGGTGAGCCACTTTTAAGATATAGTGGCTCCGGTTATAAGTACCTGGCAGGCACGGGGTTCTGCCAGGCTGGTGTATTGTTTATCGGTAGCAATAACTTTACCCTGGGGCCGGTGTGTTGCGGCCAGGGACAAAAAGTTAAAGTAGGACTTCTGGACCGGATCTATCCAGGTGTGAGAGGTGGAGTGCTTATTGTTATGTTGGGACGCCCGTTGGACGGTGTACCCGTTGGTTTATTAGCATGTAAACAATAGGCAATAAAGGCTGCTGTGGCCAGAATTGTTAACCAAGTCACTAGCAGTTGTGTCGTTATTTAAGTTATGTTGGGGTTATTTCTGAATTAAGATGGTCTATTAACGACCGGAGAATCCTCCCTCGAATGTCAAGAAAGGATTCAAGATTGCTAGGATGCCGAGTACCGTATCCAGGTGCTAGGTAAGGGAGGTGTGTATGTCTCTCTAGATGAGTAGCATTTTATTGTGAGTGCTGCACTGTGGGCACTTAGTGCTTCCAGTTGTGTGGAAAGCAGGGCGCCGCAAGATCGTGCGTGCATAGTGGGGAGGATGTGCCTGCATATGTGTGAAACCACAGGGAGTTCCAGCATCAAGGAGTGTGAGTGTAGAGGTGACTTGGCCCAATTATAGATAATTAGAACATCTAAAAGAAAAAAGAAGGTTAGAATTAGTAAGGGACAAGAGGATGCAGCAATTGATTTGCAATGAGGATAACAAAAGTTAATATTTAATAAAATATCATGTGGGAGATAAAGGTATTCAAGTGAAAGTCAATATTTTTGCTATATGAGAAGGTGGATGTCATAAAAATATAAGATGCAAAGCTATAATCCTATACATAGGGGAGATCACGTGCAGGGGACCCTAATGAATAACGTATATTAGGAAAGGAACAGTGGAAAAAATAATGGAAAATTAAGAATTAAACAATGCTGTAATGCCGACCAGGTAAGACGGACCTCAATCAAACTCAACCTAATGGTGGGTTTACACACACCAATTTATCTGTTCAATATCTGAACCAATCTCTGGTTGCAGTGAAATCATGGATACATTGCTCCATGTTGTACACAGCCACAAAATGGAGCTATGTATCCATGATTTCACTGCAACCAGAGATTGGTTCAGATATTGAACAGATAAATTGGTGTGTGTAAACCCACCATCAGGAAAGAGAACATATAAGATGAAATGAAAAACACTGATAGTAGACCTCATATTCTTGATTGAGACCATGTGGATAAAGTCTATAAATCCAGAATTACTCTCTTTCTTTTAGCTTCTTGATCCTATCGCCACCCCTTCTGTTTTGTGGGATGTGCTCAATCACCTAGAACCTAAGTTATGCTGTAGTTTGGCCATTTGAGATAAAATGTTCAGGAATTCGAAGAAGGTTCTCTCCACACCTGATATTGGGTTTGTGTTTACTAATCCTGTCTCGGAAATGTTGGGTGGTCTCCCCAACATATCTGAGCCCACAAGGACATTTGACGAGGTATGCAACATATGTAGAGTCGCATGAGAAAAAGCCACAGATAAAATCGACTTTGCCTGTACTGAGGTGAGTAAACATATTGTCTTTGGTCATATTGGAGCACTATGTTGTTTTTCTTGATGAAGAAGGGAAGACATGCTTTGACATGCGTAGAATAAATCACCATATGCTTTATTACTTTCTCTAGAACGTATTATTTTGGCATCATCATGGATTTTATAGCACGTTTTGTCCGATACCCTGCATATACAGGATGAAAGCACAATTACAGTGACACTGTATATTTCATATCTGTAAGCATTGGCCACAACTGCTGTGTGATCCTGTGTGCAACAAAAAATTGCTATACACAGAAAAATCTGACGCTATTTATACAAGCAGTCAGAAGCTCCAATGTCAGTATATTGGGGCTGGGGCAATAAATCACACACTCCAAAGTGAGCACTGACAATCACTATGAGGAGGGGGCAGAGTTTTGTAATTTAGGGTGTGGAAAGGTGTAGAGACCTCTTGGTAAAGGTGCACCGGAGCTTCTCATTTGCATATGCAATAAAACAGTTTTTCTGTAAAATATATTTACCGTATATACTCGTGTATAAGCCGACCCGTGTATAAGCCGACCCCCCTACTTTTGCCCCCAAAACCTGGGAAAACCTATTGACTCGTGTATAAGCCGAGGGTGGACTCCAGCACAGGTATACAGCCCCCAGCAGTGTGGTATACAGGCCCCCCAATGGTAGTATACAGCAGCCTCCCCAGTGGTAGTATACAGCAGCAGCCCCAGTGGTATATACAGCAGCAGCTCCAGTAGTTAGTATACAGCAGCCCCAGAGGTATATACAGCCCCAGTGGTAGTATACAGAATCCCCAGAGGTATATACAGCCCCAGTGGTAGTATGCAGCATCCCCAGAGGTAGTATACAGCAGCCCCAAAGGTATATACAGCAGCCCCAGTGGTAGTATACAGCAGCCCAGAGGTAGTATACAGCCCCAGTGGTAGTATACAGCAGCCCCAGAGGTAGTATACAGCAGCCCCAGAGGTATATACAGCCCCATTGGTAGTATACAGCAGCCCCAGAGGTATATACAGCCCCAGTGGTAGCATCCAGCAGCCCCAGAGGTATATACAGCCCCAGTGGTAGTATCCAGCAGCCCCAGAGGTATATACAGCCCCAGTGGTAGTATACAGCAGCCCCACAGGTATATACAGCCCCAGTGGTAGTATACAGCAGCCCCAGAGGTATATACAGCCCCAGTGGTAGTATACAGCAGCCCCAGAGGTATATACAGCCCCAGTGGTAGTATACAGCAGCCCCAGAGGTATATACAGCCCCAGTGGTAGTATACAGCAGCCCCAGAGGTATATACAGCCCCAGTGGTAGTATACAGCAGCCCCAGAGGTATATACAGCCCCAGTGTAGTATACAGCAGCCCCACAGGTATATACAGTCCCAGTGGTAGTATACAGCAGCCCCACAGGTATATACAGCCCCAGTGGTAGTATACAGCAGCCCCACAGGTATATACAGCCCCAGTGGTAGTATACAGCAGCCCCACAGGTATATACAGCCCCAGTGGTAGTATACAGCAGCCCCACAGGTATATACAGCCCCAGTGTAGTATACAGCAGCCCCACAGGTATATACAGCCCCAGTGGTAGTATACAGCAGCCCCAGAGGTATATACAGCCCCAGTGTAGTATCCAGCAGCCCCAGTGGTAGTATACAGGGCCCCAGAGGTATATACAGCCCCAGTGTAGTATCCAGCAGCCCCAGTGGTAGTATACAGGGCCCCAGAGGTATATACAGCCCCAGTGTAGTATCCAGCAGCCCCAGTGGTAGTATACAGGGCCCCAGAGGTATATACAGCCCCAGTGTAGTATCCAGCAGCCCCAGTGGTAGTATACAGGGCCCCAGAGGTATATACAGCCCCAGTGTAGTATCCAGCAGCCCCAGTGGTAGTATACAGCCCCCCCCCCTCCTTATCATGTCCCCCCCAGGCTGCGGCAGCGGTCAAAATAACAAACACTTTATACATCACCTTCCGGCGCAGCTCCTCCGCTCCTCCGGTCCTCCGCTCCTCCGCTCGCCGGCTTCTTCTTCCTTGTTGTGCCGGCTTCTGTGACCGCACGCAGGAAATGACGTCATCTCCTGCGCCCGGTCACATGACACCGGCACAACAAGGAAGAAGAAGCCGGCGAGCGGAGGACCGGAGGAGCGGAGGAGCTGCGCCGGAAGGTGATGTATAAAGTGTTTGTTATTTTGAGAGCTGCCGCAGCCTGGAGGGGACATGATAAGGGGGGGGGCTGTTTATTACTACTGGGGGACCCATATTAAGGAGGGGGGGCTGTGTAGTGCAATATGCACGGCATCCCCCCGCCGCTGATGGACGGGGGGATGCCGTGCATATTCATTGCACTAATGAGGCGGCCCCACGTGACCGCCTGCGGTCACCGCGGCCCCCTCCTGCCTCCTCCAGCCCCCAGTCACAGCCCCCCCCCCCACAGCATACCGTATGACCCGTGTATAAGCCGAGGGGGGGACTTTTCAGCCCAATTTTTGGGCTGAAAAACTCGGCTTATACACGAGTATATACGGTACTAAAATCTGCAGTATATGTATGATTTATTTTAGGAGTCAAGTCCCCGTATATAAAGGTCAAAATAGTTCAGTTTCAGTTTTGGGGGTGACAGAGTCCGTTAACAATGTGCAAAATTTATCATCAAGCTGGAAACACCAATCACGTCGGCACATTTTCAGATTGTTTCATCAAAATGTTCACTTTCTAAAGATTGAACAGTAATAGTAAATTTGATTATGAAATAGTCCGCTATAAGTGCAACACCAAGGACCATGTGCAGATGCAGTGTGTCAAAGGCGGAGACTGAATGATGGGTTTTCGCCACAATTTGCAGATCTTTTGACTGGGAGCGACCCAGAAATGAGCATTACTTGAATGTAACGTTGGCCAATGCATCATTGTTGTAAAAGTTATTGGCTGCAATGGTTTTTTTTGTCTTATTTTTATTTTTGAGTATTCTCGTCAATTTTAAAAAAGAAACAGATAAAAAATTTGCTTGACTTTGATGGTTGCATTTGTTTGCTTTTCTAAATACTTGAATCCCTCAGGAAATAACTAGCGATCGCTAACAATATCGTTCAGATCGCTGGTGAGCTGTCACACAGGCAGACTCACCAGCGATCAATAGACCAGAGACATCGTGGAAACGATTTAAATATCGTTTCCACGATGTCTTGCTCCCGCTGCCAGGCTGCGTAAGTGGGAGCAGGCTGGTCTCCAAGGTAAACTGCGGGTATCTAGGCAGCGCGCGCTGCCTAGATACCCAATGTGTTCCTTAGTTACCAGCCTCCTCCGCTCACCGGCTGGTATCTAAGGTACACAGCGGGTAACTAGGGACCCTAGTTACCCGCTGGGTACCTTAGATACCAGCTGGTGACCCGAGAAGGCTGGTAACTAAGGTACACATCGGGTATCTAGGCAGCGCGCGCTGCCTAGATACCCGCAGTTTACCTTGGAGACCAGCCTGTTCCCACTTACGCAGCCTGGCAGCGGGAGCAAGACATCGTGGAAACGATATTTAAATCGTTTCCACGATGTCTCTGGTCTATTGATCGCTGGTGAGTCTGCCTGTGTGACAGCTCACCAGCGATCTGAACGATATTGTTAGCGATCGCGCGTGCAAGTGATCGCTAACAATATCGTTCTGAAAATTGACCCGTGTGACGGCACCCTTAGTCTAGCTTCACACCATGGTTTTTGTCTGTTTGGGTGGGTCCTGTTTTTTGCAGGATCCACTGTACAGAAGCTGGCAGGACAGGATGTGCAGAAAGTGTGGCCAAATATGGCCTCATATCCTGTTTTTTTGCAGGATTCGTTTTCTGTTGCTGTCCATGGTCCTGAAGTCTGCCTGTGTCTGCTCTGCCGCGGTCCAAGGTGCTGAATTCACAGCCTGTGCATGAAATACTGCTGTCCATGGTGTTGAAGTTAGAACGCCAGGATTTCTGAGCATGCTCTGTGCAAAAAAATGGGAAACGATCCAATTTTTTCACGGATCTGGCACCATAGACTCCCATTATATGGGAATCGGATTGCGCCGGATCCAGTTCTTTACGGTTTTGTCCAATTTTTGCACTGGAGACAAAAAATATTGCAGGCTCCGATTTTGGGGATGGTGAAAAACCTGACAAAACCGGATCAGGCACAGAATATACAAAACCTGATGGCCAAATAGGACCAGTCCGGCACCATAGGGATACATGGGAGGCAAAACCGGATCAGCTTCTGTATGGTTCAAACCAGACAGAACCTTATGCACAAAACCATGGTGTGAAGCCAGTCTAACACTGATTAATTAATGCTGACAGTGTTAGACTGTTCATATAAACACCTTTATTTGACCATTTTCAGGAGGAATAACAGAGGGACAGCACAATGGAGAGACCTAAGAAGAGATGACCCAGAATTGTTATATTATAAGAAATACAAGTAGTTACTACCCAGAGAACAGCTTTCAGTCTATTTGAACCCTTATGGCCACTTTACATGCGGCTACATTTCTAGCTTATCCACAGGTAACTTACTGGCTGCAATGAAATCATGGAGACATTGTTCCATTTGTACACAGCAACAAGATAGAACCATGTCTCCATGATTTCACTGCAGCCAGTAAGTTACCTGTGGATAAGCTAGAAATGTAGCCGCGTGTAAAGTGGCCATTACATATAATGATACATTTGAAATATGAGTATCTAGGATTATTATCATGTAGGCAAAGAGATCTTGGCACTGATATATCATCTTTCTGCAACAATTTGAAGGAAGTGGTCAGTTCACACGTTAATATGATGTCTTACGTGGCTGTTCCTCTGTGGTTAAGCATTTTGCTTCCTCTTGTTCATAATTGTCAGCAAATCTATTTTGTTGAGATCCATAGATTCGGGGCACTAGCTTGTTCATATGGAAAAAACCTTATGAAATAATTTACAATATTTAGGAAAGAAAGTAGAGATTTTGAGATTTAATAAAATTCAATGAGCTCAACAATGACTGCTGGACACATGCAAATTCCTGCAAATCTATGACTCAACTTTAATGGGTTATTCCCATCATCTTCACGGAGCGCACCGCTCCCCTGCCTCCCACCTTACTGCTTGTTGGGGGGTGGTGTGCTTCTGCTTATTTGGAAGTTCAGACTAGAGTCATTGTTTTGTCACTAGACATAATTGTATGCTTCCTGATGCTGCTTTGCCTATGATAAAAGTGCAGTGGCCTGAAGCTGACCAGTCCAGGAGCTAACAATGTGCACCAGAGATCCCAGCCAGCTGCAGATAAATGCTTAGAAACGTTTTTGTATGGAGTGTCACAAATCGTCGGCTCAGTATGAGTTACACACAATGAGTGACAGTTTCCTGCACTATAGAATCAGGGCATGCTGAGCTGTCAATTTGGTGAGTGACAGCTCAGTCATTCAATCTGGTACTGGGGTGTGTTGAGCTGTTGTTGTGTTGACTGACAGCTCAGCCATCCAAGAGCTTCTTCAGGTGACTCCTATTCACTGTGATCTCCCAGCCACTTAGCTGAGCAGTTAGATCCAGATCACTGCCAGTGGGAGCATTGTGCTCCTTGGTGCATGTTGGCCTCTCTAACCTAAGCTATGTGTTTTAATCTATTCCTGGCAGACCTTGGACCTACTCTGCCCATCCACTTGATTTGTCCCTTTGCTCTGCTCTACCATACGCCTGGCATTCTGACCCCGGACCGTGACCTGACTACACCATTGTCTCTCCTTTTAGTTAACAATGTGCTCTCCTGGTACCTGACACTGAAATGTTTGACTATCATGCCTCACAGCTTGTCTATAAGGTGACAAGCATCACATAGAGCTTCTAAGCGCTGAATATGTTTAGCCACTGCTGCAAGCCTTTCGTGGTGGCCGGTAACCTACGCATCAAGCAGCAAACTATGAAGAAATAACAATCAAAATGTGAAAGTTCTGTAAAAATTGGCAACTTTACATAAAAAGAAAACTGAACTAAGGAACTGACTACAGTATCAGAGATGCATCAAATGCATAAAAATTTAAATGCTACAGTTTTGGACTATGTACTGCTAATGATGCAGAACTGTCTTCATCAAACCTGCATCCGCTATAAGCACGTACTTAAGCAGCAAAAGTGTTGTGCTTTTGATAGGTAATATGTGCTTTTTTGATGCAGAAAATTCTGCATCCTTCCCTGCTGTCCCAGTCCTGCAGCACGCCGCTTACCTAGGATAAGTCACATGCTCCCTACACACGTGACGTGTGACGCGGCCGAAACCCAGAAGTGCTGCAGTACGCAAAGTAAGCTGCACAAAAGAATTGACATGCTCCTGCATGTATTTTAATAATTTTTTTGATCTGTAAAAATCTGTAGCTATTACGGTGCGTAAAATGCACAGACGTCGGCACAGGCAAAGTCACATTGACTTTGCTGGCTGGCCTATATAGGCACATTTTTACAAGTATGAAAACGTTATATGCCATTTGTTTGTAATGCTGAGATGGATCAAGAAAGTAATTAGCAAATGCAAGTCCAACAACAACAGTTTTTCTGCTCGTTACATATCTGCTTTAAAGTGTAACCGGAGTTAAAATTTTTATTCAATAATCACATAGAGCAAGTGATTTTAATAAACTTTATAATATACTTCAGTAGAAAATTCTGGTTGAAAACCATTCCTAAACCTTCCAATTTGAGTTCCTTCCAGTTTGTCTTCCTTCCAGTCTGTGCTCGGCATCAGATCATGTGACAGGCACAGCACAGTGATGTCACTGTGCTACACGGATCACATGATCTGATGCCGGGCACAGACTGGAAGGAAGATGGTGATGTTGCAGGCAGGAAGCGATGGAGGGTGAGTTAAATTGTTTATCATTTTTGTCTGTGCGCTAGGATGGGGGGGTCATATAGCGTAACGGGGGGCCAGATTTATGATGGGGGGTCAGTATACAGGATGTGGGTCATATACAGAATGGGGGGCTATATTCAGGATGTTGGGCCATAAAGCATGACAGGGTTGCCATATACAGGGGGGCTATATCCAGGATGGGGGGACATATCCCGGATGGGAGGCCATATACAGGATGGGAGGGGCCATATACAGGACTGGGGTATATATATACAGGATGGGGGGCTATATGCAGGATGGGGGCCATATCCAGGATGGGGGGGCATATAGCGTGACTGGGGGGGCCATATCCAGGATGGATGGCCATATCCAGGCTGGAGGGCCATATACAGGATGGGGGGCCATATAGCATGCCTGGGGAGCCATATCCAGGATGAGGGGCCATATCCAAGATAGGCAGGGGGACAAATCCAGGATGGGGGCCATGTACCACGATGGGGGGCAATATCCGGGATGGGGTATTATATACTGCTTGGAAGGGACCCAGGATGGGGACATTACCCCCATAAGTGTAAGCATTATAACCCCATTGTTTGCTTAATTTTTACCCTCTAATTTACTCCTCTAAAATCTCGCTGCGTCTTATGGTTCAGTGCATCTTATAGTCCGAAGAATACAGTATATCCAAACAGCATTCAAAGAATTAAGTGACACATCACTGGAATCAGGGTCCCCGTCCATACACCATGCTGCTCTCAGATTTCAAAAACCTTCTTACAGATTCCCTTTAAATATCACTAGTGATAACCAAGTGTAATCTTTACTATTTGCTACTGACTCACCGCAAGCCCGTGGACTCCGGTTTAGACAGGCTGTAGCTCCTTCCTCCTTGTCACGGGTGGGCCGTGCCTGCCGGTAGTCGGGCCCGGTAGAGTGCAGATCAAAAGGGTTGAAGACGTCTTGTAGGAACAGATTAAAGGGGTTTAATTTATTCGTGACGCCACCTATGAGTAGTTTCGGTAAGTCTTACCAACGCTGCGGAACCTCCGGGGGATGGATAGCAGCATGATGGAATGCTCCCCACAGGCTGAGCGGTGATCCCCGGAGGCTGGAGCTGCTTAAGATGTTGTGCGGCAGCTGCGGTTACCTTGTGTACGGACGGGTGCCATCATAAGGAAGCACGGACACTGTAAGTCTCTGTAACGGGTCTTTACTGTAACCAGCAGGCAGTACATGACATACAGTTTACAGGTAGTGGACCGGGTGGACTCAGCAGTTATAGGTGTCCCTCAGAGATCCGTAGTGTTCCTCCATTCTAGCTAAGTCTTTTGCCATTGTCGCCCAGGAATACCAGGTCGGGTACGGGGAGGCTGCTTCAATGCCCTATCCAAGATGTACGTTATGGATGTTCTGGGGAGCCTTGGGTCCCTCGGTGGGTACCCCACTGGTTAGACGACTGGAAGTTGGCTGGTGGTGGGGTGCTCCTCCACTCTTCTGGTTCGCGTAGCAGAGGTGAACTGCTGCCAGCTTCGGTACCAGTGAACCGGCTGTAAGTTGGGCACGGGGGTATTTTGGAACCCGTGGTTGGTGATGCCCGATCCCGGTTGGTAAGGCCTCAGGCGCTAACACCCGACCGGTGACGGCCCGGGGGCTGCACGAGGTGCAGAGCCCCGCTCCCACTCCAAGTTCAAGTCTGCTTCTTGTCTAGACTAGACTCCTTCTCTTTCTAGACTAATCTGCACTTTTCCTACACTACCCTTGCACTCCGCCCACCAGGAGCTTGGATTGGCCCTCTACGTTAAGTGATGCATGCAGGGTTTTTGGATCTCTAAGTTAACCAGATAACTGCTGTGTCAGAGAATATTGCTGCTGCATTTATGGCTGCAATACCCTCCTGTGACGCACTCGTTGCGGGGCGCCACAATCCCCCTTGGTTAAATTCGCTTGTCCCCAAGCGCCACACTACCCACATTACAGAGGTTTTTTATATTTTATAACAGGTAATACACTTTTATTAATGACAGGTCATTATTTTGCATAAAAGTGAGGCAGTAAAATAAACAGGTTAACACATTGCGCGGACCCGGCGGGCGGTCGGCTGTCCTTGGGTAAAAGTTCAGGCTGTAGCCGCCAAGTCGTGGTGTTATTTGCAAACAGGAAGAAGTCTCTTGGCGAAAAGTTCAATCAACAAAGTCACTTATGGAGGGCAGGGTTCCGGACTCGTATAGCGAACCACCCGTCACAGCATATATGTCGCTCATAGGTTACAATGTCCCCTCTATATAAGTCTCGGTTAGGATGCCCTCGCGGTAGGTGCAATTCCACATCACGGCGCCCCACAAACACTTCAGTACTCACACCCTCCTCCTTTACGAATCCCCACCCGGTGGATAAGTTAAAGGTGCTCACCCGTCCAGTTTTACGGAACTCATCAGGCAATGGAGGTTGGCGGCGGGCTTCAGCGCGGGCCTGCATGTTGGCGCGCAGCCGAGCGTGCCACTCCTGCCTTCGGATGCGACGTACCTCTTCGTCGGAGTGGTGCGGCGTGTGGATAAAGTCACTATGGCGTGCTGGTTGTTGAACGGCTTGAGTCTGGTGGGCAGTCTGGAGCGGAGCCCGGTTGAACGGAACTGGAGAAGATGTTGCTGCGGCGGCACCCGACCAGCGTACCCGAGCAGATCGCCCGGCAGAAGGATCCTTGGTGTCTCCCCAGGCGATCCCGGTGTAGAGGTCCTCAGCTGGGCTGTAGGTCTCGTCGTCATCATCCTCGATCTCTCCCTCGATGACCACGTCGGGCTGCTCGGCTGACGGAGATGATGGAACGGAATACTCTGGGTCGATGGGTGGTTGTGCTGCAAAGTTCTCCTCAAGGTCGTCTTGCAGAGCTTCCAGGCTGCCTGCCTCTTCTTCTGTAGCAGCGGGAAGTGGTGTTTCAATCCCGGTCACCAGGTAGGCCTCGGTAATTGCAGAGGAGGCCTCCGGTTCAGAGGAGAAACAGGCGACAGTCTCGGTAGTGTTGAAACTAGTCGCGGGTTCCGCAAGTGGAACCAGGTAAGTATGTGGTTCTTCGGTGGAGCAAGTTGCAAGCTCCGGCTCAAACACGGTTGCTGTTCCAGGCTTTGGAGTGGGATAAACGGTGGTCTCTACCGGAATGACACAGTCTATTGGTTCTGGAGACGAGGCTGGACAAGTGGTCGGCGTGGGCGAGGCGGTGCTGAAACTCGAGATGTCGTCCGGCCCTGGAGTGGTTGCACCCGAGCGGCTCTGCTGCATCGCACGATGTAGTCTGCTGCCCAAGCTTGCACTCCAACTGCGGATGGTCCATTCTACGGTTTCTAGGAGCCGTACCCAGAGGTCTTGCAGGGCTTCCTGCCAGAAGTCGGGGCTGCCGTCGATATGGAGGACGGGACCCGGATGGCCTATTGCTGCTCTGGCCTCGGCTTCCACTTCTTGCAACAGGTCTCTCAGTCTTGGGCTGGCCATGTTTCTTGGAGGAGCCACACCCGTCTCTACCCGGTAGCTGTACTGGTGAAGAGGGTGAAGAACGGTCTGTCTGTCTTTGACACTCCCATTTCCTTTGGGCTTTTGTAGTCCAATCGTGGGAAAAGTCTTTGGGGTGCGCCCCCATGGTTGATTCGAGCAATCAGGGCGGACAAAGAGTTTGGCGCCTTTGCCTTTAGCCCTCCCACGAAGAGGGGCGGTGGCTCACCCCTGGGCTTGCACGTGGCGGATCCTTATGGCGGGAACGCCATCTTGGGCGCCATCTTGGCCCACGGTGAAAGGGCGGGAAAGTTCTTTTAGGGACGAACAAAGTCCAATTTGTAGACATTAAAGTCATTTTTAAGCACATTATACCCGTTAGGGAACGGGCCTGCTCGTATCCTGTTCGTGACGCCATTCTCTGACTCACCGCAAGCCCGTGGACTCCGGTTTAGACAGTCTGTAGCTCCTTCCTCCTTGTCAGGGGTGGGCCGCGCCTGCCGGTAGTCGGGCCCGGTAGAGTGCAGATCAAAAGGGTTGAAGACGTCTTGTAGGAACAGATTAAAGGGGTTTAATTTATTCGTGACGCCACCTATGAGTAGTTTCGGTAAGTCTTATCGACGCTGCGGAACCTCCGGGGGATGGATAGCAGCATGATGGAATGCTCCCCACAGGCTGAGCGGTGATCCCCGGAGGCTGGAGCTGCTTAAGATGTTGTGCGGCAGCTGCGGTTACCTTGTGTACGGACGGATGCCATCATAAGGAAGCACGGACACTGTAAGTCTCTGTAACGGGTCTTTACTGTAACCAGCAGGCAGTACATGACATACAGTTTACAGGTAGTAGACCGGGTGGACTCAGCAGTTATAGGTGTCCCTCAGAGATCCGTAGTGTTCCTCCATTCTAGCTAAGTCTTTTGCCATTGTCGCCCAGGAATACCAGGTCGGGTACGGGGAGGCTGCTTCAATGCCCTATCCAAGATGTACGTTATGGATGTTCTGGGGAGCCTTGGGTCCCTCGGTGGGTACACCGCTGGTTAGATGACTGGAAGTTGGCTGGTGGTGGGGTGCTCCTGTGAAGCTGATCCTCCACGCTTCTGGTTCGCGTAGCAGAGGTGAACTGCTGCCATCTTCGGTACCAGTGAACCGGCTGTAAGTTGGGCACGGGGGTATTTTGGAACCCGTGGTTGGTGATGCCCGATCCCGGTTGGTAAGGCCTCAGGTGCTAACACCCGACCGGTGACGGCCCGGGGGCTGCACGAGGTGCAGAGCCCCCGCTCCTACTCCAAGTTCAAGTCTGCTTCTTGTCTAGACTAGACTCCTTCTCTTTCGAGACTAATCTGCACTTCTCCTACACTACCCTTGCACTCCGCCCACCAGGACCTTGGATTGGCCCTCTACGTTAAGTGATGCATGCAGGGTTTTTGGATCTCTAAGTTAACCAGATAACTGCTGTGTCAGAGAATATTGCTGCTGCATTTATGGCTGCAATACCCTCCTGTGACGCACTCGTTGCGGGGCGCCACACTACTCATGCAGATAGTACAGTATTCTTGATATTTGTTAGGCTGCTTTCACATCTGCATTTTTGCAAATCTGGCAGAAATCCACCGTTTTTGCAAAGACGCAATGCAGCACACTTACGGCAAGGTTGCACTTTTGCTAATGCTTTGTAAATGGACCTCGACACAAGTGTGGAGACTTACATTTTTGACAGTTATCCAGCACTTCCGCCACCTTCGGCACCGGACAAAAACCACAGCTGGGGGCGTGGCCTAGCTATGGCGGCGTGAGGAGGCTTTCTTCAAGAGCTCCGCATCCAGCAAACTATCAAGGATACAGAGCGGCTGGGGGCGTGGCCTGGCCTGAAATGTGAGTGGTCGCAGCGGAAGAGCTCTCCCGCCGCAACCCTGCTTTAAGGCTGCGATCACCGCAAGCAACGGCCACAATACTCACAGCATCGGACACAGGAAGACTCCTAGACTCCGGGGGTGATATCGAAGGAGCGGGAGAGGCAACGATGACCCGCAGAAGACAGCGGGATGCCGGGACCGCTGAGAACTGCAGAATCCAAAATGGCGCCACGGCAGAAGAGGAGGTGGAGAGGGCGAATGCTGCATGCGCCCAGAGAATGGCGGTGGCTGCTCGCTTGCAAAGGTTTGCGAGGGTGGAGGCACAGAATGAGCCAGGGCAGGTGAGCATGGAAACTTGGGCAGAAGATTCAGAGACTGAGCAGATGGATGGCAGGGTGGATCAGGAGGAGGAAGATGGTGGGGAGCAGGAAGGCTCACAGGAGGGGGCTGCTGGTGGTAGTGGAAGGGATGGCAGCATGCAGGAACCCACACTAAGAAACATCTTTACTGCATTAACTTTTTGCAAAGACACTCTGACCACATTGACCCAGCAAGTTACAGGAATACAGGCTGAAATTACTGGTATTAAAGCTGACATGAAGAAAGCTGATGCCAGAACAGGAGTGGTGGAGGAGAGGGTCAGTAGTGCTGAAAATGGCATCATTAAGATGCAAAAAGTCCAAAAGCAATATGAGAAGCAGCTGCAGGAGGTTATTGCCAAAAGCGACGACTTTGAAAACCGCTCACGGCGGAACAACATTAAAATAGTGGGAGTACCTGAAAAAGCCGAATGTTCCACACCATGTGAATTTATTGAGAAATGGCTGCTTCAAAAAATTGGAGCAGATGCACTCTCTAAAGTGTTTGTCGTTGAAAGAGCCCACAGAGTGCCAATAAGCAAATACAAATACAATAGGCAAAGAAACCCAGGAGGAATCACCCCTAAATTAGGGTTAGATGGTTTAGAGGGGGTATAGAAGGGGTATAACAATGTTATTATGGTCTTATATATGGAGCCAGAGTTAACCTTTGAATAAGGAGCCTGGGATCCAGGGAAAGCAAGACTAATTCAAAGCAGCTGGTTTACCATCTCATGGGCATAGTGGCAAGAGGTGTGGCGCTCCCCACGCGTAGCACTGCCTGCGCCTGGCAGCTTCGTCAGAGGACAGTGATTCCTCCTGGGTTTCTTTGCCTATTGTATTTGTATTTGCTTATTGTAATTTACACATGGCAATTGTATTCATATTGGGTACTGAGTTCTTGGTTCTTAATATATGCAATGCTTGTTTCTGAATGTCTCTTATGTGTAACATACAGCCTATACCCTTGGTGAAGTTTTAGCCTTTAATGAACCTAATGAGGGGACTGTATAGGAGAAACTAACCACCTGAGTACTCAGAGGGACTTATATAGTTAAATCAATTCTTTATGAAAGGTATATTAACAACCCTTGGGGCCCTTGGGGAAAAAGCAAGATCTATTAATATCAAACTATTGATAAACTATATATTAACACAACTGGTACTGGCGATTGGCAATGAGATTATTCATGATGTATTGTAATCATTGGAATTGTTATAGCGAAACCAGGCTATTTTAAATGTTTTTATGCTTTTGTGTGACCAATTTCTCTGTTGTTTGTATTTGAATAAACTTGTTGTTAATATTTACCATGATAATTTGAGGTTGTATCGCTTTTTGGACCTTTTCTCATTTTGCTTCAAATATTGTATTAAATTGGTCTACCGATCCCTGTTGCATTATACGCATTGGTGGTGCCCTCCCCTATCTCTGGTTTTTAAAAGTACAAAAGATGGCAGTAGCCAGACTATTGTATTTGGCTCGGAAATTGATAGCCAGGCATTGGATCGGGGCCGAGCCAACCTCAAGGACTGAATACATACGTAATGTGGATTATATTGTGCATCTGGAAGAAAAAATATGCCAGAGACGAAATTCTGAAAAAATGTTTGGGAAAATATGGGAACCATGGATAAGACAGATGTGAGGTGAAGGGGAAGGATGAGATTGATCAGTACTCCTAATGTGCTCCCTATGCTCATATAACCAGCTTTGATAGAAGTGATTGCTGAAATTTTTATGTTTGATGTTGAAATTGACGATGTCCACTAAGGAATGTAACATGGGAAATTGCTGTCTAAGAGGGGAGGGAAAGGGGGGTATGCTGGAGGGAGGTGGGTGTTAAACTTGTGAATAAATAAAAAAGTTATCAGATTTAAAAAAAAAGGATACAGAGCGGCTTCTTCTACTTCAAAATGCCCAGGGGCAGAAGAGATTCCTCCTGCAACCAACCGGGACCAGCAGAAAGACGAAGTGCAGCGTTGGAGCATATGTTTTCCAGCGGAAGATCGGAGGCCAGGACCGTAGCTCCTCACATAATGGCGCTGGCTCCTAAGCACAGCGGGATGGCAGGGCAGGTGAGAGCGGGAGATGACTGCGGATAGCGTGGCTCCAGCCATGATACATTGCCCAGGGCCTTCTCCCTCAGAACAGATCTAACTCACCCCTCGCAGGAACAGCAAGGAATACTGACCAGTGCTCCACATAGTGAGACCAGGAGTGGAGCAGGAGGAGGGCAGGCACGTGCAACCAGAGTGACACAGGGGGAATCTTATTGTACTCCTGTCCCCACACATGCCCTCAGAATATATATAAAGGACCTGCAGGATCAACGGCAATATCCCTGGGAGGGAGACTCCCCACAGTTCTAGATAGCAGATTTTGATAGCTCACCCCACTCCTCTATTAGCCCGCAGCATCTATATGATCTTTTAAAAGCTCTTCCTACCAAGCAGGATTTGGATACTATGGTGGCTAGACTTATAGCTTCGAAGAAAGAGCTCTGTCTACTCTGCGCACTGACATAAACCTCTGGGCACCCGTAAAACCACCTTGGAGGACACCACATCCACTCTCACTGCCAAGACTGAAATCTAGAAAGAGCCTCTCAGACCCAAGTCCATTAGCAGCAATGTCACTGCTATTAGATGATCAAGAGAACCGTGGGAGATGCAATAACATTTGCCTTCGTGGCATCCTGATGTATCTCGGCATCTCCCTTCCGGCAGGTCTTTGAAATCTTCATGTTTACTATAGATAGAGTCACAGGGTATCACACCGTCAACTCAGAAGTCTGGCCCGCAACATCCTGTGTAGACTGCACTACTACATTGACAGGGAGGCCATCTTGCACATGCTTGGTCCTATGTAATTCCTCGTGGATATGTGGAGGTTCATCTCTTCCTGATGTGTCGCCCGCACCTTAGCCATGAGATGTCTACTCTTTCCACTACTGCACTGCCTTAAGGACTTCGGTGCTTCATACAGATGTTGTTAAAAAGGAGGTACAGAATTTTTTTCTCAAAAACATGAGGAACTCCCACATCTCTTCAGATTTTGGACACTACCCCATCCTGATCCTGAATTGACTACTAGTGCATCTCCCGCACCAACAGCCACAGAACAACAGGAGGAGACACATTTTACAGTTTCTGACAGGAGGAGACTGGGCTCTAGTGAAGGCCCATCAAGAACAAGAGCCACAGATGCAGCCCACCTGACTTTTTTCTGTTTTCAGCTAATATTTTGTAACGTTTTCGCTCTGTTTATCGATAAGCCGATATTTATGTATTTACCATCTGGGTGCGTGTGCACGAGGAAGCCGTTGCATAGCTCCCCACGTACTCCTTACAGGACTATCGTCCTGTGTCCCTTCCATCATAGCGGGTGATGATGTTCTATCGGGGCTAAGAGTTTGGTTTTAAGTAACCCTTTACATACTCTCCTTAAGCGCTTCACCTCGCTACCAGTCGGTGGAATAGTCTGAGGTTACGCAACATTATTCTTATCTCTCTACTACTAATTCTCTTATGTTCCTTTCCTCAAACCATTTTGGCAGGGATAGAGAGATGATGAGATAGGTTGCCAACAACACCAAGCCCTGATCCCGGCTTTGTTTTGCTTCACCCATCTAAAGATCCATTGCATTATAAAAACGTCCAATTTAGGGTTAACCGGCGCTCCGGAACACAGAAGCAGTCTCTTATAAAAATTGCCTTCTCAAATTCTTTATTATAGCTGGCTGTGAGAGCTTGTATTCGCGAACTCTGGGGCAAAACCTCTCCACCGACGATCTCACATTGGGTTCGAAAAGTAAATGAGCTGATGTATATGGAGGGTTTGACTGCCACTATACCCAATGCCAATTTGAAATTCTGGGGCATCTGGGCGTCTTGGATGGATTTCCAACAGACAACTATAAAATCATGCTGGGTAGTACCGAGGGAGCAGTGGGGCCTGGTCACTGATTCTCCTTCCCTCCCCCTTTTTTTTATTTTTTTCTATCTCTATTCCTCCTTTTCTTTCCTTCTTATTGTCTACCACATCTTCTCTTTGTACAAAACCGTAGATATTTGTGGGTCCCCATGGACTGTAAAGCATACTCTCTATGTTGGACTCCTTTGTGGCAAAGCCGTTCCTACATATGTAAGTTCGGCGAGAACAATTTCATTGCACAGCCTTATTGTTTCCAGAGATTTTCTAATTGTAACAAGACATTCTCTTTTTTGTTCACTGGTATTGCTATTTGAGAAAATTTTGAAATTAAGAAAAAAAAAGAAAACACAGCTAGCAGTGGTTTTCGTCCGGCGCCGGAATTGTGGGATCGCGGGCAAATGTAAGTCTCCGCACATGTCCAAAAGCAAAACGCAAACTTGGTGCACATGTGGCTTTGTGCTACTTTGTGCTAAAAAGGTGGAATTCGGCCGGATTTGCAAAACGGCAGATCAGGCAAACCTGAAGTTCAAAAGTTCATGTTTGCCTGGTCTGCCGTATTTGCAAACACAGCAGATGTGAAAGCACCCTTACTTGGCGAGTAATGCAATGCTCGTGAGTGCTGTGTTGATCTTGAGCAAACTGACACATATTGCCAGCTCCCTTCACTACACAAAGGGAGTCGGCACTCCACTGAGAGCAGAATAAATGGTAGGCTCTCTGGGGGCACAGCAAGGTGTTTTGTGCAGGGAAAACTCAAAAAAGCCCACCCTCCCGCCCTGTCCCGGCAATGCTAGTTTTATGGCCTGATGTGTGTGGGTGGAATAACATTGGACTTGCTATTCGCATAAGTACACTAGTATTACAAAGTAGTTGTCACGAGTATACGTAGCGATTACAAATATTTCGCTACTTGCTCATCACTAAATATCACGTGTTATTTATAGCACTTGTCTAATATAGCAAAAAGTCTGCTTGGTCTCCCGTGGACTATAGGACACGCACAATTTCTGAACCCCATTCTTCATGGCTTTATTGAAAATCTAAGCTTGCAGACGACCCCAGTTGCTTTTCTCTTTACGCTGTCACTTTTTATTGCCACTATGTGTATTTTAGCTCTTTTGATGTGATGAGATGTTATATACAAAATTGGTTTCAATCCATCTTCTAAAAAGAAAGTATTTAATTTTAATATTCTTTTCCCCAGTCAGATTAGAATTGCTCTGTGGGTTGTTTTGTTTCAGTTCTTTTTATTTTATTTACAATCTAACAACCACTAAAACAGTAATCAAAGAAAAATATCTATATTTCTAAAAATTCCATGAGAACATGATGTCTCTTGTTTGGTATCTTACAACCTGTTTCCGCAGAGTTTGCCACCTTCAGTTCACTATACTTGTGTTCTAACATTTGGGCAGGAAGCTATGACATATATAGGGGTGGTCATGGTGGTTTTTGTCGGAAACATTTACTAGCGGAGGAACTTGCTGCTCCTATTTCGATATCTGGGCTTGAAGCTGTGAAGAACTCTGCAGCTGATGAAACTTCTCTTTAACAGCAAGAAAATGTTCCTCTTATTCGGTCTTCTCGTCGTCACTGGAAGCCTTGTACAAGGTAAGACTATTCCATCACTTTTTCACACAAGCAATACGGGGGCGATGTATACAATTAAAGGAATAACCTAAGCTTAACTCTAATTTTGACATCTTTTAAATATTCAGTTAAGATCTATAGATCAAATGGATTTTTAGGAGATTTCTCCTGTCCTTTTTGCCACTATCTTCACACATTCACAATATTGGTAACCTTATAAGATCCATAGGACAGCACATAGACTTATCTTGTCATTTATGGCATTATCCAAACCCCGTTCATTCCCTATATGTTAGGGTATGGGTTGAACTAGATGGACTTAGTCTACTTCAAAGTTAAAAACTATGAAACTATAAAAATTCATTTATTTATCTGTATAATAAACATTCCATAATTTATTTTCCTGTAAAATTAATGTTAGCAAATACTAGAAAACCAATAAAGGACCTATTCCGATATGATTCCAGAGTGCCTTTAGCATTAAATACAAGCAATCTGGCAATAGCATTTTATTTTTCCTGACTATAATCATTCTTAACATACAGGTGCATGTCAATGAATTAGAATATCATCAAAAAGTTAATTTCCTACAGTAATTCCATACATGAAACACATATATTATACAGAGTCATTACAAACAGAGTGATCTATTTCAAGGGTTTAGTTTCTGTAAATGTTGATGATTATGGCTTACAGCCAATGAAAACCCAAAGGTCATTGTCTCAGAAAATGAAAGAAGGGTGGATAAAGCGTTAAAACTGCGCTGCTGTATTCCACGAGACATCAAAGGCTGAATATAATATTGATTTATTAGTCAACGCTTTTCAGGGCTCCCTGACACACCTAAAACATGGCAATATGATATTGATTTGTCCTGAGGAAGGGGCCAGGGAGCCCTGAAATGCGTTGACTAATTAATGAATATTATATTCACTCTTTAAAGTCTAGTGGAATATGGCAGCGCAGTTTTTAACAATTCATCCTCCCTAATCTATATGCACCAAGCTGAGGAGAGTGATATGCTTTTATAGTGGTTGTGACTCTCACAACCACACAAGGTGAAGCCTCTGATACCTATTTAGGTAATATTTTATCTCTCAGACTCTTCATCCTCCCTACTTTAATTTTCTTAGATAATGACCTTTGGGTTTTCATTGGCTGTAAGCCATAATCATTAACATTATCAGAAATATACACTTGAAATAGATCACTCTGTTTGTAATGGACTCTATATAATATATGCGTTTTACTTTATGTATTGAATTACTGAAATTAACTTTTTGATGATATTCAAATTTATTGAGATACATCTGTAAATACCGTAACTTCAGTGCCACAATAAGATAGACCCATTTCACATTCAGCGTTTTTTTTTCGCGGCCGCAACTGCCGGACCATGGCAATACCGCACTTGCCGCACCTGCCGCAAGCCCCATAGACAATGCATGGCGCTTGCCGGAAGTGTGCCGCAAGTGCAACCGTTAGGCGGCAGATGCGGTAAATCTGCCGGATCTGCTGCAATTTGAAAAAAACGCTGATATGAAAGAGGATAATGAGTTTAATGAGGATTCTTTGGACTTCTGTAATGCACGTTATCTTTGATTGAAATAAAGAAGAAATCAATTTGTATGAGCCAGACGTCATTCCACATCTTATTCATGTCTTTATTGGGCCAGGCGATGATGTGGTCCGAGCTCCATTTGGAAGCAGAAGAGTTAAATGGTGAGCTGGTTTTCTGCATATAAAGAAATTCATCCTCAGAACCACCATCAGTACAGATATACATCCAAATAACCACCATCAGTACATGAACACACATTCAAAACCCTCATCAGTGTAGTAATAGTCCATGTCAAGATGCCATTCAAAGCACATACGCACCTATTCTTAAGAAATTTTGAATCAATCAGCTCTGCCTAAAGTTCATTTTCTTAAAATTTTTATAACAGTACAAAGTGGGCCAGTAACAAATCACAACACTCGATATATGCAGAATAGACAAAATTTAAATTAGTAAAAAGAAACTGTAACCTTTATATGAGGCGCCCCCAGGCCGTGGGGTACTTGGGGCCAGGCCGGTGCTGTCTCTCTGGGGGATCATGGTAGTTCGTGATCCGGTCCCGTGGCCTGGGCTCAGTCTAAAAAGGGGTATTTACAGGTAGATTGTCATGACGCCACCCGGGGTATGGGGTCAGTAGGACCACCGCTGCCATATTCCTGCTGGGGATGGTGACCGAGGGCAGCGTGGATGATAAGCCCTCCTTGGGTAGAGCTGAGGGTCCCCAGGGCAGGTGAAGTAGTAGTGGAGGGGCCTGGTGAGGGATTGTACTTTGTACGCTACACTTAATTTGATGTTGCAGGTTCTCCAGGTAGAGTGTAGTAGAAATAAGACATCGGAGGCTTTCTTGCTCTGCACAAGTACTTTACTGGCAACTCTGCATGGCAGCTCTCAAACAGTTCACACAGTGCACAGTTACGGGTAGCTGGCCGGGTAGTCACCAGAGGATACAATTTCTCTGAGGCCCTCTGCGATGTTCCTTCTTTAGTCACTCTCTGTCCTTTCTCTACCTGCGCTTTAACTTGTAGGCTCCTGCTGCTGCTTGAAGCTAAGCTGCTTGCCCTCTTTCTCCCGTTTGTGCCATATGACAGGCAGCTCGAGTCCTTCACTTTCTCTACCCTGCTCCCAGGCGTCAGTGTTTCTGAACTCTACGTGCTTCTTTGCCTCCTGACACTGTGTGGCTGGAAAATCTGGAATTCCTCACCGTCCGGTATTGACTGCCGGGATGTGTAACCCTGCACAGTCTCGGACACGGTGTCTGTTCTCTGCGCTTTCCTCTGAGGCGAGCAGGACGCTTCTCGTCTCCCTCAGGCTTTCCTCTCCTTCCTCCTCAGACTCACTCCATGGCAGTTCTGACCTGACTCCCTTCTTCCCGCTCTTTCCACTACGCCTAAGCTCCTCCCACCGGGGGCTGGGTCCCCCAGGCAAACAGGTTAACCCTTTAGTCCCCTATTCTAGGTGAGAGAATGCAGAGATGAGGGCCTCAGATTAACATCACATCCTCTGGTCACTGGGATATCACACACACACTAATCTGGGTGTAGTACCCTTCTGTGGTGCACTGACCAGTGGGGTGCCATATTCCTCCTTGGTGAAACACACTTGTCCGCAAGTGTTTCTACCCCTACCCGGTACAGAGCAACTTTTATTATGCTTTAATAATCAACAGTAAAACATTTTTAACAATAAGGTTTCTTTGTTCTTCCCGTTTGGTAGGCGCATTTCTTGGAACGTTGTAAACAATTCTTACTCTAAGCAAAAGTCCTCATGAAAATCTATGAGTCCACGGAAAAAGCAGCATTTACATCACTATGACTATATACAGTACATGACCAGGATATTGCAGTTTACTTATAACATTTATGCACACACAGGGAGTACCATCCATGAGTCCCTGCATGTCTCTCTTAGCTCACCGAGTCATTCTCCTCCGGTTCCATTTCCTCGGAGCTTGGCTGGCTGGATGGCTCCTCAGCTTCCTCGGGCTCCGCTCCGGTCTTGCTGCCGTTGTCATCTCCAGGTAGGGCCTCAGGGTCTGTTCACTCTGCCCTGACTGCTACGCTGTTGGCGATGGGCTGCGGCCCGGCTGGCGGGTCCTCACTGGCAGCCGGGTGCTCAACCATGGCCTGGTCTCTTACTCCTGGTTCCAGTTCTCGGCTGCTGGACCCCCTCCACACGGCTACGTTCCTGCCACCATGTTTAGTTTCTGGCAAGGGTAGTTTGATCTTTGGCCCGTCCCCTTGCTTTTTCATCAGCATTTAGGGCGGGCAAGCATTTTCGCGCCTCTGGCATGGCCCTCCCATGATGGAGGGTCGAGGCACACCCCTGGGCCAGCACATTGTCTCTCACATCCTTAGGCCCGCCATTTTGGGGCCTTTTAGAAACGAGTCCAGAAGATCAAACCACAGTCTATAGGCACACAGTACCTGGTACAACGGGCATGGGATCCTGTTCATGACGCCAGAAAACTGATGGGCCCCCAGGCCGTGGGGTACTCGGGGAAGGGCCGGTGCTGTCTCTCTGTGGGATTACGGTAGTTGTGACCCGGTCCCGTGGCCTGGGCTCAGTCCAAAAAGGGGTATTTACAGGGAGATTGTTGTGACACCACCCAGGGTATTTGGTCAGTAGGACCACTGCTGCTATATTCCTGCTGGGGATTGTGACCTAGGGCAGTGTGGATGGTAAGCCCTCCTTGGGTAGGGCTGAGGGTCCCAAGGGCAGGTGAAGTAGTAGTGGAGGGGCCTGGTGAGGGATTGTACTTTGTACGCGGCACTTAATTTGATGCTGCAGCTTCTCCAGGTAGAGTGTAGTAGAAATAAGACACCAGAGGCTTTCTTGCTCTGCACAAGTACTTTACTGGCAACTCTGCACAGCACCTTTCAAGCAGTTCACACGGTGCACAGTTATGGCTAGCTTGCCAGGTAGTCACCAGAGGATGCAATGTCTCTGAGGCCCTCTGTTATGTTCCTTCTTTAGTCACTGTCCTTTCTCTACCTGCGCTTTTACTTGTAGGCTCCTGCTGCTGCTTGAAGCTAAGCTGCTTGCCCTCTTTCTCTCGTGTGTGCTGTATGACAGGCAGCTCGAGTCCTTCACTTTCTCTACCCTGCTCCCAGGCGTCAGTGTTGCTGAACTCTATGTGCTGCTTTGCCTCCTGACACTGTGCAGCTGGAAAATCTCGAATTCCCCACCTTCTGTTATTGACTGCCGGGATGTGAAACCCTGCACAGTCTCGGATCCAGTGTCCATTCTCTGCGCTTTCCTCTGAGACGAGCATGACGCTCCTCGTCTCCCCCAGGCTTTCTCTCCTTCCTCCTCAGACTCACTCCATGGCTGTTCTGACCTGACTCCCTTCTTCCAGCTCTTTCCACTACACCTAAGATCCTTCCACGGGGGCTGGGTCTCCCAGGCAAACAGGTTAACCCTTTAATCCCCCTATTCTAGGTGTTTGAATGCAGGCATGAGGGCCTCAGATTAACATCACATCCTCTGGTTCCTGGGATACCACATATGCTAATCTGAGTGCAGTACTCTTTATGTGGCGCACTGACCAGTGCGGCGCCACATATACACATTAAAAAAAAGTGAACTATGATTTGAAATACCGCAACTGACGCAAAACCCCATAGAGAATGAATGGGGCATGCCGGATCGGTGCCGCAATTTGGCCGTTATGCGGCACATCCGACGACATCTCCTGGATCTGCCGCAAATTACCATAAATATAAACGCAGATGTGAAAGCAGCCTTGGCCAGTTAAAAAAAGATTGATTGATTTCAGTGGGAGAAAAAAAAAATAATATTCTTGTAGTTGTGATACCTTTTAATGGCTAACAAAAAGAAAGTAATTGATGTTACAAGGCGAGCTTTCGAGACTTCTCACGTCTGTTTATCAGGTATGGTATGACAAAATATTAGAAGAAATCAAATATATACACACAGGCAGGGCAAGCCTGGATAATTAAGGATACTCTCTAAGCTCTGATTGTTTATTTAAATGTCCATTTATTGATACCTTCCATCTGCTCTGGTTGTGCATATATATTTGTGTTTCTTTAAATATTTTGTCATACCATGCCTGATGAAGAGGCCCTCAAAAGCTTGCTACCTTGTAACATCACTTATTTTATTTTTCCTAACCATTAAAAGGTATCACAACTACAAGATTATTATTTTGTTTCTCCCACTGAGATTTGTAAAGATTACATAAAAATGTCTCTGACAATACAAGTGTCCCAAATTGTGAGTGCGTGCAGGTAAACCTGTAAAAAAATCAAGAAACTCTTCTGCCTGACCTGAGTAGTTACTGGGAGTTAGGGTACCTTTACACGCCGCTACTGGCGGGTGGATACAACCAGCTACTTGCGAGAAATGTATCTTGCATTGGCAATGTACCCCGTAGTAGCGGCGTGTGAAGACGGTAGTAGCCACGCGGCAGTAGCTGCACCTGTTTCCGAGCACTGCCCTGAAACAGATGGCTACACAGCCGATTGTAGCGACCTGTATCGGCGTGTAAAGAAGGAACAGAAGGGTTGTTTCTACACCATGCTATGTACCTGGTCTGTAGCTGGGGCGTGACACAGGCTCCGGGTTACCGCGCCCCATCAGCGATCATTGGAGGAACTCCTGCATTACGATTGGGAGTCGCTGCATAGGGAGGCATATTCAAGGAGCTGACCAGTCACACTACACAATTGCTTGAGCGTCATGTATTAGTCAGCCTCCTGCGATGCCTGCCCAATCATGATGTTCTTGCTTTGTCCTATCAGCGTACGGACATCTCGTAATCCACAATTGTGGCACACCTATGTGTTGTCCCTGCTGCACCAGGTCCGCCCATATTAGCTTGTTGTAGCGATGTGTAAATGAGTAAGGTGAGCTACAGATGGCTACTTGAGACACCCGGCGATGTATCTAGAGATAGATGTAACCTACTGTAGCGCACCTTGTGGCGGCGTGTAAAGGTGGTGCGATTACCGTTTGTAACCGTTTGTGCGTGCTCGTGCACGTGAAGTAGCTGGTTGTATCCACCCGCCAGTAGCGGCGTGTAAAGGTACCCTTAGGATGCCGCACTTGGGTCCCTCAGTGAATTGCCTACTGTTCCTCTTCAGTCCCTTCCTGCGCTCTCTCCTTTCTTCCTCAGTGCCTCCGCGCGCAGAGCCTGAAACCAGCTCCTCGGATCCTCTATAACTGAGCGACTCCCTTCTGAGCCCCCGGGATCCTATATGGGCCTGTTTCTGGGTGTGCTGGATGTTAGCCTCGACTCTCTGAAGAAGCTCGGGCCGCGGGGGTGAACACCCACACCGCTCTCGAAGCCGGTCCTCCGTCTGATACTGAACCTCTGCGGCCGGTAGACGTAACGCGTCCGGATTCAGGCGCACTGCAACACCTGGTGCCCCTATGGTCCCCTTCAGTCCTGACGGCACCTCCGCCGTCTACTTCTCACTCCCCACTGGAGCTCTTCCTGACTGGCCTCAGTCCCCCTAACACACTTTGGACCCTGCCTGACCTCCTCCCAGGGACTGGGTCTTCCGTACAGCGGGTCCACCCACAGTCCTCTGCTCTATGGTGTGTATGTGTGAATGGGTGTGATGAGGGTCCCTTATGCAGCATCCCAATTCCTCAGCCACAGGAATACGACACACTCTTTTATGGGTGCAGTACCCCTCCGTGGGGTCTCGCCCAGTGGGGCACCACAAAATTATATGAAGTTATTTGAATTTTGCAGAGAGAAATGAGTATTTGATCCCTCTGGCAAACAACACTTAATTCATGGTTGGCAAAACACTTGTTGGCAAGCACAGCAATCAGACGTTTCTTTTAGTTGATGATAAGGTTTGTGCACATGTCAGGAGGAATTTTGGTCCACTCCTCTTTGCAGATCATCTCTAAATCATTAAGATTATAGGCAGTCACTTGGCAACTCGGAGCTTCAGCACCCTCCATATGTTTTCTATGGGATTAAGGTCTGGAGACTGGCTAGGTCACTCCATGACCTTAATGTGCTTCTCTTTGAGCCACTCCTTTGTTGCCTTGGCTGTATGTTTTGGGTCATTGTCGTGCTGGAAGACCCAGCCACAACCCATTTTTAATGTCCTGGTGGAGGGAAGGAGGTTGTCACTCAGGATTTTACGGTACATGGCTCCATCCATTGTCCCACTGATGTGGTGAAGTAGTCCTGTGCTCTTAGCAGAGAAACACTCCCAAAACATAATGTTTCCATCACCATGCTTGACTGTGGGGACGGTGTTCTTTGGGTCACAGGCAGCATTTCTCTTCCTCCAAACACTGCGAGTCGAGTTAAAGCCAAGAAGGTCAATTTTGTCTCATCTGACCACAGCACCTTCTCTCAATCACTCTCAGAATCACAAGGTGTTCATTGGCAAACTTCAGACGGACCTGCACATGTGCTTTCTTGAGCAGTGGGACTTTGCGGACACTGCAGGATTTGAATCCATTATGGTATAAGGTGTTACCATTGGTTTTCTTGGTGACAGTGGTTCCAGGTGCCTTAAAATCATTATCAAGTTCCCTCCGTGTAGTTTTAGGTAGATTGCTCACCTTCCTCATGATTCTGGATACCCCATGAGGTGAGATTTTGCATGGAACCCCAGATTGATGTCGATTGACACTCATTTTGTATTTCTTCCATTCTCTTACTATTGCACCAACAGTTGTCTCCTTCTGACCCAGCGTCTTACTTATTGTTTTGTTGCCCATTCCAGCCTTGTGCAGGTCTAGGGTTTTTTCCCTGACTTCAATAGAAAGCCCTTTGGTATTGCCCATGTTGTAGAGCAGAGGTCCCCAAATCCAGGCCTCAAGGGCCGCCAACAGTGCAGGTTTTCAGGATCTCGTTAGCATTGCACAGGGCTTGGAATCATTACCTGTGCAGATGATCACATTAGCACCTGTGCAATACTAAGGAAATCCTGAAATCCTGCACTGTTGGCGGCCCTTGAGGCCTGGAGTTGGGGACCTCTGTTGTAGAGGTTAGAGTCTGACTATTAATTGAGTGTGTGGACAGGAGTCTTTTATACAGGTGACAATTTAAAACAGCTGTTTTTAATGCAGGTAACGAGTTGATTAGGAGTGTCTTAGGGTATGTGCACACAGTGCGTTTTGGTGCGGTTTCTGCATGCAGAAAACCATTGGTTTTATGGTAATTTATGCTAATTTGTTCCTTCGGCTTTGATCCCCAGCAAAACCAATGTGTTTCACAGAAACGCTGTGCACACACATTGTTTTTTGTTCTCTGAAGACAGTGTACACACCACAGGATTTGCTGCATTTTTGTTTTCCAGCAAAACCTATGTGATTCTAGGATTAGCTGTACCAACACATTGGTTTTGGTTCTCTGCAGAAAGTGGAAACACCTCAGGTTTTTCTGCATTTTTCAAAGAATGAGCATGTCAATTCTTTTCTGGTCTTTTGCTAAAGTGGAAACACCTGTGATGTTTTTGCAGAGAAATAGAACCAGTGTGTGTGAAAGCTTTTCCCTGATCACATAGGTTTTGCTGGAAACCAAAAACCCAGGATTATGTTAGCATACATTTACATAAAACCAAGGCAAAGCCTGAACTCAGTACTCAGCAAACCTTACCTGTGGGCACATACCATTAGGGTACCTTTACACATCGCATCATTGCATGCAATTTCATTTGCAACTTACCGGTTGCAGTGAAATCATCGACACATTGTTCTATTTTGTAGCCGTGTACAAATAGAACAATGTGTCCATGATTTCACTGCAACCAGTAAGTTGCATGTGAAATTGCATGCAATGTTGTGATGTGTAAAGGTACCCTAACTGGTCTGTAGAAGCCAGAACTCCTAATCGTTGTTAAGGGATCAAATACTTATATCTCTCTGAAAAATGCAAATGCATTTATACAATTTAGACAATTTAATTTTCTGGAATTTATTTTTGATATTCTATCTTTCACTGTTAAAGAGGACCTGTCACCCCCCATGCATGCTGATTTAATAGTAGCACTGAAAGCAGCATGTCTGCTGCATTCAGGCAAGGGGTCCCCCATCCCTTAAGCCCCCCTGTACCCTGAGAAAATTGAATGTAAAAACTTACAATGTGGAGCAAAATAGGAGGTGGCTAGAGGCTGGAGCCAACGCTCTTCAGAGGGCAATTTCACGCCCCCTAGATATAAGGCAGAGCCAGGGATCATATTCCTCAGTGCAGCTCAGTTGCCCTGCTCCATTCATGACATCACCGCTGGAGGCACGCCGCCCCGCCTCCTGCCTTGATGTCACAGCTTATCCCCGCCCTGCTCCATGTAATGAATGAAGCAGGGCGGGGAAAGGTGGTGACATCATTGCAGGAGGCGGGGCAGCTGAGCAGCACTGAGGAATATGATCCCTGGTTCTGCCTTTTATCCAGGGGGCGTGAAATTGCCCTCTGCAGAGCGTTGGCTCCAACCTCTAGCCACCTCCTATTTGGCTAAACATTGTACGTTTTTCCATTCAATTTTCTCAGGGTACAGGGGGCTTAAGGGAGGGCAGACCCCTTGTCTGAATGCAGCAGACATGCTGCATTCAGTGCTGCTATTAAATCAGCATGCATGGGGGGGTGACAGGTCCTCTTTAAGATTAACCTACCCTTAAAATTATAGACTATTTAATCTTTGTCAGTAAGAAAACTTACAAAATCAGCTAGGGATCACATAATTATTTCCCCCACTGTATTCTATTTTAAATTTTAGTTCAATGCTTTACAATTGTTAGTGGCTGCCATGGGGCTCAGTGCCAGCGCCAAAACTGTGCCCCACATCCTGCCCGGCATCACACTTTCCTTTGAACTGTATTGGCATCTGCAATGCTGATACAGTTGAAAGCCATGATGAAAGAGGGTTCAACAGCTCTCTCCGCTCCTGCCTCCATCTATCTCACTGGATCTGAGATTTGACAGCTCTGCTCAGCGGGCGTGATGACATCACTGCGAGAGCGGTGAAGACAGAGCTTCAGAACGCTCCCTGCTGAGATGGAGCAGTGGGGGACAGAGGAGAGGTGAGAATTTATTATGTTTTATCAGTGATTTCACCATGGTATACTACATGGGCTGTGCTTATACTATATAGAGGTGCATTATACTATGTGGCGGACTATAGGCTGTGCATTATATATGGAGGTGCATTATATTATATGGAGGACTATGGGCTGCACATTATTTATGGAGGTGCATTATACTATATACCGGTAGATGGCTTTGGACTGTCCATTATGTATGGAGCTGCATTACACTAAATGGAGGAGTATGGGCTGTGCATTATACATGAACGTGCATTATACTACATGGAGGACTATGGACTGTGCATTATATATGGAGGTGAATTATAGTATATGAAGGACTATGGGCTTTGTATTATATAATGAGGGTGCATTATACTATATGGATGATTATGGGCTGGCTGTGCATTATACATGGAGATGCATTATACTACATGGAGGACTATAGATGGCCCAATATACCATATGGAGAACTATGGGGGATTTATTGTACTATATGCAAGGCAATGTAGAGGACATTATACTATATAGAGGGCTATATGGAGGCCATTATACTATTTGGAGGGCTATTTGGAGGGCTACAGTTGTGGCCAAAAGTATTGACACCCCTGCAATTCTGTCAGATAATACTCAGTTTCTTCCTGAAAATGATTGCAATCACAAATTCTTTGGTATTATTATCTTCATTTAATTTGTCTTCAATGAAAAACACAAAAAGAATTGTCCTAAAGCCAAATTGGATATAATTCCACACCAAACATAAAATAGGGGGTGGACAAAAGTATTGGCACTGTTAGAAAAATCATGTGATGCTTCTCTAATTTGTGTCATTAACAGCACCTGTAACTTACCTGTGGCACCTAACAGGTGTTGGCAATAACTAAATCACACTTGCAGCCAGTTAACATGGATTAAAGTTGACTCAACATCTGTCCTGTGTCCTTGTGTGTACCACATTGAGCATGGAGAAAAGAAAGAAGACCAAAGAACTGTCTGAGGACTTGAGAAGCCAAATAGTGAGGAAGCATGAGCAATCTCAAGGCTACAAGTCCACCTCCAAAGACCTGAATGTTCCTGTGTCTACCGTGTGCAGTGTCATCAAGAAGTTTAAAGCCCATGGCACTGTGGCTAACCTCCCTAGATGTGGACGGAAAAGAAAAATTGATGAGAGATTTCAACGCAAGATTGTGCGGATGGTGGATAAAGAACCTCGACTAACATCCAAACAAGTTCAAGCTGCCCTGCAGTCCAAGGGTACAACAGTGTCAACCCGTACTATCCGTCGGCGTCTGAATGAAAAGGGACTGTATGGTAGGAGACCCAGAAAGACTCCACTTCTTACCCCGAGACATAAAAAAGCCAGGCTGAAGTTTGCCAAAACTTACCTGAGAAAGCCTAAAACGTTTTGGAAGAATGTTCTCTGGTCAGATGAGACAAAAGTAGAGCTTTTTGGGCAAAGGCATCAACATAGAGTTTACAGGAGAAAAAAAGAGGCATTCAAAGAAAAGAACACGGACCCTACAGTCAAACATGGCGGAGGTTCCCTGATGTTTTGGGGTTGCTTTGCTGCCTCTGGCGCTGGACTGCTTGACCGTGTGCATGGCCATTATACTGTTTGTAAGCAATTATACAGTGTAAAGTATTTAGTGGGGTCCATTTTACTGTGTGTATTGCTGTGTGGGGGCCATTATACTGTTTGGAGAGCTAGTGGGGGCCTTTATACAGTGCTGAGAGATGTGGGGCCATTATACTGTATGTAAGCCCATTATATTGCATGGAGCGCTGTGTGGGGGTCACAGTTTGGGATCATACTGTGTTGGGTGTCACCTTACGTTTCTGGGGTAGTTGAGGGGGTGTACAGTAGGGTCATCATACTGTGCATGTGGAGAGCACTGTAGAGGAATTCACTGTGAGGGGATCATAGTGTTTGTAGGACACTTTTTTTGGCATCACACTTTATGGGTGCAATTAAAGGGGAATCTAGGGGCTTCAATAGGAGGAAAATTAATTTGAAAGGGTTTAAAAGTTGTGAGATATGGTATGCTATTATGTGACCCAGGCAAAGATTAATTTTTATTTTTTGAGAGGGGTGGCGCAATTAGAACTTCTGCTATGGGGTCTCATAATTTCTATGTACACCCCTGGTAGGTTTGTTGCGCTTACAAAAATATAGAATAATTAATTGATGTTTATTAACAAATAAAGCAATATTTTGTTTAATACTATGAACGCAAGCTCTTCATGGTGTGCTCCTGTGTGCTTATTATTGCCTTTGATTAATGCATGAAAATACATTTCAATAATATTATATAATATAATATACAATAATATTGTTAAATTATCTCTAGGTTTTCCAATGAAGAAAGAAACAAATCAAAAAATTCTATGCGTACCAGAAGAAAACGACATTGGTTGTACTCAAGAAAAAGATATTTTAGATCAAGCCCAGCAAAGTAATGTAATTGATCAAGGTATAATGTAAGTGTCTCTGAAACTCTACAAATAAATCTCATTTATACATTATGGGCCTGCACACATTGCACAGTCCAAGGCTACCTTCACACTACGATTTTGTCAAATCCAATGCTGTCCGACATAAATCAGACAGCATCGGATCTAAACTGATCCCTGCAATTGGATGCCAAATAGGCATCTGATTCCGACATTGTGCAGGATCAGTTTGCCGGCTCCTCCTGTCAGCTGTTCTCCCCTCTGTTTCCCCCTCATCTCCCCTGTGTGTCCCCCTCATCTCCCCTGTGTGTCCCCCTCATCTCCCCTGGTGCTCCCCCTCTTCCCCTCTCTGTTTCCCTTCTTCTCCCCTGTGTGTCCCCCCTCTTCTCCCCTGTGTGCCCCCCTCATCTCCCCCAGTACTCACCCTCCTCTCCCCTCTCCTCGGAATAAAAAATAAAGGAAATCCTGCACTGTTGGCAGCCCTTGAGGCCTGGAGTTGGGGACCTCTGCTCTAATTGATGTCACAAGAGTGGGAAAATGAATGGAAGACTAGAGTGATGTCCCCACACCAAGAGAATAAACACATGGTCTTATACAGTATGTCATGTACATATTGATGTCACATAGCTGACATAATAATGTAAGCCTTGTGACCTCAGTCCCTATGACCATTCTCATACGTTTGTGTTACATATTTGTGTCCTATGCATCCTTTTCTCGAATGGAACACGTACCTATTATAAACTCGGATATGATGTCCATGCAAAATTCACAGAGACGTTCATTTTTCTCCGGTATCATGGATGGCAGGGGTCAATACAAGTCTATGTTTTAGTGAAAAAACATTCAGGTCAAGGATGCCATATGAGTGCCGACCATGTGCTGTATGTGTTTGACGTTGCAGAAGATCGGAGTAATTTTGTAATTTTATGTGTCGGTCCGAGGAAAACCCTGATGTTACACTGAAGGTAAAAATAGACTCACGGACTGTATACTGATGACTGAAGGTAAAAATAGACTCACGGACTGTACACTGATGACTGATGGTAAAAACAGACTCACGGACCGTACACTGATGACTGATGGTAAAAACAGACTCACGGACTGTACACTGATGACTGATGGTAAAAACAGACTCACGGACCGTACACTGATGACTGATGGTAGACACAGACTCACGGACCGTACACTGATGACTGATGGTAGACACAGACTCACGGACCGTACACTGATGACAGATGGTAAAAATAGACTCACGGACCGTACGCTGATGACTGATGGTAAAAATAGACTCACGGACTGTACACTGATGACTGATGGTAAAAACAGACTCACGGACCGTACACTGATGACTGATGGTAAAAATAGACTCACGGACCGTACACTGATGACTGATGGTAAAAACAGACTCACGGACCGTACACTGATAACTGATGGTAAAAACAGACTCACGGACTGTACACTGATGACTGATGGTAAAAACAGACTCACGGACCGTACACTGATAACTGATGGTAAAAACAGACTCACGGACTGTACACTGATGACTGATGGTAAAAATAGACTCACGGACCGTACACTGATAACTGATGGTAAAAACAGACTCACGGACTGTACACTGATGACTGATGGTAAAAACAGACTCACGGACTGTACATTGATGACTGATGGTAAAAACAGACTCACGGACTGTACACTGATGACTGATGGTAAAAATAGACTCACGGACCGTACACTGATAACTGATGGTAAAAACAGACTCACGGACCGTACACTGATAACTGATGGTAAAAATAGACTCACAGACCGTATACTGATGACTGATGGTAAACACAGACTCACGGACGGTACACTGATGACTGATGGTAAAAACAGACTCACGGACTGTATACTGATGACTGATGGTAAAAACAGACTCACGGACCGTACACTGATGACTGATGGTAAAAATAGACTCACGGACCGTATACTGATGACTGATGGTAAACACAGACTCACGGACCGTACACTGATGACTGATGGTAAAAATAGACTCACGGACTGTAGACTGATGGTAAAAACAGACTCACGGACTGTACACTGATGACTGATGGTAAAAACAGACTCACGGACCGTACATTGATAACTGATGGTAAAAACAGACTCACGGACCGTACACTGATGACTGATGGTAAAAACAGACTCACGGACCGTACACTGATGACTGATGGTAAAAACAGATTCATGGACTGTACACTGATGACTGATGGTAAAAACAGACTCACGGACCGTACACTGATGACTGATGGTAAAAACAGACTCACGGACCGAATACTGATGACTGATGGTAAAAACAGACTCACGGACCGTACACTGATGACTGATGGTAAAAACAGACTCACGGACCGTACGCTGATGACTGATGGTAAAAACAGATTCATGGACTGTACACTGATGACTGATGGTAAAAACAGACTCACGGACCGTACGCTGATGACTGATGGTAAAAACAGACTCACGGACCGAATACTGATGACTGATGGTAAAATCAGACTTGCGGACCGTACACTGATGACTGATGGTAAAAACAGACTCGCGGACCGTACACGGTGAAAACAGACTCACGGACCGTACACTGATGACTGATGGTAAAAACAGACTCACGGACCGTACACTGATGACTGATGGTAAAAACAGACTCACGGACGGTACACTGATGACTGATGGTAAAAACAGACTCACGGACCGTACACTGATGACACTGATCCAAAATACTTATGAGACCAGCACCATTTTTTCACCTACATGTGTAAATATGTATGTGTGAAAGAGGCCTACAGGTTTGTTTACACCATTAAATGACTGTAAAATGGGCTACACATGAGCCAATGGGTGGTTTTTTAATTGCTTGTTTGGACAGACCGACTGCACATCCATTCACACAGAACTATAATTTGTTCTGTGCACATAAAATACAATTGTTCTTGTAAGGACAATTATGTATACAGAACGATGTGCTAACAAAATAATGATTTAAGGCTGCTTGACAATCATTTCAGCTGAAGAACAAGTTTTTGCTTTAGGTGACTAGTAGCCTTTTTACACTACCTGTTCTTGGACCCCACGATTACAGGGACTCACCTGGAGCTACAGCTACTGTTAACTATAACTAATTGTTAACTATAACGGCATGAGCAGCATGCCAATGTAGTTAATCTCTGCAGTAGACATGATCTCTCTACACTCCTTTTTATCCTGTAGAGCCTGCAGTCTATAGAACAGCTGGATGATTGCACACGCACAGGATGTCAGAGTCCCAGTGATCGCGCACTGCTGGAACTCTAATGTCCTGTGCATGCGATGACAGCATGATGATTTACCTGTGCTGGACCCATTAGGATCTTTGATTAGGCGATTATATGATATTTTTATTTATTTTTTTAAGCAGACTGGGGAACATGTATACCAGAATGGGACACATATTTACCAGGATGAAGAATATATACACCAGGATGGGGACATATATACCAGGATGGAGATTATATATACCAGAATGGGGGACATATATACCAGGACAGGGAACATATTTATCAGGATGGGGGACATATGTACCAGGATGATTACATAATTACCAGGATGGGCTCAGAATGGGGACATACATACCAGGATGGAGACATATATACCAAAACGGAGAACATATATACCAGTATTATTCTCACCTTCCCACGCACCCACAATGGGCAGTGTCCATTTCTTTAGCCGGTGCAGAGACTGGCAGCTGACATCAGTGTGCATGCTATGGGCAACACATGACATCAGTGCTATGTGCCTGTGACTGGCACACCGAAGTCAGCTGCCGGTCCCTAATTGGCCAGCTTCATGTCTTGAAGCACAGGGGCCCAGCGAGTATCTGTGACGCAATGTATTTCAGCTGTATAAGCATGAAACTCCAACTGAAATAGGAGCTGGCGTCGGCTGAACCCACTCCTGTATTTGCGAGGTTGCACCCTCGGCGACCGAGATTGTTACATACCTGGCTATATACACCACAAGGATATGCCTGCTCAGTAGTAATAGACATACAGAAGAGCAGTAATGTCTTTTAACTCATTGTATTAGGAGATATAAGAAATAAGTGATGTAGGACAGTTAGATGATGGAGATAAGTCAATCAAGATAATAACTACTGAGGTTGGAAAATGTACAGACAGTTGTGTAAATGCAGAGAGAGAGTTTGATGGATATCAAGATAAATGACAGAGAATAATGATCTGAAGGAAACCAAGAGTATTATAGGAAGAAAGAGTAAAGAGACATGCACATCACAGTGCTATAGCTAGTTTTGTCACTTTTGTGACTGGACAACCTTTTCTTAATTGCATAAGTGCCCTAAATAACATAACAATATATATATATATATATTTACCCCGGGCTGGGGTCACTAATGCAATGTTGGTGCTGTAATTTCCTGCAATGATGTGAAATTATGTGACATTAGCTGCAGCCGCTGATCACCCGCAGCACACGGTTCTGTCATGATAATAATAATAAATCTTTATATAGCGCCAACATATTCCGCAGCACTTTACAATACAGTGGTTTGTTCAGAGCAACAAGCAGGCTGAGGCTGAACTGGGTGCCGTGTCAGAGGTCATTCGAGCTCAGCCCTGAATCATGAACTTGTGTGACCCCGACTCTGACGTCACTGCAAACACTGCCAAGAACCGCTCAATTTACGGCAGTGTTCGCGATGACATCAGAGTCAGGGGTCACACAAGTGCAGTGAATATCCCCGGAAGTAGATGCGATAGAAGGCAGGACACGCGATGGCGGGACGGCAGGATCTGGAAAGTATAATGATGATGTTTATTAATTCTATGCTTTCCTTTCCCGCCCCCCCCCACCCCATCCCATAACTGTAAAGTCCAAGCTTGACGTTCGGACGCAAGTTCGAGTTACGTCGGGCCCCAAACTTGGGCTTTTCAAAAAGGTCCGGGCAAGTCCGCCGATCCCAAGCATTGGCAGGTCCGCCCATCACAATTTCTGAATCCTTATAGCTGCAGACTGTACACTGTCAGGACTCTTACATATTTCCAGCGAGAGCACGTGGTTACGTGTTACATATTTACATAACTCCGGCCATATTGCAAAGTGTGCAACCTCACTAATATAATGTGAGTTGACATGACGGCTCACTCTCGCCACTGACACGGGTGAATCCCGACTGCATGCCATGTGCACGCTGTAAGGATTCAGAACCCTGCAGTCACAGTGAGTGTTGAAGACTGGACAACCACTTTAAATCATATAAACATATTGAATCCTTTTTTGTATCAATGCATATTATTCATCCTAAATGAAGTCAGAAAAACTATATATATTATTATTATTATTATTATTATTATTATTATTATTATTAAATATTTATATAGCGCCATTAGGTTCCATGATATGTAACTTCTTACTGTTTGCCATGGGCTTGGCTAAGGCAGGCAACTAGGGCATGTGCCATGTTTGCTGACTATCAAGGTGGCATCATTGAACCACTTTGCTTAATCAGGTTTATCAGATATAAGGTACAGTAGCAAACTGGATATTTTCCTCAATTGAAAGAAATCCTAACTATGCCTCTGTAGGTGCAACATGAAACCAAACACTTTCACAAGCTTTACCTCCCATTAAAAGAACTTTTGCAATTACCTTACATTATTTTTTAGTTACAGTGGCTAGAAGTAAACCAAAGATGAAAATCACGATTATTCTATACTTTATTTCAGATCTAAGAAGGTCGAGTCCTACATTGTATCCGTTTCATCTTCCGAAGATGATGGTGGATCAGGAAACGGCATTTATTCAGGAGCAGAACCGGGATCTGCAAGTGAAAGTGATGTCTATTCTAATGAGATAACAGACACCAAGAATCGTTTTTATGAAGAAAATCTTATTATGTAGCTGCGCTAAACATGTTATGTGTTGACTTGAAGGCGAACTGGAAAACTATCTGCTCCAACTTGTAACTGTCTATGGCTTCAGTACAATGTTTCTGTATTGTGTGCAGTAAAACATTTCTAAAATGTTTGTTGGTGATAACATTAAAACTTACGTCAAATTTTTTGCTTATCCTGCTTTATGATTTCTGAATATTAAATATATTTAAATCAATCTGTATGCAAAATTCCTGTGGCATATAAGAAAATGAAAAGTTAAAGCCTGAGAAGAGCTTAAAGGGGTTTTCCGGGTCCTAAAAATTGAGTGGTCATCAGTATGATATTGGTAAGGGACTGACAGCCATCACCGCTACCAATCAGCTGAAAACCGCCCTGAAGCAGACGGAACTAAGCAATGCATGGGACGGAAAACAGCAGCCACGTACGGTACATTGCTAGCTGCTGACTGTCGAGTATTGCTGTTTATCTCTCCCACTAATCTCATATTGACAGCCTAGGATATGGATAAGTATTCTATTGTATTGTTATTTCCGGAAGAACCCCTATCTACTATTAAAAACTGTCAGAAATCTGGCAAACTTTATAGTAGTCTCTACTGGTGATATTACACACTGTCAATAACATGACAAAGATTTTGAGCAGTTAGAACTCTAGGTCTCTTATTATGTGTATCAGTGTCCCTTGTTAAATAGTGCCCTCCTTTGTTATGTACAGCACCTTACTTTATATATCAGCTTTTGTTATTTTTGCCCCCTGTCTTTATTTCATAGCGTTCTCTCTTGTTAGGCATAAACTGAATTAACTGCTGAAGTGTTGAGGTGCCAGCTGCAGAGGACCTTGGTAGGTGATGGCGAGGCAAGACCAAGAACACAGCACAGCTGCGGCCTGGCTAAACCTGCCCCGGCTGGCTCCCCACTGTAATAAGTGAGACCCGAAGCGCCCTTGTAGAGGGCCAAGATATTTGCAGAGTCAAATTAAGTCTTTAGAACAAGTTAACTAGAACTGTCACGTGAAACATGGGTACAATGCTTGAATGCTGCATTAGAAGAAATATTCACTGTTGCTTGATTGGTAGCCGGCTGTCCCCTGGATCCCAATACTTCATGGCTCCCGATTTCCAACAGCACTGTTACACAAGTGTTGACTAGTGATGGGCGAATCCTAAATTACTCGGAATCGCTTGACTCTAGCGAGTCCGAGCACAGGACTCGCTACTCGTTGCAAGTCTAGCGAGTCCAATGTTAATGAATGGGAAAGCGAGTAATAGCGAGTAGTGTGAGATTTACAAATCGCAGATGTGTCTCGGAAGCTTCAGCCTGAAGCAATCCTAGTTTTGTCATTTATTTGCATTGGACTCGTTTACTTTGCAACTGTAATCGCTGGGAAACTCGCACAGATAAGAGTCCTGTCTTCTCTGTGTGCTGGCTGCCAGCTCCAGGGTCCTAGAGCCTGCCTGCTGCCTGATGTAGCAGTGCTGAGATTGTTCTCAGTCTGCTCATTCCCTGTGTACAGACATGAATGTCTGTGCATAGAGATGATGTAGCAGAGCTGAGATTGTTCTCAGTCTGCTCATTCCCTGTGCATATACATCTATATCTATGCACAGGGATGAGCAGAGAGGACATCGCGCTTTGGACTGCGTCGGACGGAAGAGGATTTTTTTAATTAAAGATGGAGTCTCTAATGGCTTTTTTTTTTATTTCTAATAAAAAAATTTCTCTGTGTTGTGTTTTTTTTAAAACAATTTAATAGAAATTCATGGCGGTCATGTCTAATATTGGCGTGACCGCCATAAATTTCAGGCTTAGGGCCAGCTGATAATACAAAGTTGGCCCTAACCTCTATTACCCAGCGTGCCACCGCTACCAGGGCCGCTGGAAGAGCAAGGTTCAGCACCAGAGGATGGCGCTTCAATGAACGCGCCATCTTCTGGGGCGGCTGCGGGCTGCAATTTGCAGCGGGGGGTGCCCAGAAAGCTTGGGCATCCCTGCGCTGCGGATTCCAGCCCCCAGCTGCTTAGCTGTACCTGGCTAGACATAGAAATTGCACGGAGCCCCACGCATTTTTTTGACTCCGACTCCGAGACGACTCCGACTCGACTCCGACTCCGAGACGACTCCGACTCCGAGACGACTCCTACTCCGAGACGACTCCGAGACGACTCCGACTCCGAGACGACTCCGACTCCGAGACGACTCCGACTCCGACTCGACTCCGAGACGACTCCGACTCCGAGACGACTCAGACTCCGAGACGACTCCGAGACGACTCCGACTCCGAGGCGACTCCGACTCCGAGGCGACTCCGACTCCGAGGCGACTCCGACTCTGAGACTCCGACTCCGAGACGACTCCGACTCTGAGACGACTCCGACTCCGAGACGACTCCGACTCTGAGGAGACTCCAACTCTGAGGAGACTCCGACTCCGAGACGACTCCGACTCCGAGACGACTCCGACTCCGAGACGACTCCGACTCCGAGCTGGCCCTAACCTCTATTACCCAGCGTGCCACCGCCACCAGGGCCGCTGGAAGAGCGGGGTTCAGCGCCAGAGGATGGCGCTTCAATGAACGCGCCATCTTCTGGGGCGGCTGCGGGCTGCAATTTGCAGCGGGGGGTGCCCAGAAAGCTTGGGCATCCCTGCGCTGCGGATTCCAGCCCCCAGCTGCTTAGCTGTACCTGGCTAGACATAGAAATTGTGCGGAGCCCCACGCATTTTTTTGACTCCGACTCCGAGACGACTCCGACTCCGACTCCGACTCGACTCCGAGACGACTCCGACTCCGAGACGACTCCGACTCCGACTCCGAGACGACTCCGACTCCGAGACGACTCCGAGACGACTCCGACTCCGAGACGACTCCGACTCCGAGACGACTCCGACTCCGACTCGACTCCGAGACGACTCCGACTCCGAGACGACTCAGACTCCGAGACGACTCCGAGACGACTCCGACTCCGAGGCGACTCCGACTCCGAGGCGACTCCGACTCCGAGGCGACTCCGACTCTGAGACTCCGACTCTGAGACTCCGACTCCGAGACGACTCCGACTCTGAGACGACTCCGACTCCGAGACGACTCCGACTCTGAGGAGACTCCGACTCTAAGGAGACTCCGACTCCGAGACGACTCCGACTCCGAGACGACTCCGACTCCGAGGCGACTCCGACTCCGAGGCGACTCCGACTCTGAGGCGACTCCGACTCTGAGGCGACTCCGACTCTGAGGCGACTCTGAGGCGACTCCGACTCTGAGACTCCGACTCTGAGACTCCGACTCTGAGACTCTGACACTGACTCTGAGACTCTCTGAGACTCTGACTCTGAAATTCATTAAATAATAAAAAAAATGCGTGGGGTTCCGCGCAATTTCTATGTCTAGCCAGGTACAGCTAAGCAGCTGGGGGCTGGAATCCGCAGCGCAGGGATGCCCAAGCTTTCTGGGCACCCCCGCTGCAAATTGCAGCCCGCAGCCGCCCCAGAAGATGGCGCGTTCATTGAAGCGCCATCCTCTTGCGCTGAACCCCGCTCTTCCAGCGGCCCTGGTGGCAGTGGCACGCTGGGTAATAAAGGGGTTAATACCAGCTTTGTTATACAAGCTGGTATTAAGCCCGAGATTCTTAATGTCAGGCCACGTTTGACCCAGCCACTAAGAATCTCCAATAAAGGGTTAAAAAAACACAACACAGAGAAAATTTTTTATTTGAAATATAAAAAAAAGCCATTAGGGACTCCATCTTTAATTAAAAAAATCCTCTTCTGTCCGACGTAGTCCAAAACGCGATGTCCTCTCTGCTACATCCCCTGTGCATAAATATAGATGTCTATGCACAGGGAATGAGCAGACTGAGAACAATCTCAGCACTGCTACATCATCTCTGTGAGCAGGCAGGTTCTAGGACCCTTGAGCTGCACAGAGAAGACAGCTGGACTCGGCTCGCAAAGAAACAGCAGTTACTTTGCGAGTTTCCCTGTTATCACTGGCACAGTAGCCGAGTCTAATGCAAACAATGGCAATCCTAGTTTTGTCAGCGTTTCTGACAAAACTAGGATTGATATTGATTTGCATTGGACTCGTGCGAGTAATCACTGGGAAACTCGCAGAGTACCGAGTCCTGCGAGTCCCTTACTACTCGCCGAGTAACGAGTCCTAGCGAGTAGATTCGCCCATCCCTAGTGTTGACCCATTCACCCAAGTATCTGTCTGAAAATAGGCCGGAGGGGATAACCCCCTTACAAGACAGGAAATGACACCTGTTCCCAAGAGGAGCATGTTTACTTAGTTTTCAACCTACGTTCCGGATCATGGGCACCAATCTCGAGGACCCAAAGAGTCCAAATGAATTAAAGGGTGGGGAGTGTTAGTTCCAGTACCTGCCAATCCTCATTTATTTCAGTCTCTCCTGGTTGCAATTTACAAACCGAATCCTTTTATAGGCTAAGCCCTGCCCCAAGGAATGGGATTAGCTCTCCCTAGTAACCATCCTCACCTAGTGGGGACCTGAGGACAGCCTTGACCTTGGCGACAAGAGGGGCACATATACACAATTCAGCACATTAAATATAACCAGGGTCACATGATACATGCCCTCCCATTGTTTTTAAAGAAAGGAAGAAAGTTATTCCCTTTACCCTCCTACAGAAGGAACATGATAAAACTGTTTTCTAATGGAGGAGGGCAATGGACTAATCTTCTAATTAGCTATTGCTCCATCAGCAGTCATTTTATTTTGTATCTAGTAAGGGGGTTCTCTGTGTAATAAAGAGAGGGAGTTGTGATTAATAAAAATAATGAGAATACGCTATGTGAGGGATGGTGCAATACATAACAGCTGAGTATGTTACATAATAAGGGATGGCGCCATACATAACTAGAGAGGATGCTGCGTAATAAGGGACAGTGGTATATATAATAAAAGAGTAAACTACTGTATGTAAGTAAGGATGGCGCTACCGTATATACAGGGCCGGGACGACCACTAGGCGAACCTAGGCGGTCGCCTAGGGCGCCATCTTGGGCAGGGCGCATTCCCGCCTGACCGGAGTCCGGTCACCGCCGCCCGGCCCTGGAGTTGCGGGGAGAAGCTGCGGCAGGGAGCGGTGGGCGCCGCCATGTTCTTTGTAGCTGACGCCCACTAACAGTACAGCCGGTCAATAGAGGTTGAGACCTCTACACAATGGCCGCGGTCTCCAATTAGCCGCGGCCATTTTGTTGAAGTCTCAGCTTTCACCGACCGGCTGTACTGTTAGTGGGCGCCGGCCACAAAGAACATGGCGGCGCCCACCGCTAGCTGCCGCAGGCCCGCAGCTATTCCTCGGCTCGCAGGCAGCGTCCTGCTGATGTGCGCCCTCCGGGCTCCGGCACCCCTGCTCCGCATCCACAGCTTCCCCCAATGGTAAGGTATGCTGGAGGCTGTGGGGGAGACAGGGGGGCTGTGGGGGAGACAGGGGGCTGTGGGAAAAATCATGTGATGCTTCTAATTTGTGTATTAACAGCACCTGTAACTTACCTGTGGCACCTAACAGGTGTTGGCAATAACTAAATCACACTTGCAGCCAGTTAACATGGATTAAAGTTGACTCAACCTCAGTCTGTGTCCTTGTGTGTACCACATTGAGCATGGAGAAAAGAAAGAAGACCAAAGAACTGTCTGAGGACTTGAGAAACCAAATAGTGAGGAAGCATGAGCAATCTCAAGGCTACAAGTCCATCTCCAAAGACCTGAATGTTCCTGTGTCTACCGTGCGCAGTGTCATCAAGAAGTTTAAAGCGCATGGCACTGTGGCTAACCTCCCTAGATGTGGACGGAAAAGAAAAATTGACGAGAGATTTCAACGCACGATTGTGCGGATGGTGGATGAAAAAACCTCGACTAACATCCAAACAAGTTCAAGCTGCCCTGCAGTCCAGGGGTACAACAGTGTCAACCCGTACTATCCGTCGGCGTCTGAATGAAAAGGGACTGTATGGTAGGATACCCAGAAGACCCACTTCTTACCCCGAGACATAAAAAAGCCAGGCTGGAGTTTGCCAAAACTTACCTGAGAAAGCCTAAAACGTTTTGGAAGAATGTTCTCTGGTCAGATGAGACAAAAGTAGAGCTTTTTGGGCAAAGGCATCAACATAGAGTTTACAGGAGAAAAAAAGAGGCATTCAAAGAAAAGAACACTGTCCCACAGTCAAACATGGCGGAGGTTCCCTGATGTTTTGGGGTTGCTTTAATGCCTCTGGACTGCTTGACCGTGTGCATGGCCATTATACTGTTTGTAAGCAATTATACAGTGTAACGTATTTAGTGGGGTCCATTTTACTGTGTGTATTGCTGTGTGGGGGCCATTATACTGTTTGGAGAGCTAGTGGGGGCCTTTATACAGTCTGAGAGATGTGGGGCCATTATACTGTATGTAGCCCATTATATTGCATGGAGCGCTGTGTGGGTGTCACAGTTTGGGATCATACTGTGTTGGGTGTCACCTTACTTTTCTGGGGTAGTTGAGGGGTGTACAGTAGGTCATCATACTGTGCATGTGGAGAGCACTGTAGAGGAATTCACTGTGAGGGGATCATAGTGTTTGTAGGCACTTTTTTTGGCATCACACTTTAGGGTGCAATTAAAGGGGAATCTAGGGGCTTCAATAGGAGGAAAATTAATTTGAAAGGGTTTAAAAGTTGTGAGATATGATTGCTATTATGTGACCCATCAAAGATTAATTTTTATTTTTTGAGAGGGGTGGCGCAATTAGAACTTCTGCTATGGGGTCTCATAATTTCTATGTACACCCCTGGTAGGTTTGTTGCGCTTACAAAAATATAGAATAATTAATTGATGTTTATTAACAAATAAAGCAATATTTTGTTTAATACTATGAACGCAAGCTCTTCATGGTGTGCTCCTGTGTGCTTATTATTGCCTTTGATTAATGCATGAAAATACATTTCAATAATATTATATAATATAATATACAATAATATTGTTAAATTATCTCTAGGTTTTCCAATGAAGAAAGAAACAAATCAAAAAATTCTATGCGTACCAGAAGAAAACGACATTGGTTGTACTCAAGAAAAAGATATTTTAGATCAAGCCCAGCAAAGTAATGTAATTGATCAAGGTATAATGTAAGTGTCTCTGAAACTCTATAAATAAATCTCATTTATACATTATGGGCCTGCACACATTGCACAGTCCAAGGCTACCTTCACACTACGATTTTGTCAAATCCAATGCTGTCCACATAAATCAGACAGCATCGGATCTAAACTGATCCCTGCAATGGATGCCAAATAGGTATCTGATTCCGACATTTGCAGGATCAGTTTGCCGGCTCCTCCTGTCAGCTGTTCTCCCCTCTGTTTCCCCCTCATCTCCCCTGTGTGTCCCCCTCATCTCCCCTGTGTGCTCCCCCTCATCTCCCTGGTGCTCCCCCTCTTCCCCTTCTGTTTCCCTTCTTCTCCATGTGTGTACCCCTCTTCTCCCCTGTGTGCCCCCTCATCTCCCCCAGTACTCACCCTCCTCTCCCCTTTCCTCGGAATAAAAATAAAGGAAACTGAAATCCTGCACTGTTGGCAGCCCTTGAGGCCTGGAGTTGGAGACCTCTGCTCTAATTGATGTCACAAGAGTGGGAAAATGAATGGAAGACTAGAGTGATGTCCCCACACCAAGAGAATAAACACATGGTCTTATACAGTATGTCATGTACATATTGATGTCACATAGCTGACATAATAATGTAAGCCTTGTGACCTCAGTCCCTATGACCATTCTCATACGTTTGTGTTACATATTTGTGTCCTATGCATCCTTTTCTCGAATGGAACACGTACCTATTATAAACTCGGATATGATGTCCATGCAAAATTCACAGAGACGTTCGTTTTTCTCCGGTATCATGGATGGCAGGGGTCAATACAAGTCTATGTTTTAGTGAAAAACACATTCAGGTCAAGGATGCCATATGAGTGCCGACCATGTGCTGTATGTGTTTGACGTTGCAGAAGATCGGAGTAATTTGTAATTTTATGTGTCGGTCCGAGGAAAACCCTGATGTTACACTGAAGGTAAAAATAGACTCACGGACTGTACACTGATGACTGATGGTAAAAACAGACTCACGGACTGTACACTGATGACTGATGGTAAACAGACTCACGGACCGTACACTGATGACAGATGGTAAAAAAAGACTCACGGACCTGTACCTGATGACTGATGGTAAAAATAGACTCACGGACTGTACACTGATGACTGATGGTAAAAACAGACTCACGGACCGTACACTGATGACTGATGGTAAAAATAGACTCACGGACCGTACGCTGATGACTGATGGTAAAAATAGACTCACGGACTGTACACTGATGACTGATGGTAAAAACAGACTCACGGACCGTACATTGATAACTGATGGTAAAAACAGACTCACGGACCGTACACTGATGACTGATGGTAAAAATAGACTCACGGACCGTACACTGATAACTGATGGTAAAAACAGACTCACGGACGTACACTGATAACTGATGGTAAAAACAGACTCACGGACTGTACACTGATGACTGATGGTAAAAACAGACTCACGGACCGTACACTGATAACTGATGGTAAAAACAGACTCACGGACGTACACTGATGACTGATGGTAAAAATAGACTCACGGACGTACACTGATAACTGATGGTAAAAACAGACTCACGGACTGTACACTGATGACTGATGGTAAAAACAGACTCACGGACTGTACATTGATGACTGATGGTAAAAACAGACTCACGGACTGTACACTGATGACTGATGGTAAAAATAGACTCACGGACCGTACACTGATAACTGATGGTAAAAATAGACTCACAGACCGTACACTGATGACTGATGGTAAACACAGACTCACGGACGGTACACTGATGACTGATGGTAAAAACAGACTCACGGACTGTATACTGATGACTGATGGTAAAAACAGACTCACGGACCGTACACTGATGACTGATGGTAAAAATAGACTCACGGACCGTATACTGATGACTGATGGTAAACACAGACTCACGGACCGTACACTGATGACTGATGGTAAAAACAGACTCACGGACTGTAGACTGATGGTAAAAACAGACTCACGGACTGTACACTGATGACTGATGGTAAAAACAGACTCACGGACCGTACATTGATAACTGATGGTAAAAACAGACTCACGGACCGTACACTGATGACTGATGGTAAAAACAGACTCACGGACCGTACACTGATGACTGATGGTAAAAACAGATTCATGGACTGTACACTGATGACTGCTGGTAAAAACAGACTCACGGACCGTACACTGATGACTGATGGTAAAAACAGACTCACGGACCGAATACTGATGACTGATGGTAAAAACAGACTCACGGACCGTACACTGATGACTGATGGTAAAAACAGACTCACGGACCGTACGCTGATGACTGATGGTAAAAACAGATTCATGGACTGTACACTGATGACTGATGGTAAAAACAGACTCACGGACCGTACGCTGATGACTGATGGTAAAAACAGACTCACGGACCGAATACTGATGACTGATGGTAAAATCAGACTCGCGGACCGTACACTGATGACTGATGGTAAAAACAGACTCGCGGACCGTACACGGTGAAAACAGACTCACGGACCGTACACTGATGACTGATGGTAAAAACAGACTCACGGACCGTACACTGATGACTGATGGTAAAAACAGACTCACGGACGGTACACTGATGACTGATGTTAAAAACAGACTCACAGACCGTACCTGATGACACTGATCCAAAATACTTATGAGACCAGCACCATTTTTTCACCTACATGTGTAAATATGTACGTGTGAAAGAGGCCTACAGGTTTGTTTACACCATTAAATGACTGTAAAATGGGCTACACATGAGCCAATGGGTGGTTTTTTAATTGCTTGTTTGGACAGACCGACTGCACATCCATTCACACAGAACTATAATTTGTTCTGTGCACATAAAATACAATTGTTCTTGTAAGGACAATTATGTATACAGAACGATGTGCTAACAAAATAATGATTTAAGGCTGCTTGACAATCATTTCAGCTGAAGAACAAGTTTTTGCTTTAGGTGACTAGTAGCCTTTTTACACTACCTGTTCTTGGACCCCACGATTACAGGGACTCACCTGGAGCTACAGCTACTGTTAACTATAACTAATTGTTAACTATAACGGCATGAGCAGCATGCCAATGTAGTTAATCTCTGCAGTAGACATGATCTCTCTACACTCCTTTTTATCCTGTAGAGCCTGCAGTCTATAGAACAGCTGGATGATTGCACACGCACAGGATGTCAGAGTCCCAGTGATCGCGCACTGCTGGAACTCTAATGTCCTGTGCATGCGATGACAGCATGATGATTTACCTGTGCTGGACCCATTAGGATCTTTGATTAGGCGATCATATGATATTTTTATTTATTTTTTTAAGCAGACTGGGGAACATGTATACCAGAATGGGACACATATTTACCAGGATGAAGAATATATACACCAGGATGGGGACATATATACCAGGATGGAGATTATATATACCAGAATGGGGGACATATATACCAGGACAGGGAACATATTTATCAGGATGGGGGACATATGTACCAGGATGATTACATAATTACCAGGATGGGCTCAGAATGGGGACATACATACCAGGATGGAGACATATATACCAAAACGGAGAACATATATACCAGTATTATTCTCACCTTCCCACGCACCCACAATGGGCAGTGTCCATTTCTTTAGCCGGTGCAGAGACTGGCAGCTGACATCAGTGTGCATGCTATGGGCAACACATGACATCAGTGCTATGTGCCTGTGACTGGCACACCGAAGTCAGCTGCCGGTCCCTAATTGGCCAGCTTCATGTCTTGAAGCACAGGGGCCCAGCGAGTATCTGTGACGCAATGTATTTCAGCTGTATAAGCATGAAACTCCAACTGAAATAGGAGCTGGCGTCGGCTGAACCCACTCCTGTATTTGCGAGGTTGCACCCTCGGCGACCGAGATTGTTACATACCTGGCTATATACACCACAAGGATATGCCTGCTCAGTAGTAATAGACATACAGAAGAGCAGTAATGTCTTTTAACTCATTGTATTAGGAGATATAAGAAATAAGTGATGTAGGACAGTTAGATGATGGAGATAAGTCAATCAAGAATAATACTACTGAGGTTGGAAAATGTACAGACAGTTGTGTAAATGCAGAGAGAGAGTTTGATGGATATCAAGATAAATGACAGAGAATAATGATCTGAAGGAAACCAAGAGTATTATAGGAAGAAAGAGTAAAGAGATATGCACATCACAGTGCTATAGCTAGTTTTGTCACTTTTGTGACTGGACAACCTTTTCTTAATTGCATAAGTGCCCCAAATAACATAACAATATATATATACTTACCTCCTGGGCTAGGGTCACTAATGCAATGTTGGTGCTGTAATTTCCTGCAATGATGTGAAATTATGTGACATTAGCTGCAGCCGCTGATCACCCGCAGCACACGGTTCTGTCATGATAATAATAATAAATCTTTATATAGCGCCAACATATTCCGCAGCACTTTACAATACAGTGGTTTGTTCAGAGCAACAAGCAGGCTGAGGCTGAACTGGGTGCTGTGTCAGAGGTCATTCGAGCTCAGCCCTGAATCATGAACTTGTGTGACCCCGACTCTGACGTCACTGCAAACACTGCCAAGAACCGCTCAATTTACGGCAGTGTTCGCGATGACATCAGAGTCAGGGGTCACACAAGTGCAGTGAATATCCCCGGAAGTAGATGCGATAGAAGGCAGGACACGCGATGGCGGGACGGCAGGATCTGGAAAGTATAATGATGATGTTTATTAATTCTATGCTTTCCTTTCCCGCCCCCCCCCCACCCCATCCCATAACTGTAAAGTCCAAGCTTGACGTTCGGACGCAAGTTCGAGTTACGTCGGGCCCCAAACTTGGGCTTTTCAAAAAGGTCCGGGCAAGTCCGCCGATCCCAAGCATTGGCAGGTCCGCCCATCACAATTTCTGAATCCTTATAGCTGCAGACTGTACACTGTCAGGACTCTTACATATTTCCAGCGAGAGCACGTGGTTACGTGTTACATATTTACATAACTCCGGCCATATTGCAAAGTGTGCAACCTCACTAATATAATGTGAGTTGACATGACGGCTCACTCTCGCCACTGACACGGGTGAATCCCGACTGCATGCCATGTGCACGCTGTAAGGATTCAGAACCCTGCAGTCACAGTGAGTGTTGAAGACTGGACAACCACTTTAAATCATAAACCATATTGAATCCTTTTTTGTATCAATGCATATTATTCATCCTAAATGAAGTCAGAAAAACTATATATATATTATTATTATTATTATTATTATTATTAAATATTTATATAGCGCCATTAGGTTCCATGATATGTAACTATCTTACTGTTTGCCATGGGCTTGGCTAAGGCAGGCAACTAGGGCATGTGCCATGTTTGCTGACTATCAAGGTGGCATCATTGAACCACTTTGCTTAAAGGGATCCTGTCACCCCCAAATCACCTCTAAACCTATTAAAACCTGTCCCTAGAGCATATTAACACTGTCCCTGCACTCCTTTTAGCTCCTAAATGGCATTAGTCAAAGTGAATATAAACGTTTTATAAGTACCTGATTAGTCATGATAATGAGTGACTATGCTATTCATAGTCACTCATCAAGGCAGCCCCTCTTCTTCATATCACGCCTATTCAGGCGTGCTCGTCAGTCTATGTTCAAAATCGCGCCTCCCTGCGCGCCTCCCCTCTCTCTCATAGCGTCCGGGCTTCACTGTAAGCTGTATGACGCGATTCGCGTCATTCCCGGCGCCAGATGACGTATTTGCAGCCGCGCCGCGCTGTCAGCTTCAAGTCCCGCACTGCGCATGCGCATGGGCATGCGCAGTGCGTATTTTGAAGCTGACAGCGCGGCGCGGCTGCAAATACGTCATCCGGCGCCGGGAATGACGCGAATCGCGTCATACAGCTTACAGTGAAGCCCGGACGCTATGAGAGAGAGGGGAGGCGCGCAGGGAGGCGCGATTTTGAACATAGACTGACGAGCACGCCTGAATAGGCGTGATATGAAGAAGAGGGGCTGCCTTGATGAGTGACTATGAATAGCATAGTCACTCATTATCATGACTAATCAGGTACTTATAAAACGTTTATATTCACTTTGACTAATGCCATTTAGGAGCTTAAAGGAGTGTAGGGACAGTGTTAATATGCTCTAGGGACAGGTTTTAATAGGTTTAGAGGTGATTTGGGGGTGACAGGATCCCTTTAATCCAGGTTTATCAGATATAAGGTACAGTAGCAAACTGGATATTTTCCTCAATTGAAAGAAATCCTAACTATGCCTCTGTAGGTGCAACATGAAACCAAACACTTTCACAAGCTTTACCTCCCATTAAAAGCAACTTTTGCAATTACCTTACATTATTTTTTAGTTACAGTGGCTAGAAGTAAACCAAAAGATGAAAATCACGATTATTCTATACTTTATTTCAGATCTAAGAAGGTCGAGTCCTACATTGTATCCGTTTCATCTTCCGAAGATGATGGTGGATCAGGAAACGGCATTTATTCAGGAGCAGAACCGGGATCTGCAAGTGAAAGTGATGTCTATTCTAATGAGATAACAGACACCAAGAATCGTTTTTATGAAGAAAATCTTATTATGTAGCTGCGCTAAACATGTTATGTGTTGACTTGAAGGCGAACTGGAAAACTATCTGCTCCAACTTGTAACTGTCTATGGCTTCAGTACAATGTTTCTGTATTGTGTGCAGTAAAACATTTCTAAAATGTTTGTTGGTGATAACATTAAAACTTACGTCAAATTTTTTGCTTATCCTGCTTTATGATTTCTGAATATTAAATATATTTAAATCAATCTGTATGCAAAATTCCTGTGGCATATAAGAAAATGAAAAGTTAAAGCCTGAGAAGAGCTTAAAGGGGTTTTCCGGGTCCTAAAAATTGAGTGGTCATCAGTATGATATTGGTAAGGGACTGACAGCCATCACCGCTACCAATCAGCTGAAAACCGCCCTGAAGCAGACGGAACTAAGCAATGCATGGGACGGAAAACAGCAGCCACGTACGGTACATTGCTAGCTGCTGACTGTCGAGTATTGCTGTTTATCTCTCCCACTAATCTCATATTGACAGCCTAGGATATGGATAAGTATTCTATTGTATTGTTATTTCCGGAAGAACCCCTATCTACTATTAAAAACTGTCAGAAATCTGGCAAACTTTATAGTAGTCTCTACTGGTGATATTACACACTGTCAATAACATGACAAAGATTTTGAGCAGTTAGAACTCTAGGTCTCTTATTATGTGTATCAGTGTCCCTTGTTAAATAGTGCCCTCCTTTGTTATGTACAGCACCTTACTTTATATATCAGCTTTTGTTATTTTTGCCCCCTGTCTTTATTTCATAGCGTTCTCTCTTGTTAGGCATAAACTGAATTAACTGCTGAAGTGTTGAGGTGCCAGCTGCAGAGGACCTTGGTAGGTGATGGCGAGGCAAGACCAAGAACACAGCACAGCTGCGGCCTGGCTAAACCTGCCCCGGCTGGCTCCCCACTGTAATAAGTGAGACCCGAAGCGCCCTTGTAGAGGGCCAAGATATTTGCAGAGTCAAATTAAGTCTTTAGAACAAGTTAACTAGAACTGTCACGTGAAACATGGGTACAATGCTTGAATGCTGCATTAGAAGAAATATTCACTGTTGCTTGATTGGTAGCCGGCTGTCCCCTGGATCCCAATACTTCATGGCTCCCGATTTCCAACAGCACTGTTACACAAGTGTTGACTAGTGATGGGCGAATCCTAAATTACTCGGAATCGCTTGACTCTAGCGAGTCCGAGCACAGGACTCGCTACTCGTTGCAAGTCTAGCGAGTCCAATGTTAATGAATGGGAAAGCGAGTAATAGCGAGTAGTGTGAGATTTACAAATCGCAGATGTGTCTCGGAAGCTTCAGCCTGAAGCAATCCTAGTTTTGTCATTTATTTGCATTGGACTCGTTTACTTTGCAACTGTAATCGCTGGGAAACTCGCACAGATAAGAGTCCTGTCTTCTCTGTGTGCTGGCTGCCAGCTCCAGGGTCCTAGAGCCTGCCTGCTGCCTGATGTAGCAGTGCTGAGATTGTTCTCAGTCTGCTCATTCCCTGTGTACAGACATGAATGTCTGTGCATAGAGATGATGTAGCAGAGCTGAGATTGTTCTCAGTCTGCTCATTCCCTGTGCATATACATCTATATCTATGCACAGGGATGAGCAGAGAGGACATCGCGCTTTGGACTGCGTCGGACGGAAGAGGATTTTTTTAATTAAAGATGGAGTCTCTAATGGCTTTTTTTTTTATTTCTAATAAAAAAATTTCTCTGTGTTGTGTTTTTTTAAAACAATTTAATAGAAATTCATGGCGGTCATGTCTAATATTGGCGTGACCGCCATAAATTTCAGGCTTAGGGCCAGCTGATAATACAAAGTTGGCCCTAACCTCTATTACCAGCGTGCCACCGCTACCAGGGCCGCTGGAAGAGCAAGGTTCAGCACCAGAGGATGGCGCTTCAATGAACGCGCCATCTTCTGGGGCGGCTGCGGGCTGCAATTTGCAGCGGGGGGTGCCCAGAAAGCTTGGGCATCCCTGCGCTGCGGATTCCAGCCCCCAGCTGCTTAGCTGTACCTGGCTAGACATAGAAATTGCACGGAGCCCCACGCATTTTTTTGACTCCGACTCCGAGACGACTCCGACTCGACTCCGACTCCGAGACGACTCCGACTCCGAGACGACTCCTACTCCGAGACGACTCCGAGACGACTCCGACTCCGAGACGACTCCGACTCCGAGACGACTCCGACTCCGACTCGACTCCGAGACGACTCCGACTCCGAGACGACTCAGACTCCGAGACGACTCCGAGACGACTCCGACTCCGAGGCGACTCCGACTCCGAGGCGACTCCGACTCCGAGGCGACTCCGACTCTGAGACTCCGACTCCGAGACGACTCCGACTCTGAGACGACTCGACTCGAGACGACTCCGACTTGAGGAGACTCCAACTCTGAGGAAATCACGACTCCGAGACGACTCCGACTGCGAGACGACTCCGACTCGAGACGACTCCGACTCCGAGCTGGCCCTAACCTCTATTACCCAGCGTGCCACCGCCACCAGGGCCGCTGGAAGAGCGGGGTTCAGCGCCAGAGGATGGCGCTTCAATGAACGCGCCATCTTCTGGGGCGGCTGCGGGCTGCAATTTGCAGCGGGGGGTGCCCAGAAAGCTTGGGCATCCCTGCGCTGCGGATTCCAGCCCCCAGCTGCTTAGCTGTACCTGGCTAGACATAGAAATTGTGCGGAGCCCCACGCATTTTTTTGACTCCGACTCCGAGACGACTCCGACTCCGACTCGACTCGACTCCGAGACGACTCCGACTCCGAGACGACTCCGACTCCGACTCCGAGACGACTCCGACTCCGAGACGACTCCGAGCGACTCCGACTCCGAGACGACTCGACTCCGAGACGACTCCGACTCCGACTCGACTCCGAGACGACTCCGACTCCGAGACGACTCAGACTCCGAGACGACTCCGAGACGACTCCGACTCCGAGGCGACTCCGACTCCGAGGCGACTCCGACTCCGAGGCGACTCCGACTCTGAGACTCCGACTCTGAGACTCCGACTCCGAGACGACTCCGACTCTGAGACGACTCCGACTCCGAGACGACTCCGACTCTGAGGAGACTCCGACTCTAAGGAGACTCCGACTCCGAGACGACTCGACTCCGAGACGACTCCGACTCGAGCGACTCCGACTCCGAGGCGACTCCGACTCGAGGCGACTCCGACTCTGAGGCGACTCCGACTCTGAGGCGACTCTGAGGCGACTCCGACTCTGAGACTCCGACTCTGAGACTCCGACTCTGAGACTCTGACACTGACTCTGAGACTCTCTGAGACTCTGACTCTGAAATTCATTAAATAATAAAAAAAATGCGTGGGGTTCCGCGCAATTTCTATGTCTAGCCAGGTACAGCTAAGCAGCTGGGGGCTGGAATCCGCAGCGCAGGGATGCCCAAGCTTTCTGGGCACCCCCGCTGCAAATTGCAGCCCGCAGCCGCCCCAGAAGATGGCGCGTTCATTGAAGCGCCATCCTCTTGCGCTGAACCCCGCTCTTCCAGCGGCCCTGGTGGCAGTGGCACGCTGGGTAATAAAGGGGTTAATACCAGCTTTGTTATACAAGCTGGTATTAAGCCCGAGATTCTTAATGTCAGGCCACGTTTGACCCAGCCACTAAGAATCTCCAATAAAGGGTTAAAAAAACACAACACAGAGAAAATTTTTTATTTGAAATATAAAAAAAAGCCATTAGGGACTCCATCTTTAATTAAAAAAATCCTCTTCTGTCCGACGTAGTCCAAAACGCGATGTCCTCTCTGCTACATCCCCTGTGCATAAATATAGATGTCTATGCACAGGGAATGAGCAGACTGAGAACAATCTCAGCACTGCTACATCATCTCTGTGAGCAGGCAGGTTCTAGGACCCTTGAGCTGCACAGAGAAGACAGCTGGACTCGGCTCGCAAAGAAACAGCAGTTACTTTGCGAGTTTCCCTGTTATCACTGGCACAGTAGCCGAGTCTAATGCAAACAATGGCAATCCTAGTTTTGTCAGCGTTTCTGACAAAACTAGGATTGATATTGATTTGCATTGGACTCGTGCGAGTAATCACTGGGAAACTCGCAGAGTACCGAGTCCTGCGAGTCCCTTACTACTCGCCGAGTAACGAGTCCTAGCGAGTAGATTCGCCCATCCCTAGTGTTGACCCATTCACCCAAGTATCTGTCTGAAAATAGGCCGGAGGGGATAACCCCCTTACAAGACAGGAAATGACACCTGTTCCCAAGAGGAGCATGTTTACTTAGTTTTCAACCTACGTTCCGGATCATGGGCACCAATCTCGAGGACCCAAAGAGTCCAAATGAATTAAAGGGTGGGGAGTGTTAGTTCCAGTACCTGCCAATCCTCATTTATTTCAGTCTCTCCTGGTTGCAATTTACAAACCGAATCCTTTTATAGGCTAAGCCCTGCCCCCAAGGAATGGGATTAGCTCTCCCTAGTAACCATCCTCACCTAGTGGGGACCTGAGGACAGCCTTGACCTTGGCGACAAGAGGGGCACATATACACAATTCAGCACATTAAATATAACCAGGGTCACATGATACATGCCCTCCCATTGTTTTTAAAGAAAGGAAGAAAGTTATTCCCTTTACCCTCCTACAGAAGGAACATGATAAAACTGTTTTCTAATGGAGGAGGGCAATGGACTAATCTTCTAATTAGCTATTGCTCCATCAGCAGTCATTTTATTTTGTATCTAGTAAGGGGGTTCTCTGTGTAATAAAGAGAGGGAGTTGTGATTAATAAAAATAATGAGAATACGCTATGTGAGGGATGGTGCAATACATAACAGCTGAGTATGTTACATAATAAGGGATGGCGCCATACATAACTAGAGAGGATGCTGCGTAATAAGGGACAGTGGTATATATAATAAAAGAGTAAACTACTGTATGTAAGTAAGGATGGCGCTACCGTATATACAGGGCCGGGACGACCACTAGGCGAACCTAGGCGGTCGCCTAGGGCGCCATCTTGGGCAGGGCGCATTCCCGCCTGACCGGAGTCCGGTCACCGCCGCCCGGCCCTGGAGTTGCGGGGAGAAGCTGCGGCAGGGAGCGGTGGGCGCCGCCATGTTCTTTGTAGCTGACGCCCACTAACAGTACAGCCGGTCAATAGAGGTTGAGACCTCTACACAATGGCCGCGGTCTCCAATTAGCCGCGGCCATTTTGTTGAAGTCTCAGCTTTCACCGACCGGCTGTACTGTTAGTGGGCGCCGGCCACAAAGAACATGGCGGCGCCCACCGCTAGCTGCCGCAGGCCCGCAGCTATTCCTCGGCTCGCAGGCAGCGTCCTGCTGATGTGCGCCCTCCGGGCTCCGGCACCCCTGCTCCGCATCCACAGCTTCCCCCAATGGTAAGGTATGCTGGAGGCTGTGGGGGGGACAGGGGGGCTGTGGGGGAGACAGGGGCTGTGGGGGAGACAGGGAGGCTGTGGGTGAGACAGGGAGGCTGTGGGTGAGACAGGGGGGCTGTGGGGAGACTGTGGGGAGACAGGGGGGCTGTGGGTGAGACAGGGGGGCTGTGGGTGAGACAGGGAGGCTGTGGGTGAGACAGGGGGGCTGTGGGGGAGACTGTGGGGAGACAGGGGGGCTGTGGGTGAGACAGGGGGGCTGTGGGGGAGACTGTGGGGAGACAGGGGGGCTGTGGGGGAGACAGGGAGGCTGTGGGGGAGACAGGGGGCTGTGGGGAGACAGGGGACTGTGGGGGAGACTGTGGGGGAGACAGGGGGGCTGTGGGGGAGACAGGAAGGCTGTGGGGGAGACAGGGAGGCTGTGGGGGAGACAGGGGGGCTGTGGGGGAGACAGGGGGCTGTGGGGGAGACAGGGGGGCTATGAGGGAGACAGGGGGGCTGTGGGGGAGACGGGGGGCTGTGGGGGAGACGGGGCTGTGGGGGAGACAGGGGGGCTATGAGGGAGACAGGGGGGCTGTGGGGGAGACGGGGGGCTGTGGGGGAGACGGGGGCTGTGGGGGAGACAGGGATGCAGTCAGGATGGAGGGATGCAGTCAGGATGGAGGGATGCAGTCAGGATGGAGGGAGGCTGTTGGTATGGAGTCGGTATGGAGTCAGGATGGAGGGATGCAGTCAGGATGGAGGGAGGCTGTTGGTATGGAGGAAGGATGGAGAGAGGCTGTCAGGATGGAATAGGCTATTGGGATAGAGGGAGGCTGTCAGGATGGAGGACCGCTGTTGGGATGGAGGAAGTATGGAGGGAGGCTGTCGGGATGGAAGGAGGGAGGCCGTCAGGATGGAGGGAGGCTGTCGGGATGGAGGAACGCTGTTGGGATGGAGGAAGTATGGAGGGAGGCGGTCAGGATGGAGGGACATTGTTGGGATGGAGAGAGGCTATCGCGATGAAGTGAGGCTGTTGGGATGGAGGAAGGATGAAGTGAGGCTGTCGGGATGGAGGGAGGCTGTCGGAATAAAGGGAAGCTGTTGGGATGTTGTCTATATGGCTGGCAGCCATCTCTATTGCGTACGGCCAGCAGTAGTCTCTATCGTGTATTCTCTATTGCGTACGGCCAGCAGTAGTCTCTATTGTGTATTCTCTATTGTGTATGGCCAGCAGCAGTTTCTATTGTGTATTCTCTATTGTATGTATAGCCAGCAGCATTCTCCATTGTGTATACGGTCCGCAGCCATCTCTATTGTGTATACAGGTAGCAGCTGTCTCTATTCTGTATTCTCTATTGTATATACAGCTATTGTGTTTAGATTTATAGAAAAGAAGTTGCAACACACAATCAGCGGTGTTTATTCACTCTTTGTGGGGTGGCGCTTCAACAGGCATATAGTCAACAGGCATATGGTGGACTATATGCCTGTTGAAGCGCCACTTGCGGTGTGAAACGGCCATCGCCTTTGAGAACCCCCCCGTCCTCCCACCCGCACCATGTAAGACCACACGAAGAGGGAATAAACACCGTTGATCCTACGATGTTGCAACTTCATTTCTATAACGCTAACCGGAAGTGATGAACCGCTAACTGGAAGTGTGGACTGGGTTGTTTGAGTGCTCAGCAGGCTGAATGCCGGAGCGCTGGTGATCAGGAAAGGGGCACCCTGAAGCGATCTGCAAGCTGCAGCTCTCCAGAAACACCGTGGACAGATTGGTGCTGGCACCAAGAATCGTCAGAACCGTGACTGATACAGCTATTGTGTATTCAGCCCACAGCAGTCTCAAGTGTGTGTGTGTGTGTAATATATAATAGAGAGTGTAAAAAAAGGAAAAACAGCACAAAAAATAGAAAAAAGTGGACTTTATTGCCCAATGCGTGGCCACGGGGGCGCCGTTTGCCTTACCTGCCTAGGGCACCAAAATGCCTTGTCCCCCATGCGTATATATAACAAGCAAAGCACACTATATACTAAGGGACTCTGCTATATACATAATAAGGCTACATTTCTGTATCTGTGTGAAATATCAGTGTGTTTCCTGATTGTTTTCTCAGACAGCACACAGACCCCTTGAGTATCTCCTATTCTCCTCATAATTGGATCAGAAATGGACTGAGTCTGTTTAGATTGTATTTTTCAGATCAATGATTTTCATGGATATGTGAATGGATTTGAGTCTCTGTGCCATTCAATAAAAGAATATAGCCGCACACAGACATTTCATGTGAGAATGTGGGCTAAAGTAAGTTATTTTAAAAAAAACAGCATCACTTCAAGTAATACAGTACAGCTATAGAATAATATTACCATCCAGTTACTGCTGATGTCTTGTCCATTTTCTATTGTTTCTTCTCCATTTTGTCAGATATTCATGTTGACATATCCAAGCCACAGCTTGTCTAACAGTAATGTTCCCGATTCTGGTCCCCTTCTCGGTACAATGTGTCCCATCCTGGGATAATGTTCCCCATCCTAGTCTTCTTCCTATAATGTGCCTCATTCTTGAATAATATCACACAGCACTCACTGATCTCAGGAAGAGCAGTCAAGGAAAACAGTGCGGGCAGCCCGCTAAAGCGCTCAAACACAGTGAAATCCATGATGCATTGCCCCCTGGGAATTTGAATATGCAAATGGAGTCCGTGGAGCCTCGATTAAGAGTCTCAAACACGGGACTAGCCAGATATCCCTCCAGGGAAGGACCTAGCCCTGGGGTGGAATCCTTGCGGATGTCCTTCCCTGGAGGGATATCTGGCTAGTACCGTGTTTGAGACTCTTAATTGAGGCTCCACGGACTCCATTTACTCATTCTTGAATAATGTCCCCCATTTGGTGCCCCTTTCTAGTCCCATTCCTGGTATAATGTTCCCCATCTTGGTTCATTACCGGGTATGTGCCCCATCCTGGTCCCTTTCCTTAGATAATGTGCCATGTTGTGTTCGCCAACACATTAGAAAAAAAAATTCTACTCACCTTTCTTTGCTCCCACGCTTCACGGCATCCTCTTCTGTGGCTGACATATGACCTGGCAGCTTATATCTGTGTACGCCTGTGATTGGCCGGCAGTATGTATTGCAGCACAGGAAACCGGTGAGTCTCCTGGGTCATAACACATTTCACCAAAACAAGAAACACCAGGGTATGATCCAAAAATTCAAACAACAATACCTTTATTATGTAGCACACAATGTACACAATAATAAAAGAAAATAAAAATGGAAAATGGCAGTACACTATCACCAGGAAAATCCAAACCTATACAAAATCTCTTCTAAAATAAACTAATCAGGTATAAAAACTTTCCAAATGCATTATATGCTATGTATACAGATACAGTGGGGGAAATAATGATTTGATCCCTTGCTGATTTTGTAAGTTTGCCCACTGACAAAGACATGCATCGTTTATAATTTTAAGGGTAGATACATTTTTACAGTGAGAGATAGAATATCAAAAATAAAATCCAGAAAAGCACACTGTCTAAATTATATAAATGTGTTTGCATTTTGAAGAGAGAAATAAGTATTTGATCCCCTACCAACCATTAGCAGTTCTGGCTCCTACAGACCAGTTCCTAATCAACTCGTTACTTGTATTAAAGACAGCTGTTTTAAATTGTCACCTGTATAAAAGACTCCAGTCCACACACTCAATTAATAGTCAGACTCTAACCTCTACAACATGGGCAAGACCTAAGAGCTTTCTAAGGGGGCCGTCACACGGAACGATATCTTGCCCGATATCGTTTAAGCGATCTCCTTTTTGATCGCTTAAGCGATATCGGGCAAGATATCGTTGCATGTAATCAAGCGATTTACGATGGTAAATCGCTTGATCGTGACATCGCTGATCTGAGGTTCGGTTCTCAGATCTAGCGATGAACGATGCAACGATCTGCATCATCGTGGTGTATGACACCACGATGATCCATCTCCCAGCGACCGCGCCTATGCTGGGAGATGGTAACTATGGTACACGTCGGGTAACTAAGCGACGCGCGGCGCCTAGTTACCCGATGTGTACCATAGTAACGAGCGAGATCGCTGCTCCACATCGCTGGTGAGTCTGTCTGTGTGACATCTCACCAGCGATGTGAGCGATATTGTAAGCGATTGCGCGTGCACGTGATCGCTTACAATATCGCTAAAGATATCTCACGTGTGACGGCCGCCTAAGGATGTCAGGGAAAAGATCCTAGCAATGGAATAAAGCGATGTTTGGGTGAGCGCTGGGATATGAAGACAGCTACACTTCAACAAGTATTTTACCTGTAAGTTTAATGTTCAATTCACACTAGGTCCTCTCCCACAACATGTTTCGACGCTCAGGGCGTCTTCCTCAAGTGGATATCCACTTGAGGAAGACGCCCTGAGCGTCGAAACATGTTGTGGGAGAGGACCTAGTGTGAATTGAACATTAAACTTACAGGTAAAATACTTGTTGAAGTGTAGCTGTCTTCATATCCCAGCGCTCACCCAAACATCGCTTTATTCCATTGCCTGCATATCTATCTCCCTCGGGGAGAGCGGTGGAGCAGCTCCGGAGGAGAAGACAAACCTAACAGAGGAGAGGAAAACACGTGAGGGATCACGTGCAATTACACAGACGGACATCGAGGAAAAAGGGAAAGAGATCCACACCGTGCAGAGAGAGACCCCGTGCACTCACTACGTGAGCCCCCTTGTTGTGCGGACAGCACAACAGGTAAAGGTGAGTGTAACGGTGATTTAACAGAGGGTGGATATAAAACTTAAAGCAGCGTGGCGCAACCAATTTCTATATCTCATTACAGGGAAAAGATCCTAGACCTGCACAAGGCAGGAATGGGCTACAAAGCCATAAGTAAGACACTGGGTGAGGAGACAGCTATTGGTGCAATAGTAAGAAAATTGAAGAAATGCAAAATGAGTGCCAATCCACATCGATCTGGGGCTTCATGCAAAATGTCACCTCGTGGAGTAGCCAAGATCATGAGGAAGGTGAGAAATCAGCCTAAAACTACATGCGGGGAACTTGTTAATGATCTCAAGGTAGCTGGGACCACAGTCACCAAGAAAACCATTGGTAACACATTACGCTGTAAAATCCTGCAATGCCTGCAAAGTCCCACTGCTCAAAAAGGCACATGTGCAGGACTGTCTGATGTTTGCCAATGAACACCTTGGTGATTCTAAAGGCCCCGTTACACGGTACGATGTTGAAATGATATCACTAACGATCTGGGGGGCGCGCAGTTGTTAGGACATCGTTTTGACATCGTTGGTGAGCTGTCACACGCATTGATATCGTCGACGACGCACCAACGAACCATTATGTTTTGGGGGTGCTTTTTGCTAAGGGCTCAGGACTACTTCAGCGCATCAATGGATGGAGCCATGTACCGTAAAATCAAAATTCTGAGTGACAACCTCCTCTCCTCGACCAAGACATTAAAAATGGGTTGTGGCTAGCTCTTCCAGCACGACAATGACCCAAACCATAGAGCCAAGGCAACAAACGAGTGGCTAAAAAAGAAGCACATTAAGGTCATGGAGTGGCCTAGCCAGTCTCCAGACCTTCATCCCATAGAAAACTGAAGCCAACTGACAGCCTCAAAATCTTAATGATTTAGTGATAATCTGTAAAAAGGAGTGAACCAAAATTCCTCCTGACATGTGCGCAAACCTCATCATCAACTACAAGAAACGTCTGACTGCTGTGCTAACCAGCAAGGGTTTTGCCACCAATATTAAATGTCTTGTTTGCCAAAGGGATCAAATACTTTTTTCTCTCTGCAAAATGCAAATAACCTTATATAATTTAGACAATGTGATTTTCTGGATTTTATTTTTGATATTCTATCTCTCACTGTTAAAATTTACCTACCATTGAAATTGTAGACTGTTCATGTCTTTGACAGTGGGCAAACTTACAAAATCAGCAAGGGATTAAATACTTATTTCCCCCACTGTAAGAAATTGACTTCTGTTTCTTTATGTGTTATTATGAGAAATAAAGGGAAATCCCCATCTAGTGTAACGAGGCACTAGGCAATAGAAACAACACATATATTGATTCAAGATCACAATTTGAAGAGTAAGGCTGCTTTCACATCAGCGTTTTTTGCCGATCGCGGCAGATGTGGTGAAAAAAAACGCATCTGCCGCGATTACCGCATAACCGCTGCACTTGCGGCACAGTTGTGGCAAGCCCCATACAATGTCTATGAGGGCTTGTGGCAGGTGCGGCAAGTGCGGTATCAGCACTTGCTGCAGGTGCGGCCGCAAAAAAAACGCGGCTGACCGTGGTTTTTTTTGCGGCCGCACCTGCTGCAAGTGCCGAAACCGCACTTGCCGCACCTGCCGCACACTTACCGCAAGCCCCATAGACATTGCATGGGGCTTGCCGCAACTGTGCCGCAAGTGCAGCGGTTATGCGGTAATCGTGCCGCGATAGGCAAAAACCGCTGATGTGAAAGTACCCTAAGATGGATTTATACTGCATGCATATAAAACATAAATAAGCTATCCCATGAAAGATAGGAAGTTAAATAGAAGGGTCTATCTGCTAGAAACAGTAAATAAGATGCAAAGAGTCAGAATGTGTCGCTTGGTTTGTGGAAAAACCTACAGTACCAGCACTGAAAAATTGCAAGTAAGTAAAGGATTACCAAGTGATGGTCCAGTATTGGAAGCACCCAGTAGGTTTTTCCACAGACCAAGCTACACATTCTATTTACCATACGTACTCAGCATAAGCTGACCCGAATATAAGCTGAAGCCCCATAACTGGCAAAACTTATTGATTCGAGTATAAGCCTAATGTAGGAAATGCAGCAGCCCTCCATCCTGATATATAGCCCCTCATCACTGAATATAGTCTCCCCATTGTGTATAGCCCCTCATCACAGTATAAAGCCCCTTCCCACTGTATATAGACCCTCATCACTGTATATAGAACCCCATATCTGCATATAGCCCCCCATTTAAACCCTGCGGCCGGCGGGACCCCCCTCGGGGTGCAGGGGGATCGGGTCCCATCCGGCCGCCGGTATCCTTCTGTGCAATGCAGGAATACTTATGGGCCCGCACTCTCACAACGTCCTCTCCGGCCGCAGCAGCTCCTCGGTGCTTCTCCCCTGCCTCCTTACTTCCTGGTTGCGGGGGGAACGTGCATAGAGCGTGCGCGCCGCACATATTATATTTAGAGGTTCAATACACCCTTTATCCGACACCACCTCTCAGCTGATTGCTGAGAGGCTGGTGGTTCTTAAGGCCCTCACTTCCTATGGGAGGTGCCTAGATAGCTTCATTGTTAGTTTAGTTGCCAGCTCAGGTCCTTGAGAAACTCCTGCATTTTCTTGTGTCTTCGGACACATTGTATCTTTGCTTTCAGTACTGGGTTCCTACTCCTGCCTAACTCACCCGCAGATCCGTACCTTTCTCTCCGGTGCCTGGTAATCACCTGGATCCTTCCTCCAACATCAAGTCCCGCCGTTGCCATTCCTCCAGTTTCCTGATTTCTGTGTCCTGTTCCACCTTAGGTCGGACCCACAGGTTTGCTGGTTCATTGGATCCTCTCTGGCTGCGCTCGGACAATCCCTGTCTATGGGGTTCTGCTCCTTGTTGCTTCCTTAGGGGAACCCCGGTGGTCTTGCAATGTGGACTTCCCTTGGGGATCCATTCCTATTGTTGTCAATAAACCCTGTTCACTTATCTGATGTTCTTGTCTGGCTCGTTTCTGGTATCAGCCTCCATGGTATATTCCGTGGTCCAGTGGGTTCACTATTCAGCTACGCCTGTGGTAGCATCACTGCATATAGCCCTCCATCACTGTATATAGCCCTCATAACAGTATATAGGTCTCCACCACTGTATATAGCCCCCCATGCTGCAAGATCACCCCCTTCACTGTATATAGCCCCCCATCACTGTATATAGCTCCCTATAACTGTATATAGCCCCCCATGCTTGAACATGATCCCCCTTCACTGTATAACTATATAGCTCCCCATCATCACAGTATATAGCCCCCATGCTGGCACACACAATAAAATAATAAACAGTTTAACTCACCCTCTGTCACTGTCATGCAGCACCATCTCTCCTCCAGTCTTCCTGCTTGTGCCGCAGCATGTAAATCATATGACCAGCACAGCAGTGACATCATCATGTGGCACCCCTGCGAGTGATTGCCACAGGACCCACCAGTGCAGGGAGGGATGTACACCTTGGAACACACAGCATCCAATTCCTTCTACCCCAGACCTGGAGGGGGAGCTCCACTGGCTGTCCTTAAGCCTGATCCCATATAAAGATCCAGGCCTGAGGGGGGGAATCAGTTAGTTCCAGTCAGACAGTGAAGAGGAAGGTACTGGAAGGAGCTGGTTGCTGAGACCAAGCCAGGCCCAGAACCAAGAAACCTGACCCAGCTGTGCAGCGCCCTAGGGAGAGGGACGGAGGACAGTGGAGAAGTAGGAAGAAGAAAGAAGGGAACAGATCTGAGAACCCTTTAGCCCACCCAGACACCGGAGTCCGAAGCTACTATTCATCTACAGTGTAGCAGCAAAAGCCCGGATGGACCAGGAGGATCTATTCCCCCTGAAGTAAAGAATACAAGACTCCAAACCTGACCAAGCATAGGACCAGGGACCTAAGCAGAGAATAGAGATCCCCACAGAAAGGTCCTCATTGTCAGTTGTGGAACAGTACTCTGAGAGGGAGACAGAGCGGCAGGTTCAGTTACAGGCAGAACCACAGAGTTTTCCTCTCCCTTCTCTCAGGGGCACGCTATGTTTCTCCTCACAGTCTGCTGGATTTCCTGTCCCAGGGTGCACTTCCAGGTTAGAGATAGCGTTACACAGAACATTCATCCAGAGAATGGCAGCAACTCACCGACTTGCGACCCGTCAAAGCACGAGACCGTGCGAAACGGCCCGTTGTTGCGACCCCCATCCTCCCTCCTTTACCCCTGAAAAACCGCCTGTTTTTATGGAATAAACAATAAAGAAATACTGCTGAAACCTGCCCGGTGAGTTTCTGCCATTCTCTGGATGAATGTTCTGTAGAACTTACCCCAATTACCGCACACACTAACAGAGGAGGCCTCACAACTCTCTAGGGTGAACGTCCCAAGCTGCACCGAAACCTGGTTACCCTCCTGGACCGTGCCTGTTACCAGACATCAGAAAAAAGGTACAGAAACGGAGACTATTGTGTGTGTGTGTGTGCCAGATTCCCCGCCGCCTGCAGCATTCACAGCAGAACCGCTACTACTACTCCCCTCATGCAGCCCGCTGCCCTGAGGTAAAGCTCCACCTGTGGGGAGCTGTACTACCAAACACTGCCTTCCCATCACCTCAGCGTCCGGCAGCAGCGCTGGTAACCCTATTACCAGGTACCACAGGTGGCGTCACGTTATCATTCCCAATCATCATCACCCCTATCCCTGCCACTGAGGGTCCAGGGCACGGAACCGGGAACCGACCAGCCGTGATCCCCCACCGAAGTAACCTCCTGTCCCGGTATCCGAGTACCCCTTACTGTGTCGACTGGATCAATTGCATACAAGCAGGAAGTCCGGAGGAGAGATGGTGCTGCAGGACAGCAATGGACGGTGAGTTAAATTGTTAATTATTATATTGTGTGTGGCAGCATGGGGGCCATATACTGTGATTGGGGGGTGAGTACACTTAGTTTAATGTAATATGCACTGCTTACGCCGCAGGTGATGGATAGGGGGTGCAGTACATATGACATTAAACTAGTGAGTGGAGGCACGTGACCTCCTGCTATCTCTGCAGCCTCATACCGCCTCCTGCAGCCCCCGGCCACCACCCCCTACAGCAAATACTGACTGAGTTGAGTATAAGTTGAGGGGTTGCACTTTTCAGCACAAAATGTGTTCTGAAAAGCTAGGCTTATACTCATGCATATACGGTAACTTGCTATCTTGTGGCGCCCTACTCTCACAGGTAGCCACAGACTTCTCTAATGCACAGTTGGGTTTCCACAGCAGGTACCTACTACATGCAACACCTTCCACCCTGGCACAGTAGGGGGAGCCCCACTTGCTGCCCTTAGGCAAGATCCCCTATAAATACTGCTGCTGGGGGAGGAGTTAGTTGGAGTGTGCAGACGCTAGAGCTGCGAAGACGTCCTGGTGGTCAGTGCCGCGGTGACCCAGAGTGGCCCTTCTACGTTCCGCAAGCCTAAGTGGGACTGAAGGCAAGGAGCAAATAGAAGAAAGGGAGTGAGGAACTTGAGGAGGTTTGCCCAAAGAAGTACCGGACATCGGGGAGATCCGCACCTGTGGGATACTCTAGGACCACAGAAAACCCCGTCACACTGTGGAGGCTTCAGCTACCCGGTTTTCCCCTGTGGGTCAAGAGCGGGAGCCAGACACAGCAGTGCAGCACTGCAGTGATCAGAGAAGGTAACCGGGAGACCGCACAGGAGGAGAGACAGTCACCAGAGTCAGGAAGAGAGAGGGGGCAAGTCTGGCTGCAAGCAGGCTGTGCTTCAATCACTACACAGGAACAGAGGAGGCCGTATACCCACTTGCTGTGGGGACCCACTGTGCAACCTGGTCACCTGTCAGTGCCCTGGACGTCTTTACCTGCGTACCATCAGTAAAAGGTAAAAGAGACTTTGCAGTGTGCATGAGTTATTCCTCTCCATCCCGGTGCCCCTCATAGACTGCTCCAACACTCCCCATTCCAGCCACAGCTCCAATCCAAGCTGCCCCTTCTCACAATGCTGCCCCGGAGCTCCAGTCCTACCTGTGGAGGACTTTACCAGCTTGCCGCGATACCATCTACCTCCGGTGGACTGTGGCGGCGCTGGTGCAACATCACCAGAAACTACAGGTGGCGTCACGACAACAACTTGTATATAATCCCCTGTACATATTACTCCCCTTTTTGGAAGATAGGCCCAGGACACGGGGGTCAGGCGCGACCACCACTCCCTGTGACAACCGGAGCGTTAACCACTTGCAGCCTGACACCCGAGTACCCCAAAGCCTGGGCGCAACAATCTTCCATGGGATAGCTTTCGTATGCTTTTTATGCATACGGTATAACTCCAGCTTTTCTGTGGCTCAGTCACAACACTTCAAATTGTGATCTTGAATTATGTATGTGTTGTTCCTATTGCCTAGTGCCTCGTTGCACTAGATGGGGATTTCCCTTTATCTCTCAGAATACCACATACAGAAGCAGAAGGAAATGTCTTATCTGTATACATAGCATATAATGCTTTAGGAAAGTTTTTATACCTGATCAGTCTATTTTAGAAGAGATTTTGTATAGGTTTGGATTATCCTGCAGATAGAGTGGTGACATTTTCCATTTTCATATTATTTAATTATTGTGTACATTGTGTGCTAAGTAATACAATTATTACTGTTTGATTTTTTAGCTCATATGACTCACCGTAGCCGGGGTGTTCACGTCGCAGGCGTTGACTCTCCTCTTGTCACGGAACCGCGCCTGCGGCTGTGAGGCCCGGTGGTCCAGATCAATAGGCGGAATGGCGGAACAGTAGGGGTTAAATGTCTTCGTGACGCCACCTGCGGGTGTTCGGTAACTGTACCGACGCTGCTGGGCCTCCGGGGGATGTTAGGCAGCAAGATGGAACGCTCCCCACAGGATGAGCGGGAGTCCCCGGAGCCGGGAGCTGCTCAAGATGTTGTGAGGCAGCTGCGGTAATACTGCTGTTAGGCCCAGGAGTCAGACACTGACACGCCAAAGTCTTTCAAGTACCTTTACTGGTGTTAATCAGGTACGCCAGACCGGGTTAGTGAAGTTAACACTCCTGGAGGTTCACACTAAGCAGATAGTGTAGGCTTCCTTCTCTCTGTACTTCTGGTGCTGAGGTCGGGTGGATGTGGAATCCAGCCGGACCGGGCAGTGTGTTCAATGGAACGGATTTCACCTGGGTAGCTGCACTGAGGGCACTGTAAAAGGATGATGATAATTCTATCTTCTTCCCTGGGCTCTCCCTGGTAGGTGCGGCAGGTGAACAGGGGGCTAGACTCCCTGTGTAGTATGCTGGTTCCCTGTGGTGGCTATGTAGTTCTCACAGCTTCGGTTCCAGTAACCGGTTATTAAGGGAGAGAGTTGTGATCACTCTGGTGTCCCTGAGAGGTGCTTCTCCTTTTCCTCTAACCCCAATTGCAAGGGTTTCCTCACAGCTAGCTAGGCTGATTAGGCCTGGTGTGTGTCACATAAGCTTGAGATCATGCACAACCTGCAGCTCTTGTAGCGTCTGCACACTCTGGTGTTTCTCCCTCCAAGACCCTATTTATAGGGGGAACTGGCTCAAAGTGATCAGTGGAGCTCCCCCTAGAGGCTTGGGGTGAAACCTGGTGTTCTAAGGTGTAAGTGTTTTGTTTGCTATTTGTGAGTTTTGCTTTGCTGTTAGCTCCATTCATGCCCTAAGGAGTTCTGTGGTGCCCAACAAGGTGCCAGGGTGCCACACATACTCCTGGTTTTTACTTGTGTTGGTAAAAATATGCAATGGAGAGCCTTAACATACAGTATAATGAATTCAGTAGTTATAATACATTTCAGCTGAATGTGCAGAAATAATCACTGGGGTCAGTGGGCCCCCTCCACCACTGGGCTTGGTGATATATTAGCTTCTGCCTGTTCCATGCAAACATTTCCACTTAATTGCTAAAACTAAAGTAAATCCTGTTGAACCACTAGAAGTAGCACTGCTGTAAAGAAATGTCTGCTGTGTAGGTTCTTTTCTTGAAAACAAATTTTAGGTAGATTATCTGAACATGGAGGATTACATCATGATTACACTCACTGTGCACAGTATTACCACACATACATTTAGTCATTTTGTTAGTTTATGCAATCGAGAAGGATGAGTCCATCACTGTCTTTACAAATACAGTACAAGGCAAAAGTTTGGACACTCCTGTTCATACAATGGTTTTCCTTGTTCTTTATGAGATGTGCACATTGACAAATTCAGACTGAAGGCAGCAAAATTATGAATGGACACATATGGAAATATGGAGTGAAGTAACATGTGAAACAAACAAGAATATGTGTTAAACCTTAAATACATCCAAGCAGTGGTGTAACATGAAGCTCAGGGGCCCTGATGCGAAAGTTCCAACGGGGCCTCCAATTATTGCAAATGTTTAATAGAATAAGCCTTTTTCTATAGGCCAAAGAGACTTGTGGGGCCCCTAGGTTCCAGGGCCCAGGTGTGATTGCAACCCCTGCACCTATTGTAGTTATGCCCCTGCATCTAAGTACCCTGCAACTATTTTCAAATGCAGTCATGAAAACCATCAATTGCTATGAGGAGCTCCCCAGGAAAGGAAGACCAAAAATTACCTCTGCTGCAAAGGATAAGTTCATTAGAGTTACCTGCATCAGAAAATGCAAATTAACAGCACATGCATTTATTTATATGACATGTCTGTTTTCCTTGGACATCTCACAGACCCACATAGTTTCATGGGTCATGCGTATCAACGAGAAACACAGATCTGTGTATGAAATCTGTGAGACTTAGAGCAGGCCCTATTATGATCCATTTTACAACTCCGAGTTAGCTATTTGAGTCTATGGTTATCTGTTAAGCATGGATGCAAATTAGAAACCTTCCAATTTGCTATGTTTTTATCTGTATGTCACGGATCTGTTGCTTAGTGATAAAATAAAATCAAAACATGTGACCTTCCAGGGGCATTTTTATTGAATTGGGAACAAAAACACTTCTTCAGTGAAAAAAAAAGTGGTTGAGAAAAAAATGGATGCAACATGGCTGCAAATAGGATGCTGCCAGAGAAAAAAAATGGTTATTTTCTGAAAGCAACACTCCAGAGTATTTTTTTTAATTTCACAACTGAAGTAGTGGCCTAATTTTAAGTCCCATGCTTCTAGTTTCTTTACTCACCTGCCGGCATCTTCATCTTTTATCTGCGTCGTTCAGACGTATCTCCCATGTTTCATGAAGTGCGACAGATGTCACAGCTCAATACAGGTCTATCAAGGCCTCATTGTGGCTCTCATAGACTTGCACTGAGAACTTGTGATGTAACTTCTAACTTCCGGACAGTCAAAACTTACAGTCACAAGATGGTGTGACACCCCAGAGTCCGGATGCCACTATGTCATTATCTCCACCTGAGAGCAACAGAGGGACTTCACACCAGGCAAACCCCAAGGCACACAACACCTTTCTGCCTCCAGGCCTGAAGGGTGAGACTTAAACCTGGGTTCAGGGTGAGCTCCTCTATAAATTCTGGCCTGGGGCAGAGTTAGTCAGTTCAGTTCAGTTCCTAAGAGGACTGAGAAAGACATTCTGTGGACTGGAGCAGTGCTAAGTTCATCCCAGGAGAGCCAGACTTAGCTTGAGTGACCCGTAGACAAGGGCCTGAGGAAGGAGAGCCTGGGGAGCAGAGCAGTGTCAAGCTCACCCCCAGAGGAGTCAGCGCCAGACAACGGACACCGGAGTCCGAGGCTGTGCAGGGCCTAACGACCCAGCAGCCAATACTGGAAGGTGGGGAATTCCAAGTTCTCCATCCACACCAAGTGCCCAGAGGCAAAGCAGCGTGAAGACCCCAGGAGTAGCCGTCTGTGAACTGGGGCTAATAAAGGACTCAAGCTGTCTGTCATACCGGCATATGCAGGAGAGAGGGAGTGAAAGGGCCGCAGCTCAGCTTCAAGCAGCAGCAGGGACCCACAGGATAAAGCGCAGCAGGGAGGCCTCAGAACTTGCCGGGTGAAGAGATCACTGAGTTGTTCCCAGGTTGGCGGACTCCATCAAGATCATCTGTCCCTTTGTCAGTATCACCAGTAAAGGATTTGAGGAACCAGCAAAACATGAGTCTGTCTGTTAATGAGCATCCTCCATCCTGCACCATACACCCTTCCACATCCACTGTCCTGGGGATCCTTCCTAGCTGCCATCATCATCCCCATCCATCATCATCCATCATCCCCAGAGGCTCTGCAGCAGCAGTGGCTACCCATAGCCACAAACCACGGGTGGCATCACGAATAACTCCCTTATAAATCACCCCTTTTCCCTACCCAAGCCAAAAACTGCCTTTTAAAACTGAACTCAGGGTCACGGAAGCCAGGTCTCGACCTCTGTGACTCCCCAGAATTGTTCAATAGCCTGGTTCCAAGTACCCCACGGCCCTGGGGTGCATCAATGGCACCGATGGACTGGAGCAATGGCTAAATAAAGTTAAGACACCAGAGGGTGAGTATAAGTCTGGGGACAGAGGACTTATATTTAAAGCACCACTCTAGCTCTGGAAAAAAACTAAATGCTGGAGTGGTGCTTTAAGGATGTTAAAATTCACAAGGATGTGGGACTGCAGCCTAGAAAGTAGAGCTGCAGAGGGAAATACAGTAGTGTTGAGAATGTACAGCACAGCGCTGGTATCATTGTTACCAGGATCCACAGGTGGCGTCATGACCATTCCCTAAATACCCCTTCCCTTTCCAACAATGAGAGCCAGGGCACGGAAACGGGAACTCAACCACCCGTGATTTCCCGTTATAGCCATGAACTCATCCCGATATCCGAGTACCCCTCTCTCTGTGCTCATCACATACGCCTCCTAAATAGCATTCCCCCACACTGTGCCCTTTAATACAAATATGAACGATCATAGACACAGAGGGTGCGACCAAAACTGGGTCTGTGCTGATGGGGGACCTCCAAGGACGCACATTCAGCTGAAATGCATTGTGGCACAGAGACCCATCGGGTTCCTGCACTGCAATACATGTGGCTGGCAATAAGAGGCCAGCAGCTAAATTTGACGTGCCAGGTCTTGACGTCACATGAGAGTGACATCATGTGTCCCACATAGCAGGCACACTGACATCAGATGCTGGCCTCTGCGTTGGCTACAGAATAGGACGCCATGCAATTGGGAGTAGGTTAAGGTGATAAAAATGGGGTTTTTTTTTAGCATTTTTTATGCCACAGGAAGAACGGAAAAGATATACACCAGGGAGGGGCCCAGAATGGGGAACATATGTTCCAGGAATGGGCCTAGGATGGTGACATATATACCAGGATGAGCAAGGATGGAGGACATATATACCAGAATGGGACACAGATACCATAAAGGGGCCCAGGATGGGGGGACATATATACCAGAATGGGGGACATATATTCTAGAATGGGAGACATATGTACCAGGAACGGGCCCACAATGGAGGTCATAAATACCAGGATGGGGAAATATACTGTATATCTAGAATGGAACTAGGATTTGCGACATTAGTACAGGATGAGTGTCATAACTACATAATGAGGGGTGGGAGTGGGTAGCAAATATGTATTTACAGGTGCATCTCAATAAATTAGAATATCATCAAACGTTGCCACTCAATATTCCAGACCACAAACTTAGCCTACTAAAGCAATCATATACGGTAAGTATATGTGGCGCACAACGTCCATCAAATATTTAGGAGTTAATATAGCCCCAAGCTTTAAAGCAATGTTTAGCACAAAATTCCCCCCTTGGTACAGGAGACTGAAGCCCGGCTTAGAAAGTGGTCCTCCATGCAGATTTCTTTTCTTGGAAAGATTGCAGCGGTCAAGATGTCAATACTCCCTAATTTCCATTATCTTTTTGAGACCATCCCAGTCAAAGTCCCATTGAATATAATACAAAGTATCCGAGCATTATTTTAAAATTCATATGGCACTTGGGAAGGCATCGCATGCCTAGCTCTGTCCTCTGTGCTCCTAAGTCACAGGGTGGGCTACCATGCCCAAATATTATAAAATATTATTATGTAGCACACTTGAGCGGACTTCCATCATGGACAACACTTCAGGCATATAATAAGTGGACAGAAATAGAAAAACTATGTCTAGCTCCATACAACCCAAGTCCCTTGATCTGGGGACAGCCCTACGATGTGCCTTCTTATTCCCTTCTAGGTCCCATGGCTTCCACTAGAGATCTCTGGCACAAGTGTAGAATAAAATTCCAGCTAGCTTCTCACGCTTCCTTCCTGACCCCAATTCTATGTACACCTCACTTGATGGGGAGGATGAGTGCTGATGTGCATATCCACCCACACCCTCATTCACACCTGATTGCCATTAGCTAAAGATGTATTTAGAACCATGAGTCTGATCAAGATTTTAGTCTGATCCAATGCATTTTCCAACTGCAGTTTTCTAAGTGCAAAACTTTGAATTAGACTAGAATTCTATGATGTAATTGGCATTCCTCACCATCATCACTGCTGTATTGTTATCATCACCATCTGTATCATCTAATCAGGTTGTTTCCTCTTCCACAGGTACACTTTGAAACTACACAGCTTTCCCTGGCTTCTAACTGTCAGTGTGAATTGCATATAATCTCTTTTTTTACTATTTTCTTACCTATCATTTCCATGTTCTGTTTCATTCCTCATGATTATTCTGGCATGTGATGACTGGTCACTCCAACCCCTCCCTTTGTTTTATGACCTGTTTTTAACTCTCATGGTGGGGTTACACGTCCGATATCGCGGCGATATCGGAGGCAACGCCGCGGGAGCGCGCGTTTTTTCATCCCTTTTCCCGATATCGCATCGGCGGTTTACACGCTGCGATATCGGGAAACAACGTCCCTCCGATGTGTACGCCCACCAACCAGTAACGACCATTTAACATGGGAGTTAATGGGTGAGGTGCGAGTACGCATCGGAGTTGGGCTGTCACACGCAGCGATGCTGGTACAACGGCCTTGCGATATCGGGGAGTTGAATAGCTTTGCTATTCAACTCCGATATCGTTTTGGCATCGTTCCAGCATCGCGTTGTACGCTCAAACAGTACAACGCGCAAACGATATCGGGTCCAACTCGCGACCCACGTGACTTTTTGTCGGAGTTGGGTCGGAGTTGGACGCCGATATCGGGACGTGTAAACCCACCATCAGTATCTGGTCAGATCATATCCACTTACCCCCTCATTTACACCTGATTGCCCTTAGCTGAAGATATATTCAGAACCATGAGTCTGATCAAGACTTTAGTCTGATCCAATGCATTTTTCCAAGTGCAGTTTTCTAAGGCCCCCTTCATACTGCATTTTTTGCCTCTCCGTGTGGATCTTTTAATTTGAAGGACCAAGCGGACAGGCACGGATCTGTGCAAATGGATGCCACTGATGCACATGGATCCAGATGCCACTTATGCAGAGTGAGAGAGAGAAAACACCCTTTCTAGAGAAAGGAGGAGCTGGCTTTGGAGCATGCTCAGTGCAGCACAACCAGGTCCGGACTGATAGGTGGGAGCAGCAGGACAACCAAGAATGGTGATCTTCTACCATAATCCCAAGATCCATAAAAGATAAAGAGCATCCACCGGGAAGACCTATAATCTCCGGGATTAATAACCTAATGGCAAACTTGTCCAAGTACATTGATGGACATCTTCAGAACAGCGTACAAAAATTACCAGCATATCTGAAAGATACTTTTCACGTCATACAGATTTTAAAAAAGACTACATGGAAACCCCATTACATTATGGGAACATTAGATATTAAAGCATTGTATACAGTTATAGAACATGAGAAAGGCTGTGAAGCGACAAAATATTTCTTGGAAAAAACAAGCACCCTAAAACAAAACCAAATTGAATTCATAATAGAAAGGATATCCTTCATTCTCAATCACAACTACTTTAAGTTCAGAGATGAATACTTTCAACAGCGATGGGGTACCGCAATGGGTACGAGGTTTGCACCAGGTTATTCTAATTTGTATGTGGGAAGATGGGAACAAGATCACATATATGAGGAAGAAAACTATAAGCAAGGCATAAAGCTATGGCATCGATTTATAGATGATATAGTCTTTATCTGGGATGAGAGTGAAGAAGCACTACAAAGATTCCTAAAAGACATCAATCAAAATGAGTATGGACTCATCTTTACAGCAACAACTAGCAAGGAATCTATCAATTTTCTGGATTTGATAATCTTTATTGAGAACAATAAAATATGCACAAAGACGTATCGGAAAAAAATGGACTGCAATAGCTACATCAGTAAAAAGAGTTGCCATCTCCCAAGATGGCTAGATAATATACCAAGTGGTCAATTTCAAAGATTAAGAAGGAATTGTACGAAGCTTGAGGATTACAATCAAGAAGCAGAACTAATGAAGAAAGAATTCCTCACTAGGGGTATGAAGAAACTAAGCTGGATGACATAATAACAAGGATCACATAGAAAGACAGAAACACCCTATTACAAGACAGGATGTACGAGAAAACGGAATCAACGATTGAAGAACAGATAGCAACACTCCCTGTGATCACAGAATATCACGATAATCATATGAATTTTGAGAAGATCATAAAAAGACATTGGCCTATACTAAAGATGGATAAAACCATAGGAGGAATTTTACCGGATAGGCCTAAAATAATCTTCAAGAAAGTGCAACCCTTGAGTCTGCTAATAGCCCCCAGAGACAAACAAGAAACATACATGAAACCGAAAAAAACAGGACCAAAAGGATTTATACCATGCAAACTATGATCAAACTGCAGACAAACGGAAAATAAATCTAAATATATTTCCTTCTTCATTAAACAGCATCTTTCGTGCCAAACCACGAATGTAATCTACATCATAATCTGCCCATGTGAGAAATGATATGTAGGTTGGACAAAACGAAGTTTATTTGTGAGGATAAGAGAGCACATCAGATACATAAAAACAGGACACCCTTTATCAAAGCATTACAAGGAATATCACAATTCCAATTGCTCTAAAACAAACTTTTTCGCTATACAAAAGATTTAAAGAAACAGAAGAGGAGGTAATCATATTACAAGAATGTCTAGAGAAGAACCCAAGTGGATCTACCAGCTAAATTCTATGGCACCTAAAGGCCTGAACCAAGAACTAGAATTATATGGATTTGAATAATAGAAGAGAAACCATTCCAAATCTAACATGAAATGAACAGCATCCACAAAAAAATCACAATTTAACAACCTCCCCCACTCAGGTTATGAATACAACTATATAGTGTATATCAGCAGCAAAAAATAAACAACAACAAAACAAAGAGTTTAAATCCAAATTACCCCAGAAAATAATTTCATATACCGTATATACTCGTGTATAAGCCGACCCGTGTATAAGCCGACCCCCCTACTTTTGCCCCAAAAATCTGGAAAAACCTATTGACTCGTGTATAAGCCGAGGGTGGACCCCAGCACAGGTATACAGCCCCCAGCAGTGTGGTATACAGGCCCCCCCCAGTGGTATACAGGCCTCCCCAGTGGTAGTATACAGCAGCCCCAGTGGTAGTATATAGCATCCCCAGCAGCCCCAGTGGTAGTATATAGCAGAGGTCCCCAACTCCAGGCCTCAAGGCCCACCAACAGTGCAGGTTTTCAGGATTTCCTTAGTATTGCACAGGTGCTAATGTGATCATCTGCACAGGTAATGATTCCAAGCCCTGTGCAATACTAAGGAGATCCTGAAAACCTGCACTGTTGGTGGGCCTTGAGGCCTGGAGTTGGGGACCTCTGGTATATAGCATCCCCAGCAGCCCCAGTGGTAGTATATAGCATCCCCAGCAGCCCAAGTGGTAGTATATAGCAGCCCCAGCGGTAGTATACAGCAGCCCCAGTGGTAGTATATAGCATCCCCAGCAGCCCCAGTGGTAGTATACAGCAGCCCCAGTGGTAGTATATAGGAGCCCCAGCAGCCCCAGTGGTAGTATATAGGAGCCCCAGCAGCCCCAGTGGTAGTATACAGGAACCCCAGCAGCCCCAGTGGTAGTATACAGCAGCCCCAGTGGTAGTATATAGGAGCCCCAGCAGCCCCAGTGGTAGTATATAGGAGCCCCAGCAGCCCCAGTGGTAGTATACAGGAGCCCCAGCAGCCCCAGTGGTAGTATACAGCAGCCCCGGCAGCCCCAGTGGTAGTATACAGGAGCCCCAGCAGCCCCAGTGGTAGTATACAGCAGCCCCAGTGGTAGTATATAGGAGCCCCAGCAGCCCCAGTGGTAGTATATAGGAGCCCCAGCAGCCCCAGTGGTAGTATACAGGAGCCCCAGCAGCCCCAGTGGTAGTATACAGCAGCCCCAGTCAGGGCCGGCTCCAGGTTTTTGTGGGCCCCGGGCGAAACAGTCTCAGTGGGCCCCTTTAAAACATACCACGATTCATGAATCATGAATATTAAGATGGAAGCCGCGGGCTGTGTATTTATAATATAAATGCTGCAGGGTGGGCTGTATATATAATATTGAGGCTGTGCAGGGCTATATATATTATTTGGAGGCTGTGCCAAGCCAGTTGTAGCTTCCAAATAAAATATATATAGCCCAGCACAGCCTCCAAAAAGTATACATAGCCAGGCACAGCCTCCAAATATTATACATAGCCAGGCACAGCCTCCAAATATTATACATAGCCAGGCACAGCCTCCAAATATTATACATAGCCAGGCACAGCCTCCAAATATTATACATAGTCAGGCACAGCCTCCAAATATTATACATAGCCAGGCACAGCCTCCAAATATTATACATAGCCAGGCACAGCCTCCAAATATTATACATAGCCAGGCACAGCCTCCAAATATTATACATAGCCAGGCACAGCCTCCAAATATTATACATAGCCAGGCACAGCCTCCAAATATTATACATAGCCAGGCACAGCCTCCAAATATTATACATAGCCAGGCACAGCCTCCAAATAATATACATATAGCCAGGCACAGCCTCCAAATAAAATACATATAGCCAGGCACAGCCTCCAAATAAAATATATACAGCCAGGCACAGCCTCCAAATAAAATATATACAGCCAGGCACAGCCTCCAAATAATATATATATAGCCAGGCACAGCCTCCAAATAATATACATATAGCCAGGCACAGCCTCCAAATAATATACATATAGCCAGGCACAGCCTCCAAATAAAATACATATAGCCAGGCACAGCCTCCAAATAAAATATATAGCCAGGCACAGCCTCCAAATAATATATATATAGCCAGGCACAGCCTCCAAATAATATATATATAGCCAGGCACAGCCTCCAAATAAAATATATACAGCCAGGCACAGCCTCCAAATAATATATATACAGCCAGGCACAGCCTCCAAATAAAATTATAGCCAGGCACAGCCTCTAGGTAATATATATATAGCCCAGCACATGCTCCATGTAATATATTTAGCCCTCCATGTGCCCCCACATTTATTAATGCTTTCCCCCATATGTGTTCCCCCTTTTCCATACTGCTTCTCCCCCTTTGTGGCTTATTTTTTTGTAATGCTCTCCCCCCAAGTGCTCCCCCATTAATATTGCTTCTCCCCCCCTCTGTAGTACTTTTTTTGGGTGATGCTCTCCCCTCATGTGGACCCCCCCATTAATACTGATTCTCCCCCCTTTGTGGCACTTTTCTGTGATGCTCTCCCCTCATGTGCCTTCCCCTCCGAATCATACTGCTCTCCCACCCCCTCCATGTGTCCCCCAGGCTGTCTGCTCTCTTCAGCCCTCTGGCGCTTACCTGCACCAGGATCCCTCGCTCTCCTCAGCGGTGCTGTGCACTCTGCAGATGCCGGCAATGTGATGAGAGAAACTCCTCACACTGCACCCGGCACCTCTGCAGCAGAGTCAGCACTTCCGGGTCAGGGGGAGCTCAGACACTCTGTCAGCTGAGCTCTACTGAACCCGGAAATGACAGGCAGCGCACAGAAGATCAATGGACACTGCCACCTGCGGCGCGCTGCTGCCCTGCTTGTGCCTCCACATGGCTAATTTGCATCGCATGCAAATTAGCCATGTGGATGCATATCGCTACAGCGCGAGCCGCACTGAACTGCGGGGCCCCGCCATCAGGGATTTTTGTCACTAATGAGCCCCTTCCCATCAGGACTGCCTGTCCCTGATGGCGAGTGGGCCCCCTGAGCTGTGGAGGGCCCCGGCACTCGCCCGGGTGCGCCGGGTGCTGACGCCGGCCCTGGCCCCAGTGGTAGTATATAAGAGCCCCAGCAGCCCCAGTGGTAGTATATAGGAGCCCCAGCAGCCCCAGTGGTAGTATACAGGAGCCCTAGCAGCCCCAGTGGTAGTATACAGCAGCCCCGGCAGCCCCAGCGGTAGTATACAGCAGCCCCGGCCGCCCCAGCGGTAGTATACAGCAGCCCCAGTAATCCAGGGCCCCCCCAGCCTTGCTCCGGTCACCTGTAAAGTATAACATACTTATCACTGTCCCGCTGCCGTCCGCGCCCGCCGCTGACACCGCGATCCTCCATCTTCATGCGTCTTCTTCCGACTTCCTGTGTTCGGCGCCGGCAATGACGTCATTGCCTGCGACGAACACAGGAAACCGGAAGAAGACGCATGAAGATGGAGGATCGCATGTCGGCAGATGCGGGCGCGGACGGCAGCGGGACAGTGATAAGTATATTTTACTTTACAGGTGGGGGGGCCCTGGACTACTGGGGCTACCGGGCTGCTGTAGTGCCGGGGCTGCTGCCGTCACTGACTCGCGTATAAGCCGAGGGGGGTACTTTTCAGCCCAATTTTTGGGCTGAAAACCTCGGCTTATACGCGAGTATATACGGTAAGTATCTGGACAAGAGCAGTAATTAGTATCCAGATTTGAGAATAATACGAAAGCGTTAGAAAGAAATGAATGCACAAGGAATGATTTATCATCCAAGTTTAAGCACACTTGTATGTAGATATCAGCAACAATAAAATAATGAGGTTTAAATCCAGTCTAAATATTTTCCTGGAAGTATCTGGACAGAAGTACAAATCAGCATCCATACTTAGAATAACTAGAATGGGTTAAAAAGAAATGAATGTACAAAGATTGATTTATCATCCAAATGTAATAATTCAGGCTTTATTGAATCCAGAAAGACACCACAAAATCAGACAAAATATATAAGATAGAGGAAATAAGAAGGACACACAAAGGTAGCAAATAGCAGCTGTCACATAGAGGAGGCAGATTGCAAAGGAAAATGAAAAAAAAAAAAAAAAGGATTCCTAAGTAGGGGCCACGTCACACACACAGATATCTGTGCAGATATTGTTCGCAGATCTCTGGTTGCAGTGAAGTCATGGACACATTGTTCTATTTGTATACAGCCACAAAATGGAACATTGTGTCCATGATTTCACTGCAACCAGAGATCTGTGAACAATATCTGCACAAATATCTGTGTGTGTGACGTGGCCCTTACAACAATCACCCCAACAACCAATAACACTCAGAGTTCCGTCACACGCCGCAATATCGCCTGGTGATATGTGGCGCTCTATCATGGACGTTCATGTTTTTCGTTCCCGCCTCAGATCGCCAATGGCGGCATCACATATCAGTTTCATGTGTCATCAGTGTACCTCAGGTGAGGCAACACAGATGATTTTGGGGTATATGTCGCAATATCGCCCTGAAGGTAAGGCGATATGTTGCTCCGGAAATCGCCTCACCTACAGCGGAAGCAATCCTGCCTAATTCCATCGTCGCTTCACACGCCGCAATCTTAAAGGCAATGTGGGCTTATGTTCAACGCAGCAAGAAGATAGGCGTGCCACAGTGGTTTACACCGCGCCCCATACACACTCATTGGACGACGCAACAATGTTACGATAGGTCAGCCTGTTCTGAAAAGCTGGCTAATACATGACGCGATTGTCTATCGGAGTTTGGCACAAATACACGCTGGTGTCGTCAATTGTGGCTCCTGCAACACACTTTTGAGGCGCAAAAGTGTCGCGCAGGAGCGGTCTTGTGCATTACAGTGGATTACACTAACAATGGCTAGGTGTGCGTCTGTAGGTGATTGCGGTAAGCAACAAACAACACTATGGACATATGTGCCAACATTGGTCCACGCCATGCCAGAGCTGCCATGGCTGAACTATGTGTGTGCACACATGTTTGTATGTGTGTACTGAAGTGTACCTACATCCCCCACAAACACCATTGCATTCTCCATGTGTGGCGATTGTAGTGCGTGGCCCATGGCACCCATCTATGATGTGTAGGCCAACATCTGAGCTGTCCTGTGTGGCACTATACTCCACACAACGCAACTTCATACATGCGGACAACATAGTTTGCACTATTCAATAATTGCAGTAAGTTTGCGGATGGTTGTGTAGCTGAAGATGTGTGTGGTGCTGAACGGACAGCTCTACAAATATGGCGCCCTGTCAACTGACAGCCAATGGGAACACAGTAGCCAACACCAATCATCAGAGATGGGGAGCGGACTACAGAACACTTGAGGCACGCCTACGGGAAATCATAGGCAACGCTCTTTCCATCATTATTGCCCTGTCACACGCCACAACACGGAATTATCACGTTAAGGATTGCGGCTGATTACTGAGCACTGTTCAGGAATCAGGCGATGGCCAAGGGGCTATTTATCGCCATGAAATTCCCAAATCACATGCCGCAACCGTGAGGCAATTTCATGGCGATTGCTCCGGGGCGACATATCGCCTTTATCATTTCCAGGCGAGATTGCGGCGTGTGACGGTACCTTAAGAGGCACTACTTAAATACTATCTACCAGCAGCACTCCTCAACTTTGAGGAAGGAGAGCGTGATCTCCGAAACATGTCGGTATAGGCTGCATAGTGACTGCGCACAGCCCCAGTACAGGCCCCGCTCATTCAGCACATTACCACTACATCAGCGCTGACACAGGAACAGTTGACCGCTTTGTCAGTGGCAAGCCAATAACAGCTGACCAGAGACAGCAGTCTGTGGCTTCCTGATCAAACACCCAGACCCCTGACTACAGCAGGAGGTAGACTAAGAAGGAGAGCGGAGGACGGGAAGTGAGAGCAAAAGTAAGTGCCTGAACAGATTATAAAGATACTGATGAAGGAATCCTATAAATAATAGACCGCTTAGTCACCATTGTAATACCACCAGGGAGACACCATTGAGGGGAAAGAACTAGTAGAGATACTAGAGAAAGTAGTTATATCTGACAACATAGAACAAGGTGATTGATAATCAGTGTGCAATTGTGCCATTATCATTGTTTACATTACATCCTTTATCACAAATATCACTAAGGGTACCTTTACATGGCACAACCGCGGCGAGAAATATTGGCAGCGATATTGCGACGTGGAAATATCGCTGCCACATTTCCTCCCAATTGCCTCCTTATTGCGGCGTGTAAATCGGGAATTTGCCGGCGATAAGACAAATGTAACCTGGTTTCAACTTCAGAGCAGTGCTCTGAAGTTGAAATCAGGCGACATTTGTCTTATCGCCGGCAAATTCCCGATTTACACGCCGCAATAAGAAGGCAATTTGGCGGCGATACTTCCAGCGAGAAATATCGCCACCAAAAATGTCTCCTGCGGTTGTGGCGTGAGAAGGCACCCTTACAGATATGTCAACTTCACAATATCAAGAGGATTTGGTAGCGATATCACAAGGAAATATTTTGATGCATAGTAATCCCGTAAACGGGTCAGAAGTAAGGCTACTTTCACACTACGATTTATGAGGGAGCCGATGCTGTCCGATAAATTCGGACAGCAACGGCTCCCTTCTGATGCCTGGAATCGGATGCCAAATAGGCATCCGATTCCGGCATTAAATCGTAGCCTCCGGGCAAAAAAAAAAAAAGTTTATGCTCACCTCCCCCCGATCCCCCGCCGTCTCCCGCCGTCTTCCTGCAGACTCCCGGTGTCTGCAGAGGTCTTCTTCTGCTGTACAGGACCTGCGGTGATGTCACAGTCACGTGACAGCAGGTTCCACCATGGTAACCAGCGGTCACATGACTGTAACATCACCGCAGGTCCTGTACAGCAGAGGAAGACCTCTGCAGACACCGGGAGCCTGCAGGAAGACGGTGGAGGCTCGGGAGAGGTGAGCATAAACTTTTTTTTTTTTTTAACCCCTGCGCTCCCAGTTGAGCATTTTTATTGTACTGAGCATGCTCAGTACAGTAAAATCGGGTCCGAGAAGACATCAGATGTTTCCTTGGACCCTTCTCCATAGGGCCCCATGTTAAATTGATCGGGTTGGATCGGATGTGCACTAAATGCCATCCGATTTGGTCCGATCAGATTCTGTCAGAGTTTATTTTTGGTGCAAAAATCGGAGCAGGATGAGCTCATGAGATGGCGCTTTACCATTTTACTGGACATTAGAAAATACAGGCTGGGAGGAAATTTTGTTTTTTTTTTCCAATACAGTGCCCCAGCGAACCGCCATATGAGCCTACTTTTGAAGTTATAAATTGTGAGACAATATGAGAGGATGTTTTCTCTTTGGTTTTCTTCTCTCTTTTTATGTCTGTATGTCTTTATGTTTATACATGTTTCATGGTATTGTAAATTTCTTGAATATGTTATTCACTTTCAATTTAAAATCATAATAAAAATAGATTTAAAACAAAAATCGGAGCAGGCTCCGATTTTTGCACCGATAAAAAAATCGGACAGAATCGGATCGGACCAAATCGGATGGCATTTAGTGCACATCCAATTCGGTCCGATGCCCATAGGGCTGCATGGGGGCCAAAATCGGTCCGATGCTGTCCGATTTTTATCGGACAGCATCGGATTTTAAAAATCCGTAGTGTGAAGGCAGCCTTAATGGGATTGATATAGGAGAGTTCAATAACACACACAAGAGATGCACAAGCACCAAACACGTTATTAATGCCAATAGTTAGTTTTGTTAATTCACAAAGTTTATTTGCACAAAATGATGGAGAAAGCATCCTGTCTGAAAGAGGTTTGGATAACAACTTGATTAATGATGAAATCAGTAACATAAAAATTAATAAAAATAAAGTTGAAAGAGAATATCATCATAAAGATCATTTATTTCAGTACATAAAGTGAAACACACATATTATAGAGTTATTACAGGCTGATCTATTTCAAATGTTTTTTCTGCTAATATTGATGATTACAGCCAATGAAAACCCAAAAGTCATTATCTCAGAAAATTTGAATTATTAACACAAAACATCCGCAAAGGCTTAATAAGAGTTTAAAATGGTCACTTTGTCTAGTTCAGTAGGCTACACAATGATGGGGAAGACTGCTGACTTGACAGATGTCCAGAAGGCAGTCATTGACACACTCAATAAGGAGAGTAAGCCACTAAAGGGCATTGGAAATCATGGTCCCAGAGTCTGGAGGAAGAGTGGAGAATCATACAATCAAAGCTGCTTGAGGTCTAGTGTGAAGTTTCCACAATCAATGATGGTTTGGGGCGCCATGTGCTGGTGTAGGCCCACTGTGTTTTACCAAGACCAAACGGGAGGTATGGTGGCTCATTGGTTAGCACTGCAGCCTTGCAGTGATGGGTTCAATTCTCACCAAGGACAACATCTGCAAGGAGTTTGTATGTGTTTCTCCCTGTGTTTGCATGGTTTCCTCTGGGCACTCCGGTTTCCTCCCACACTTGAAAGACATACTGATAGGATGTTTAGATTGTGAGCCCCAATGGGGACAGTGTTGCAAATGTATGTAAAGCGCTGAGGAATTAATAGCGCTGTATAAATAAATAAATATAAAGTCAGTGCTGCCTTCTACAAGGAAATTTTAGAGCACTTCATGCTTCCTTCTTCCGACAAGCTGTTTGGAGATGGAAATTTAATTCTCCAGCAGGACTTGGCACCCGTCCACACTGCCAAAAGTGCCAATACCTGGTTTAATAACCACAGTATCACTGTGCTTGATTGGCGAGCAAACTCACCTGACCTAAACCCTATAGAGAATCCCTGGGGTATTGTCAAGAGGGAGATGAGAGATACCAGACCCAACAATGCAGACAAGCTGAAGGCTAATGTGGCGCCCTGTGCCAGGTAAGCCACAGAACCAACTAGTTTACTAAGGGATTACCACAACTGGTACCTCATGTACACGCAACACCTTCCACTCCAGGCCTGTAGGGGGAGCTCTACTGGTTGCTATTAAGCCAGATCCCCTATAAATACAGGTGCTGTGGCGGAGTTAGCCAGAGTGTAGTCACTAGAAGAACTGTGAAGGTCAGCTCAGTGCCTAGTGAGCAAAATTGGTTACCGGAGCCGTGCTAGGCCCGAGATCAGCACACCGCCAGAGCCAGTGTGAGGTCCAGAGAGAGTGAGGACAACAGGCAGAGGTGAGGAACAGTACGGAGGGGGCAGAGGAGCCATCCCAGCTCACGCCACCAGAACACCGGTCACTGGAGTCCAAGTCTGCACGGGAGAGACGCTAGCCCAGCAGAAAATCCAGAACACTGTGGAGGCTTAGCTTCCCGGACACCCGCAGCACCCACATTTGAGAGCCAGGAGCCACAGGAGAGATAGCGGTAGCCAAGCGAGAGCCCTCAGTGCAGCAACAAGGGTGTGGAAGAACAGGAAAGGTCAGGCCTGGTTTCTTACACGCCAGACTCAAGACAAGGGAACAGGACAAGGAGGCCTATACTTCACTCGGTTTGGAAATCTGTGGCACCCCATGGGTTAATGTGCCACAATAACATCACATGGGTTCTCTCCCCCACTACACACTGACAAACACTACCACCTCTGGGCAATAGAGGGAGCACCTCCTGCTTCCATATATACTCTTGCCCATGAGGAAGAGCTCAGACCGTACAGCACAGTGTAGTGCTGTGAACAGCTCAAGAGAACTGAGAGCTTATTGAGAGCAGAGTTAGCTCAGTGCAGACCTAGCAAGGGTCAGAGGAACAAGGAGAACGAAAGACAGAGGAACACATCTGGGAGCTGGAGTGACACCATCACTTGCCCCAGAAGTACGCACAGAGAGACGGACACCGGATCCGGTACTGTGTCTGGCACCAACAGCACAGCGAATCCAGGAACAGCGGGATCTCTAGATACCCCCTAGTACCAGAGTGAAGCAACACGGAGGGGTCAGCACAGCATAGAGGACCCAAGTTGCCTAGCCAAGTGGTACCAGCAGCATACAGAGAGAGACGTGAGGAATCCCAGCAGCTTAGCTTGAAGCAGCAGCTCAGGACACACACACAGTGCAGCACAAGGAGGCCAACGACCCGGACAGGGTGTGGGGAGAGAGCCCAGCTCCATTACAGACTCCGTGGACTATAATCTGCAATAATATCAGCAGTAAAGCTTTGGAAAACAACTTTGGAGTCTGTGTAGTGATTGCGACCTTTGCTCCAGATTCAGCACAGAGACAATTCCTCCCTGCAGATCCAGCCTGTCAGCTCTGCAGCATCAGGACAAGAAGGGAATTACAGTATCAACTAAACGTAAGTGTGTGTGTCCTCCAACTCTTCCCCACCATCTATAACCCCAATAGACTTTACCCTTTACTGCCCCGGGGGATACAGTTCCCCCCACTGGAACTATACCACCTCCGCTGCCCTCACATCACCCCCGGAGGTTCTGCAGCAGCGGCGGCCCCCATTACTGGCCGCATCAAGTGGGTGGCGTCACCCGTGACATAATCCCTTGTAAATATTCCCCTTTTATTGTGCTGAGCCAGGGACACGGTCCGGACCAAGCCACCAGTGACATCCCCAGCAGCAGATCGGTCCGGTACCGAGTACCCCACGTCCCTTGGGGCTCCACAACCTGGCGTCACGAACAGGATCTACCCGGTCCAAAGAATTGGACCCTGTGCGCCATCTGAACTGTATATTTGAGAATCCGCCATTTTGGAGCACGTGGCGCGCGGAAAAGAAAGGGGGCGGTACCCTGCATTGGCGCGAACCCAGCCTCCTCCCCTGGTGCTGACGACATCCGGCGGGGAAGGAGATCCCTGCTGCGCCCCGGAACCTCCCAGAGACATCCGGACGGAAGCGGAAGACGGAGGGCGCATATTAACTAAGGGGGCCCAAGATGTCGCAGGCCGATGCACAAGACGGCGGCGGAGTAGCCGATGGAGCTGCAGCGCCGGGTCAGCCAGTAGCGTCCGGCGGTGCAGCGGCGCAAGGAACAGCATCCATAATGCCATTCCTGATGCCGTATACTCCAGGGGCAATGTGGCTGCCCCAATACTCCGGTGAGCCTAATACTTTAACTGACTTTATGCAAAAGATTAAAGAGTACTATGTGATGTATCCCCTCACTGAAGCCCAGCGTGTAGGGATGATAATGGGACAGTTAACGGGCAATGCACGGCGTGAGGTGGCGTCCTGGCTGGACACAGATAAGGACACTGTAGAACATCTAGCAGCCAGACTAAAAGCAACGTTTGAATCTGCTGTTGATACCCAGGCTAAGATGAGGTTCTTTGCATGCCACCAGAAACCTAAACAGAGTGCCAGAGACTTTGCCCTGAACTTACAGGAAGCACTCAAAGCCCTTAAGCTGGCAGAACCTGCTTTAGCCCCGGGAGCTGATAAAATGCTATTTGACCAATTTATTGAGGGCCTCCATTCCCCTTCCCATCGAGGACAGTTAAGCATGGTACTGCTGCAGAACCCTGACATGACATTTACTGAGCTGAAAGATAGAGCTATCCGTCTGCAGCAGCTGGAGGAGCCAAGGGAATTAACATCTGTGCTTGACACTGCAGCAGCACTTCAGCAGGCGGCAGCGCCAGTGACATCTGCTATGTCAACGACTGCTGCTGAGGCCGGGGACTATATCTCAAATGCAGCCATCAACCAAAAGCTAGATACCCTGACAGACACCGTGATCTCCATGGCCAAAGTCATCAAGGAACTGCGAGAGTCAAAACCTGCACCCAAGATCGAGTTGGCGACCAGCAGAGAGGATGTTCCGTGGATGAGGCCCAGAAGATACCCAGCAGCAAGAGGACGACCCAGCGATCGCTACCAACCAGATGGACAGCCCGTTTGCCGCCGTTGCCAGAAACCAGGTCATTTTGCTCGAGAGTGTCCTTTAAACGACGATACCCTGGGCAGGCGGGCCGCTCCCCAGGAATGAACACTCAAGGCCCCTCAGCCTGGTATGACAAATTCGTGGGAGGAAAGCCGGTGATCCCTATAGTGTTGAATGGCATCCCCTTTAGTGCCTTGCTGGATACTGGGTCCCAAATAACATCTATCCCACATGTTCTATATAAAAGGTACTGGGCTGATTCAGACATTACTAATGCGCCAGATGGCTTTAACTTTGAAGTGTGGGCTGGAAATGGATTGATAATACCAAAGGTTGGATTTAGAGAGATGAATATTCAGGTTGGGAAGGTAGAATTGCAGAAACAGGGTATTATAATCGTAGATGTCGACCGGCGAGGCCGTGAACCCGTGATGGTGGTAGGAATGAATGTTATTGAGAAATGTTTTTCCGAAGTGTTAAGTGTTTTGCAGCAAATCGCCGAGACTGCCGGAACAGGACAACAGAGGCTTCTGCACAAAGAGATCAAAGCCCTGATGTTGAAGCAGCAGGTAGAAATCTCCGGAGGTGAGATCAGCAGTGTCAGAGTAAGTGACCCAATACCTATTGTAATTCCTCCCAAAACTGAAATGTTGGTGTGGTGCAGAGCCGCAATAGGCATTAAAGGGCAAGATTATCAGGCCCTGGTAGAACCTGTGTACTCAGACAGTAGACCGACCATACTCACTGCTAGAGGAGTGGTTGACGTACACAGGGGAAGAGTGCCATTACGCCTATTGAACTGCGGAGAAGATGAGGTCACATTGCCAAAGTATGCTACCATGGCTAAGTTGTACACGGTTGATAACAACAACATCACCGTCGCTGAGCCCTTGAACCCGTCATGTCAGGCGGATGACAATGGCTCAGAGGAGAAGCTGGAGGATTGGTGCCAAAAGTTGCATGTAGGTACCAGTTCTACACCTCCCCGTCACAAGCATGGAGTATACCGGGTAGTGAAAGAATATGAGCAGATATTCAGCAAACACCCGTTAGACTTTGGGCAGATCAAAGGGGTAGAGCACACTATACCCACAGGTAACCATCAACCTATAAAAGAAAGGTATAGACCCTTACCACCAGCTCACTACCAAACCACCAAAGACATGCTCAGAGAAATGAAATCTGCAGGGGTAATAAGAGACAGTTGTAGCCCCTGGGCAGCACCTCTAGTGTTAGTCAAAAAGAAGGATGGGACCATGAGAATGTGCGTAGATTACCGGCAGATTAACCACATTACACATAAGGACGCATACCCATTACCTAGGATTGAGGAGTCATTAGCTGCATTAAAATCTGCTAACTACTTTTCCACCCTTGATCTGACTAGTGGGTACTGGCAGGTTCCTGTGGCCGAGGCCGACAAGGAGAAGACAGCGTTTACTACGCCGATGGGCCTCTGTGAGTTCAATTGTATGCCGTTCGGACTCTGCAACGCACCCGGGACCTTCCAACGTCTGATGGAGAGCTGCCTAGGACACAAAAACTTTGAAACTGTCCTCCTGTACCTAGATGACGTCATAGTCTACTCGAAGACGTATGAGCAACATCTACAAGACCTGGCAGAAGTGTTCGAAGCTTTATCGAAATATGGCATGAAAATCAAGCCATCCAAGTGTCACCTTCTCAAACCAAAGGTACAGTACCTGGGACATGTCGTGAGTTCAGAGGGAGTAGCACCGGATCCTGATAAAGTCACAGCAATAAGGGATTGGCCAAGACCTACGAATGTAAAAGAAGTGAGGCAATTCCTGGGCCTGGTAGGCTATTATAGAAGATTTATCCGAGGATTCACGAAGCTAGCAGCTCCTCTGCAAGACATTCTGGTAGGACGATCAAAGAAGACCTCAAACTGTAATTCCCTGGCATGGTGGGATGAAGAAAGAGAAAATTCCTTCAATCAGCTAAAAAGCGCGCTGACGGGAGAAGAGATCCTGGCATATCCTGATTACCATCAACCATTCATTCTTTACACGGATGCCAGCAACGTGGGACTGGGAGCAGTATTGTCGCAGAAGCAAGGAGGCAAAGAACGAGTTATTGCCTTTGCAAGCAGGAAGCTCCGGCCTACAGAACAAAATCCCGAGAACTACAGCTCCTTCAAGTTAGAGCTACTAGCAGTGGTCTGGGCTGTAACCGAACGCTTTAAACATTACTTAGCAGGTGCAGAATTCACCATCTACACGGATAACAACCCGTTGACTCACCTGGACACAGCCAAATTAGGTGCTTTGGAGCAGCGATGGATAGCCCGGCTATCAAACTACAACTTTGTCATCAAATATCGGGCAGGCCGCAAGAATGGGAATGCAGATGCCTTATCCTGAATGCCGCACCTGAAAGACGTGGAAGAGGAACCGGAAGAGTTGGAAGAGATTGAACTCCCGGCCTTTCATCGTTCAAGGGTAGAAGATTATCGACCCGGCATCTACCAAAAGAAACAAGAAATAAACCTTAACCCGTTAAGACACTACGGATGGGCTGAAGCTCAAGATACTGATCCAGCCGTGAAGCTAGTGAAAGAACTGCTTACGCAACAACATGCACACCCTGGACAGAATGCCCCAGCTGAAGCTATACAGCTATGGAAGGATAAAGGCAAGTTGTTCCTGCATCAAGGGAAGCTCTGTAGACGATTTACCAATCCCAAGACGCATGAACTGGTCTGGCAGATAATCGTGCCCAAGCGAGACACCCAAATGGTCTTAGAGGCTTATCATGACAACGCAGGTCATTTCGGATGGAAGAAGTTAGAAGCAATCCTGAGAGACAGATTCTATTGGGTTGGCATGAGAGGATCCATTGAACTATGGTGCAGAAGATGTGCCGCATGCAACCTCAGAAGGAAAGATCTACAGAAAGCTCCACTTCAACCAATAATAACCAAGCAGCCTCTTGAGCTAGTCGCGTTAGATCACGTCAAGTTGTCACCAAGCCGGTCAGGCTATGTCTATGCCTTAACCATCGTGGACCATTACTCACGCTTCTTAGTGGTGGTACCAGTCAAAGACTTGACAGCGAAGACTGCAGCAAAAGCATTCCAGACACATTTCTGTAGACCACATGGTTACCCAGAACAAGTCCTTGCAGACCAAGGTCCAGCTTTTGAATCAGAACTATTCAAGGAATTCTGCAATATGTACGGTTGCAAGAAGATTCGCACAACAACGTATCATCCCCAAACAAATGGTCTATGCGAGAAAATGAATCATATCGTAATCGAACTGTTAAAGACCTTACCAGAATCAGAAAGAACCCAGTGGCCAGATAAATTACCGGATTTGGTAGACTTATACAACCATGTCCCCGTGAGTTCTACAAACTGCACTCCAGCTTACCTTATGCGTGCAAGACCCGGTAAATTACCAATTGATCTCGAAATGGGAATTGAAAAACCAGATACAGAATTAGAAGAAACAGATTGGGATATCAAACGTCAGAAACAGTATCACCAAGTGCAAGAATGTGTAGAGAGAAACCTACAACAAGCAAGAGCAAGACAAGAGAAGGCTTTTAAATTGTGTCCTGAAACACTGAAGACACCTGAAGTCATAGAACCCGTACAGGTCCAACCTATTCAAGAGAAAGAAAAAGGAGAAGTATTCCACACGGTACTAGGAGACTTTCCTAAAACATGGCCAAACTACCATGGAGCAGTTGTCGTACCAATGATTGCATTCCCTTCAATGATGGACTCAAAACCAGAACCTGCGTTACCAGAACCTGTGTTACCAGAACCTGTGTTACCAGAACCTGTGTTACCTGAAGAAGACCCAAGACTTGAAGAACTGGAAGTAGAATCCGACGAGGAAGAACAGATTCCTGGTCCCAGTGAACTTGCCAGTCCTACAGTCAGACCTCCATCTGCCATAACACCAAGCACCCCAAATAGGTACACGTCCACTCACACTTTCATACTAACTCCACCAACATTGCGCAGATCAGAGCGTAGTACCCAAGGTCAGTTACCAGCTAGGTACAAAGAATAAAATACAGAATTAAATGTATAATGTAAATATGTTGTTTGAATATAAGTTGAATTCAGTGGACAAATGTATATAGTTATTGTAACGTTAAAAAGCCCAGTACCTACAGAGACTATCCTGTATGAACTTTGCAATCTCCTTATTTACTTATGGACCATATATACCACGGACTGGTTGTGGTAAGAACTCTCTTGTATATAGTCATCAGCCCGGAGGCAATAGACTAACCCTCTGGAAAGACTGCTTTTTGACTTTCAAACTCTTTTTCACATTCTAGTGATTTTTGTACTTTTTCATTTTTATGTCTATGTCAATATTAATTGTTGTTTACTTGTTTTTCCACAGTCCCGGAGTACTGTATTTAACTAAGGGGGAATGTGGCACCCCATGGGTTAATGTGCCACAATAACATCACATGGGTTCTCTCCCCCACTACACACTGACAAACACTACCACCTCTGGGCAATAGAGGGAGCACCTCCTGCTTCCATATATACTCTTGCCCATGAGGAAGAGCTCAGACCGTACAGCACGGTGTAGTGCTGTGAACAGCTCAAGAGAACTGAGAGCTTATTGAGAGCAGAGTTAGCTCAGTGCAGACCTAGCAAGGGTCAGAGGAACAAGGAGAACGAAAGACAGAGGAACACATCTGGGAGCTGGAGTGACACCATCACTTGCCCCAGAAGTACGCACAGAGAGACGGACACCGGATCCGGTACTGTGTCTGGCACCAACAGCACAGCGAATCCAGGAACAGTGGGATCTCTAGATACCCCCTAGTACCAGAGTGAAGCAACACGGAGGGGTCAGCACAGCATAGAGGACCCAAGTTGCCTAGCCAAGTGGTACCAGCCGCATACAGAGAGAGACGTGAGGAATCCCAGCAGCTTAGCTTGAAGCAGCAGCTCAGGACACACACACAGTGCAGCACAAGGAGGCCAACGACCCGGACAGGGTGTGGGGAGAGAGCCCAGCTCCATTACAGACTCCGTGGACTATAATCTGCAATAATATCAGCAGTAAAGCTTTGGAAAACAACTTTGGAGTCTGTGTAGTGATTGCGACCTTTGCTCCAGATTCAGCACAGAGACAATTCCTCCCTGCAGATCCAGCCTGTCAGCTCTGCAGCATCAGGACAAGAAGGGAATTACAGTATCAACTAAACGTAAGTGTGTGTGTCCTCCAACTCTTCCCCACCATCTATAACCCCAATAGACTTTACCCTTTACTGCCCCGGGGGATACAGTTCCCCCCACTGGAACTATACCACCTCCGCTGCCCTCACATCACCCCCGGAGGTTCTGCAGCAGCGGCGGCCCCCATTACTGGCCGCATCAAGTGGGTGGCGTCACCCGTGACATAATCCCTTGTAAATATTCCCCTTTTATTGTGCTGAGCCAGGGACACGGTCCGGACCAAGCCACCAGTGACATCCCCAGCAGCAGATCGGTCCGGTACCGAGTACCCCACGTCCCTTGGGGCTCCACAAATCCCAAAGTGCACCCTTCAACCCTGGACGTGTACCTGCAAAACTACCAGTAAAAGGTACAGTAAAGACTTTATTGTGTGCGTGTCCCTTTTTCAACCTGTCCCACACCACAACTATGCTGTCCCATTCCTACCGTGCTGCCCTATTCCACCATAATACCCTACAGTCCCGGGGAACCCGCTCTTCTTGTAGAGAGCTACAACACCTTGCTGCCACCCATCACCCCGGAGGTCCCAGCAGCGCCGGTGCCATCACCAGACCTACAGGTGGTGTCACAACTGACAATAACTCTAATCCCTGTAAACAATCCCCTTTTTATTTTGTCACCAGGGGCACGGACTCAGGCACTGACCACCTGTGACCTCCCCGTACCAGTACGCCCGAGATCCGAGTACCCCAAGCCCTTGGCGCGAGACACTGCTATCAAAGCAACCTGGGCTTCCATAACACCCACAGGCTGATCGCCCCCATGCCACGCCGCATTGATGCAGTAAGTCATGCAAAATGAGCCCCAACCAAGTATTGAGTGCATTTACTATACATACTTTTCAGTAGGCCAACATTTATGAGTTAAAAATAATTTTTTCAGTTGGTCTTATATAATATTTAATATTCCGAGCTAATGACTTTTTGGTTTGTAAGCCATAGTCAGTAATATTTACAGAAATAAACACTTGAAATAGATCACTCTGTTTGTAATGACTCTATATAATATATGCATTTCACTTTATGTATTGAATTATTGAAATAAACTAACTTTTTGATGATATTCTAATTCATTGAGATGCACTAGTACCTTTTATACATTACATTTTTTACTTATAATTCTTTAGGCTTATATTTGATATCATTTCTTCTCACTTGCACAGTCTGTTCACTTTAATCCCATGAGCATTGTTATTCATTATGTGTGGATTACATATATGTCAACATGTGTTAGAAGCAGAACGATGAACATATATACCATGAAGTGGCCCAGGATGGGGAACATCTTTGCGAGGATGGGCCTAACATGGGAGACATATAAATTAGAATGGGGGACATACAGTTGTGCTCAAAAGTTTACATACCCCTGCAGATGTTTTGCTTTCTTGGGCTTTTTTCTGAGAATATGAATGATAACACAAAGCTTTTTTTCCACTCATGTTTAGTGGTTGTGTGAAGCCATTTATTGTCAAACTACTGTGTTTTCTTTTTAAATCATAATGACAACCAAAAACATCCAAATGACCCTGATCAAAAGTTCACTCACATTGATGATTTTGGCCTGATACCATGCACAGACGGTGACACAAATGGGTTTGAATTGCTAATACAGGTAACATCCTCACCTGTGACCTGTTTGCTTGTAATCAGTGTGTGCATAAATGCTGAGTGAGTTGCTGGGATCCAGAAAGACTTTTGCATCTTTCATCCAGCCACTGATGTTTCTGGATTGTGAGTCATGGGGAAAGCAAAAGAATTATCAACGAATCTATGGGAAAAGATAATTGAACTGTATAAAACAAGAAAAAAAAAGAAAAAAATCTGCCGGGGTATGTAAACTTTTGAGCACAGCTGCATATACCTAGGTGGGCCAGGATGGAAGACATATATTCCAGGATGAGGGATGAATAGCAGGATGAGGGATGAATATACATCAGGAAGGAGACCAGTATGGGGCATATATACCAGGAAGGGGGACATATACACTTCAAGAAGGGGGCTAGGATGGGGCACATACAGTCATGGCTGAAAGTGTTCAAATGGTTCAAGAAAATTAAGTGTTTCCCTCACAAAATTACTGCAATTACACATACTTTGTCATAAACATGCTTATTTACTTTGTATGTATTGGTACAACACAAAAAAGAAAACAAAAGAAAAAACGCAAGTTGGTCATAATTTCACACAAAACCCCAAAAATGGGCCATATAAAATTGTTGGAACCTTTTTCCAAAATTGTGGCTAAACAAATTTAATAACTGTTTCAAGCAGGCGATGCTTGTTCACACTCACCTATGGCAAATTACAGGTGTGGGCAATATGAAAATCACTCTTGAAACCAGATAAAAAATGGAGACATTGAGTAAATCATTGCATTGCAACACTAAGCATGGAAAACAGAAAGAGAAGAGAACTGACTGAGAACTTGAGAATTAAATTTGTTGTAAAATATCAACAATCTCAAGGTTACAACTCCATTTCCAGGGATCTTAATGTTCTTTTGTTCATGGTGCACAACATAATCAAGAAGGTTTCAACCCATGCCATTGTAGCTAATCTCCCTGGATGGGAATGTCAGAAGAAAATTGATGAAAGTTGCAGATGGTGGATCCACCAGATGGTGGATAACTAGCCCCAATTAAGTTTGAAAAAAATTCAAGCTGCCCTGCAGGCTCAGAGTGCATTTATGTCAGTGCAAACTTTTCGTTGTCATTTAAATGAAATGAAACACTATGGCAAGAGACCCAGGAGGATCACAATGCTGACACAGATATGAAAAAAGCTAGACAGCAGTTTGCCAAAATGTATATACCGTATATACTCGTGTATAAGCCGACCCGTGTATAAGCCGACCCCCCTACTTTTGCCCCCAAAAACTGGGAAAACTTATTGACTCGCGTATAAGCCGAGGGTGGACTCCAGCACAGGTATACAACCCCCAGCAGTGAGGTATACAGCAGCCTCCCCAGTGGTAGTATACAGCAGCAGCCCCAGTGGTAGTATACAGCAGCCCCAGAGGTATATACAGCCCCAGAGGTATATGCAGCCCCATATGCAGCCCCAGAGGTATATGCAGCCCCATAGGTATATGCAGCCCCATATGCAGCCCCAGAGGTATATGCAGCCCCATATGCAGCCCCAGAGGTATATGCAGCCCCATATGCAGCCCCAGAGGTATATGCAGCCCCATATGTATATGCAGCCCCATATGCAGCCCCAGGGGTATATGCAGCCCCAGAGGTATATGCAGCCCCATATGCAGCCCCAGAGGTATATGCAGCCCCATATGCAGCCCCAGAGGTATATGCAGCCCCAGAGGTATATACAGCAGCCCTAGTGGTGTATACAGCAGCCCCAGTGGTAGTATACAGCAGCCCTTAGGTAGTATACAGCAGCCCCAGTGCTGTATACAGCAGCAGCCCCAGGGCTGTATACAGCAGAAGCCCCAGGGCTGTATACAGCAGAAGCCCCAGGGCTGTATACAGCAGAAGCCCCAGGGCTGTATACAGCCGCAGCCCCAGGGCTGTATACAGCCGCAGCCCCAGGGCTGTATACAGCCGCAGCCCCAGGGCTGTATACAGCCGCAGCCCCAGGGCTGTATACAGCCGCAGCCCCGGAGGTATACAGGCCCCCCCATCAAGCTCCAGGGCCCCCCCCTTGAGCGGCGTCCTGTAAAGGAATATCATACTTGCCAGTCTCCTGTCGCGCCGTCCGCAGCTGCCGACACGCGATCCCGGGCTTCATTCAGCGTCTTCCGGATTCCGACTTCCTGTAGTCGCGGGCAATGACGTCATTGCCCGCGACTAAAGGAATGCGGAAGACGCTGAATGAAGCCCGGGATCGCGTGTCGGCAGCTGCGGACGGCGCGACAGGAGACTGGCAAGTATGATATTCCTTTACAGGACGCCGCTCAAGGGGGGGCCCTGGAGCTTGATGGGGGGGGCCTGTATACCTCCGGGGCTGCGGCTGTATACATATACTCGCGTATAAGCCGAGGGGGGACTTTTCAGCCCAAATTTTGGGCTGAAAAAGTCAGCTTATACGCGAGTATATACGGTAAGCAAGCTAAAATCCTTCTGAAAAAGCATCTTGTGGACAGATGAGACCAAAATAGAACTTTTGGTTTAAGCACATCATTATATTCTTTATTGCACATGTAATGAAGCCTACAAACAAAAGAACACAGTGCCTAAATTCAAATATGGTGGAGGCTCAAAGATGTTTTGGTACTGTTTTGCTGCTGCTGGCACTGGGTTCCTTCAAGCAGCGTTTTTTTTCGCGGCCGCACCTGCGGCAAGTGCCGAAACCGCACTTGCCGCACCTGCCGAACCCTTACCGCAAGCCCCATAGACATTGCATGGGGCTTGCCGCAAGTGTCGCGGTTATGCGGTAATCGCGGCAGATGCGTTTTTTTCACCGCATCTGCCGCAATTTGAAAATACCGCTGATGTGAAAGGGCCCTTAGATGACACTTCTCCTGCAGAGGAGCCAATCTAACCAGCTTCATTGTCCTGACGCCTCTGTTTTTGCTCTCATGAAATCTTCTCTTTATGGTAGACTTAGATAATGAAATACCTACTTCCACTTAAGTGGATGTTATGAAAGGGTTGTTCTTCACCATTGAAAGGATTCTTCAGTCATCCATCACTGTTGTCTTCTGTGGATGTGTGGCGCCCCACCAAGCAGGCGTCACAGAGGGTACTGCACCCATAAAAGAGGTGCAGATACTCTAGCTGCAGGTGGATCATAGGATGGTGGGTGGCACCCATTAACCAACATCCCACACTAGATCACACGGCGGGAGGTTACCCAGGAGGGAATAAAAACACCTCTAGGGGGAACGAGGAGGGTTTGACCTCAAGGCTTTTGAGCAGAATGGCAAATTAGGAACAAAGAGAGGGTCTCTCGGCTGAGGGACCAGGAAGAAAGAAAGATCCCAGGAGGAGACAGCTAGAAGGGAGTAGGAAGAACTTGAGGAGGTTCAGCCATGAAAGCTTACCAGGCAACGGAGCCCGCACCTGTGGGATACTTTAGGACCATAGAAAATCCGGAGACCCGTGGAGTCTATACTTCTCCCGGGCACCTGAGCGACCGAAAGAGGGTACCAGGCACCGCTTGATGGTTCAGCGGTCAGCCAGCAGAGGGTTATCCGACGGGAGCAAAGGAGAGAGACAGAAGGAGTTCAGGTTGGCTTTAAGGAACCAGACTTCACCATCACTGGGAAGCAGGAAAGGAACAGACGAGGGTAGAGCACGAAGGCACACAGAAAGGGTCCATCATACCACCTAAGATCTGCCTACAGCCTACCTGTCCTCACACCATCAGGAATACTGCACTGTAACTTTTGTATGCAACCAATACAATCAACAGTAAAGTACCTGGAGGAACAATGACTTTGGACTCAGTTTGCTTTCTTTCCATGAACTTGTTTTATTACAGGAACTCTGTCCCAGAGGTCCAGTCCTATCTGTGGAGGACTACACCATCCTAGCCGCAATACCATCTACCTCCAGCGGGCTGTGGCGACGCTGGTGCAAATCACCATAAACTACAGGTAGTGTCACGACAACAAACTGTACATTATCCCATGTATATAAACCCCCCTTTTCAAAAGAATAGTCCCCGAGGACACGGGATCAGGTGCGGCCACCATTCCCCGTGACACAGTTAACCCCCCTTGGAGCCTGATACCCGAGTACCCCAAAGCCTGGGGCTCGACATATCTTTTCCTGGCGTCACAAACAGGATATCGTGCTTGGTACCACCGGGTACTGTGCACCTTGGACTTTAACTTGGACTTCAAACAAACTTTTTCCGCCATTGCCTGGCACCAAAAATGGGTTCCCTCCATTACTGCAGGAGGACCTAAGATGTCACCGTAACCATGTACTAAACGCCATGTGCAGGCCCGGGGGTGTGCCTCAGCCCCTAGAAGAAGGAGGGCCAAGACGGAGGCGCCAAAAAGCGTGGCCGCCCCGATTGCCATCAATCAATCAGTGGGGCGGCCCACAGGAAGTTTCCAGGGATTGTCCGCCCATAAGAAGATAAACCGGAAGAGAAGGACAGAAGCAACAAGGCTCCTTTATACCTGGCAGCATGGCGGCACCCCGATGGAGAGACATTGTGCGTGAGCTGGAATAACAAACTCGAGCTGCGCAGGGCGACCTGGCAGCGGCGTCCCTCTTAACCTTGGATGGGGATGCCGACTACTGGAGGGATGCTTTTGGACGGCTCCGCCAGGAGGTGGAGGAGGTCCTGCCTTGGGTGTGCCGGTGGTGGAGCGCGGAGCGAACATTCGAACTGTCCTCCATGAGAGCGGACCGCGAAGCGTGAGAGGAAGCAGTAGCTGAACTCGCAGTTGTGGAGTATTGCGCCTCTCTGCCGCCTGTTGTACCACCCATTCAGACCCGGGACACGGGAGTTCAGACCGAACCCCCGACTTCACCACCGTCCCGGGCCAGCAGTTGCCTCCGGCTGGAGGCAGCGCGGACATCCCCCACCGCAACAGAAGTTGAGATCGAGAAGGAGTATGACGATGACACTGACGACGAGAAACCGGAGGACGCAGAGGGAGCCTCAGGAGGGAGCACCCCAGAAGCTGCATGGTGGACCGCATGGCTGCAGCAGCGAGGAGCCCCCGCCATAGTGAGCTCCACGGAGACACGAGTTGTACTGCGAGTCCCAACCAACGACTCACCAACCCCACAGTATCAGTCACTACAGCGTTCCCAACCAGCTTTGGACGAGAGGGACCAAGTGGCAAGGCAAAGAAGAAGAGAGGAGTGGTACCAACGTGAACAGGCAACAAGGCGACTCCGAGAGGAAGCAAGAGCCTATCCCCCACTTCCATTAGAACTCGCCCGCTTAGGAACTATCGTCTCCGTCTACCAGGAAGACGGTTGGGAATTTTTATGGGAACCTGGACTTTTGGATGATGTATTTTTCTCCCGGTGAGATGTGGAGTCATATCTGTGCAAAGGATACCCAAAGTGAGACTTATATAGAGGTGAGCAAGTCACGTATGAGCGGTACCCCGGCCTTGTAGGCTGGTTCGCGATACGGATCTCCCGATGTGCAGATAACCCCCATTAAAGCAAAAGACTCCTGTTGCAGAGATGTTGCACTGTAGATAGCCCCTTTTGTCCCCTTTCTGTAAACCCCAAGCATAATGTGAGTTTTCCCCCTGAGTATGTCCTCGGCTGAAGACTTAGTGACTCTTGGCTTTGAACTTTTCCATTGGAACTTTCCGCTCCCCCGTTTATTAATGATGTGTGCTGGGGGAAAAGCTGGGCCCGCATAGTTAGTACCGGTCCCCGTTGGGCCGAGTCGATAATGTCTATATGCAGTTAGTACAACCGGATAGTAAGAACTTGATCCGAGGACCGTGAAGTCTAGTAACTAACTACTGCAGTGTGTGTATATGTGAAGCGTTATTAAGAAAGTGCCTCCCAGAAATGGGAAGAAATCTAAATATGCTTAGTTGTAAATAGTTACCCATTGATATTGATTATGAACATACAATGTTTTTCACTGCCCGGTAAACAGGTATAGATACTCGCGGACGAGTATATTCCATCAAGGGGGTATGTGGCGCCCCGCCAAGCAGGCGTCACAAAAGGGTACTGCACCAGTAAAAGAGGTGCAGATACTCCAGGTGGATCATAGAATGGTGGGTGGCACCCATTAACCAACATCCCACACTAGATCACACGGTGGGAGGTTACCCAGGAGGGAATAAAAACACCTCTAGGGGGAACGAAGAGGGTTCGACGAAAGAAAGATCCCAGGAGCAGACAGCCAGAATGGAGTAGGAAGAACTTGAGGAGGTTCAGCCCTGAAAGCTTACCAGGCACCGGAGCCCGCACCTGTGGGATACTTTAGGACCACAGAAAATCCGGAGACCCGTGGGGTCTATACTTCTCCCGGGCACCTGAGCGACCGAAAGAGGGTACCAGACACCCCTTGATGGTTCAGCGGTCAGCTAGCAGAGGGTTATCCGACGGGAGCAAAGGAGAGAGACAGAAGGAGGTCAGGTTGGCTTTAAGGAACCAGACTTCACCACCACTGGGAAGCAGGAAAGGAACAGACGAGGGTAGAGCACGAAGGCACACACAAAGGGTCCATCATACCACCTAAGATCTGCCTGTAGCTATCCGTTCCGCTACCTGTCCTCACACCATCAGGAATACTGCACTGTAACTTTTGTATGCAACTAATACAATCGCCAGTAAAGTACCCGGAGGAACAGCGACTTTGGACTCAGTTTGCTTTCTTTCCACAAACTTGTTTTATTACAGGAACGCTGCCCCGGAGGTCCAGTCCTACCTATGGAGGACTACACCATCCTAGCCTCAATACCATCTACCTCCGGCGGGCTGTGGCGGTGCTGGTGCAAATCACCATAAACTACAGGTGGCGTCACGACAACAAACTGTACATAATCCCCTGTATATAAACCCCCCTTTTCAAAAGAATAGTCCCCAAGGACACGGGATCAGGCGTGGCCACCATTCCCCGTAACACAGTTAAACCCCCCTTGGAGCCTGATACCCGAGTACCCCAAAGCCTGAGGCTCGACAGATGTCCAGGTTGTCACGCAGGGAGGGGCCGGGGGCCCAGAAGTAAGATGGAGCTGGGCGTAGAGAGTCAGGGGAGCCTGCTCTGGCCCTCATACTGGGTTCCCTGACTCGCCCTGTACTCGTAGGTACCTCTGAAGGTGAGGAAGTCCAAGCCGCCAGCCTAAGACCCTAAATCTCCTGAGAAGCCCTAGTCATAAGTCGCTACCTCCATCCACGGACCACGGAACCCAGCAGCTTCCAATGGAAGAAGAAACAGCAGCTTCAGATCTGCGTCTGCTCACAACAGGTCACAGTCCAGAAGTGAACTGAATCAGTAACAACAGGTGGATGTGATCTGACCCATTTATGGCCAAGGGGTGAGGAGCAGCCAGCCCAGGCACGCCCCTCAGCTCACCTAAGCGTGAGTCATATTCATCACACACACCAGCATTCGCAGCTCCCGCTCATGAGCTTCCTCGTTCCACACTGCACAGGGAAAAAAAAGGCTTCATTTAAATCACAGCAGCAGCACTTCCATACTACAAGGCAGTCAATACGTAACACAGGTCTTTTTGAGTCCCCAAGCTCATCAATGCGCTCTTTTTTGCTGAATGTACCAAAATGTTGATTTGGCCAATAATAATATTTCTGCTCTCTCTCTGCTGGATTTCTTATTTTTTTCACCCTAATGATAGTCTGTTTCTCTTCCATTGAAAGTCCTTTGACCGGATGTTGTGGGTTCACAGCAACAGCTTACAAATAAAAATGTCACCCCTGGAATCGGCTCTAGACCTTTTATCTGCTTAATTGATAAAGGATTAATGAGGGAATATCCCATGCATCTTATTAAAGAGTTTTAAGATAATTATCCAAATTCTTTTGGTTCCTCGAAAAAGGGGAAGCTACAATTTGAATATATTTTGGTAAACCGCTAAAATGCCAAAACTTGTGTCACTTTCCAAATATTTCTGGACCTAACTGTATATAAGTATTGGGCTTGCAGCGGATAATGCACTTTACCTGGCAGATTTGACTTTTCAGTGGGAGACTTGGTACTGAAATGCTAAGGATTAACATTGATGACCTATCCCAAGGATAGGATATCAAAGTCTGATTGGTGGGAGTGCGAATTTCAGCACCCCCACCGATCAGCTACTGTCAACCATAACTTCTCAGTTGCAGAGCTGAACAGCACAACTGTATGGACGGAATAATGGCCACAGCTGGGTACTGCACATCCACCACCTATTGATTTGAATAGAGGGTGGATACGCAGTCACTGGCATAGTTGACAAAATCTTGAAGCATAGCTGAGTACTCCAAGCCTGTCGGGTTTGGCACCACTAAAAGTTGATTGTGTTGGTGCCCCCGACCAATCAGACATTTATGACTTATCCAAAGGATAGTTCATCAATAGGGCTCCATTAAACACTGTAGTAAAAATGCATGGGTATATTTTGTGGATTTTGCCTTGATTTGCAGCAATATTTTCAGTGGAAAAATCTGAGAAGTCTAAGGGTACCGTCACACCTGGCGACGGCCCCGGAGATGTCGTTGGCAACGGGCGGGAGCGGGCACGTTTTTGGCGCCCCGCCAGCGTCGTCGACCCCCGTTTACACAGGGAGACATCTCCGGCTATGGCTCCCATCGCCTGTCAGCTCGCCGGCGGCCGTTTACATGGGGCGATGTGGACACATCGCCCAATATTGGCCACCTGGTTTCAGAGCACTGCTCTGAAACCAGGCGACCAGTAAAAGGCGTCGCCATCGCCCCTTTACATTAGGCAACGCAGGGGCGAGATCGGAGCTAATAGGCCACGCCCCTACGACACCTATGTCATCGGCAGTGATGTCGCCACGTGTGACGTGGCCTTAAAAGTTTATCCTTTTTAAGTTTACTTCCAGTTGTAACATTCACCACTTCCCCTTGATTTTTTCAATGTGATGATATATACAGCAATGAGTCTGAGCAGTGCTGCACTATGGGGGAACTGTTACCATTTTTTCATATGTTATGTTAATGAGTTATTAGTTTTGTAGCTATATATATACATATATAAATATATAAATATATATATATATATACAGTATATATATATATATATATATATACACAGTATAAATATATATATATATGTGTGTGTGTGTACAAACAAAAAAGAATTAAGCATTACTAGCATGATGATGCATCAAGAAAAATGCAAAAAACTAAGGGTTTAGAAGTTATATATAAGAAGCATTATAATCAACATAAATTGGCTTAAGAGCCTTGACTTATCAAGCTTATAGATAAATACACCAATAGATTTTGACAAAAAAAAGCAGAACTTAGTAAAAGCAGAACTAAGTTATAGAAGATAAAGATAAGAACATAAGATAAGTAGGAAGAGAAATAATATGGGGGGGGGGGGAAGTGGTTGGGAGCCGAAAGAGGGCTGGGACCGACACACAAAATGAAGGCCAAACAGAATTTCATGTATCTTAAAAAACTCTATGAATAGATTTTGAAACTCAGAGGTATCCTGGAAAAGGGTCCACAGATATCTGATACACACTGATCACCAGATACTACCATAACGCCTCCATGTGCATTATATGGTTTATCTCTTGATTCACTACACTTCTGAAGGAATCTGAATAAGAATGACAGCTATTAATGCTGTCAAAAAATGCCAGAGAATATCCTGCATCATTAAATTAAAGGAAGAAGGTAAAGTAGATAACAATGCAATCTAGTGAGTAACTTGCAAGCTTTAACCCCTTAGCAGGTGCCAGGGTCGGCAGGCACGGTCACCATCGTTACGTGCCTGCCCTTTGTTACGGTCTCACCTGGGGGTGTAGATTTATTAAATTGTAGATTAGCTAGGGTAAGCAAAAACGAACCAAAGATGATGACACACTGGAGCCAGATCAGGGCCGGCGTCAGCATCCGCCGTACCCGGGCAAGTATCGGGGCTCTGAGCAGCTGGGGGGGCCCACTGGCCATCAGTAACAAGTAGCCATCAGGGAAGGCATCCCTGACAAGGAGAGGCCCAGCAGCCAAGACACTCAGGCAGCTGAGTGCTCCCGCAGCGCTGTCAGTGCACATGGCTAATTTGAATGTGATGCAAATTAGCCATGTGCCAACTCCCATCTGAGCTCCCTCCTCAGCGGACTGCAGACAGTGATGAGTCATCACCCTGTGACCTCATCACACTGCTGCAGCTGTGCTGGCAGTAACGAGGAGCATGTACGGGAGCCTGCTGCAATGAGGAGCAGGGACAGCAACTGAGGAGGACAGGGGCTCTGAGGGAGCGGAGGGAAGGTGAGCATAAACTTTTTTTTTTTACTATGTGCAGCATGATGGGGATTATAGGGGCTGTCACTGGGCTGCTTGGTGGAGGTTGTGCTGAGCTGTGGAGGCTGCTGCTGGGTTATGGAGGTTCTGTTATGGAGGCTGCTGCTGGGTTATGGAGGCTGTGCTATGGAGGCTGTTGCTGAGGTATTTGGAGGCTGTGCTATGGAGGCTGCTGCTGGGGTATATGGAGGCTGTGCTATGGAGGCTGCTGCTGGGTTATTGAGGCTGTGCTATGGAGGCTGCTGCTGGGTTATGGAGGCTGTGCTATGGAGCTGATGCTGAGATATATGGAGGCTGTGCTATGGAGGCTGCTGCTGGGGTATATGGAGGCTGTGCTATGGAGCTGCTGCTGAGGTATATGGAGACTGTGCTATGGAGGCTGCTGCTGGGGTATATGGAGCCAGTGCTATGGAGGCTGCTGCTGGGGTATATAGAGGCTGTGCTATGGAGGCTACTGCTGGGGTATATGGAGCCTGTGCTATGGAGGCTGCTGCTGTGTTATGGAGGCTGAGCTATGGAGGCTGCTGCTGGGTATATGGAGGCTGTGCTATGGCGGCGGCTGCTGGACATAGAGGCTGCTGCTGGGTTATGGAGGCTCTGTTATGGAGGCTGCTGCTGGGATATATGGAGCTTGTGCTATGGAGGCTGCTGCTGAGGTATATGGAGGTTGTACTATGGAGGCTGCTGGGGTATATGGTGGCTGTGCTATGGAAGCTACTACTGGGACATAGAGGCTGCTGCTGAGTTATGGAGGCTGTGCTATGGAAGCTGCTGCTGGGTTGTGGAGGCTGTGCTATGGAGATGCTGCTAAGGTGTATGGAGTCTGTGCTATGGAGGCTGCTGCTGGGGTATATGGAGGCTGTGTTATGGAGGCTGCTGCTGGGGTATATGGAGGCTGTGCTATGGAGGCTACTGATGGTACATAGAGGATGCTGCTGGGTTAAGGAGGCTGTGCTATGGAGGCTGCTGCTGGGCTATGGAGGCTAGGCTATGGAGGCTGCTGCTGGGCTATTGAGGCTGCTGCTGGGCTATATGGAGGCTGCTTCTTGGCCACGGATGTTGCTGCTATGGATGTTGCTGCTGGGCTATAAATGCTGTGCTATGGAGGCTGCTGCTGGGCTATTGAGGCTGCTGCTGGGCGATATGGAGGCTGCTTCTGGGCCATGGATGTTGCTGCTGGGCTATGGAGGCTGCTGCTGGGCTATATGGAGGCTGTTGCTGGGATAATATATAATATGGAGGCTATGCTGTATATATTTTTTGGAGGTTGTGCTGTATATAGAATTTGGAGGCTGAGCTGGGCTATATATATTATTTGCAGGCTGCGCTGGGATGTATATATAATATGGAGGGTGTGTTGTGCTGTATATGTTATTTGGAGGCTGTAATCTACATATAAAATGGAGGCTGTGATGAGGCTGTGATGTATATATAATATGGAGGCTGTGTTTTGCTGTATATATTATTTTGAGGCTGCCTGTATATATTATTTGGAGGCTGTGTTGTGCTGTATATATACTATGGAGACTGCTGCTGTGCTGTATATATGGTAGTATTTGGAGGCTGTGCTGTATATATAATATGGAGGCTGTGCTTGGCTACATTTATTATTTGGATGCTGTGCTGGGCATTGGGCTGTATATATTGGAGGCTGCTGGTGGACTGCCACAGCATCCAAATAATAAATACAGCCCAACACAGCTCCTCCAAGTAATATATACAGCAGAGCCTCTAAACAATATATACAGCTCAGCAGCAGCCTCTATACTGTTCATACAGCTCCGCAGTCTCCATATTATATTAACAGCCCAGAAGCCTCTATTATATATGCAGCCCACCACAGCCTCAATATTATATATAGAGCCCACCCAGGAGCCTCTATATTATATATACACAGCCCGCAGTTTCTGTATTATATTCATGAATCATGGTATGTGTTAAAGGGGCCCACTGAGATTGTTTTGCCCGGGGCCCACAAAAACCTGGAGCCGACCCAGGGCCAGATGGTACATGTATCAACAAGGACCACAACAGTGGAGTAAGCATGACAGAAAGCAGGCAAATGGAGCAGGAAACACCAGACATAGAGCATGGAGAGTGGATATACTCAGGAGCTGTAGATGAATATTTAATCTAGGATTTGCAGCAGACAAGTGGATTATGACACCATAGCTATAAGCAAACAGATTGACAATGGCAAAAAAGTATGCAATCAGCAGACAAATCGTTAACCATATGGAAGCATTAGTAAACAGGTACACTGGATATTTGCTTACAGTAAAGATTACACACTGTTGTAAGCAGCGTTGTGTGAACAGCACAAGTAATAGCACAGAAGAATTTGTTTTTGCTTATAGCAGACAAATGGTTAACCACAAGTCTGAGCTAGGAAATAAATACAGATAGATGATAATCAAACAGAAATTTGTTGAAATTATTAGCAGCTTAGTGACATGAACCGTGAAGCTAACTCCTGAATAACATTTGATAACATGATGTTATGCTTACAGAAAACTTGGAGAGCACATAGTCTGTCTGAGTAGCCCTTAAAAAGCGTTGGGGTCATTCCATGTCAAGTGAACCAATGATTATTACCTCTATATTTTTAATTCTTTTGAGATTTTGTTATTTGATAATAGCATGTCAGACAATGCAAAATGTGAAGAGAAAAATTTTTAAAAAAATTATTTTTTTTTTTTAAATTATTTTCAAAGTTCCGAAAAAGTGCGAATTTCGCTGTTGCCTGCCTTTACGTTTCTCCTCATAACTAAGGCTAGGAATAAGATAGAGAGACAAAATAAACACCATTCTACTCAGAACTATACAGGCTTTCACCAGATATGTCACAAGAGGATCTTTGTTAATATTTTACCCATGTGATCTCAAGCGCAAAACTTTAAAACGCATTTCAGAAAAATCGGCACGCTTTAAATATTTCAAAAACTGCCCATGTGTCTGCTTTGCTCTTAGCCACATCTGTACCAAATTTCAAGTTGGGATCGCGATGGGATCATATTTTAAAATATTTTACTAATTAATAGCGTCAATGGGTCATTCCATATCAAGTGATCTAAATATGAATATTTTTTTTTACCTGACGTCTTTAGATTTTTTTTATTCTTTTTCCTTTATGAAGTACTACATTAGTTAATTACAAATTAAAAGTTTAGAATTTTTTTCTTCATCAGTTAATTTTTTACAGATTTTTAAAGTTTAAAAAAAGTGTGAATTTTGGCCTGGTATGACTTTACATTTTTTTATCTTGGGCTAGAAATAAGATAGAGAAACAAAATAAACACCATTCTACTCAGAACTGTCCAGGCTTTCACCAGATATGTCACAAGAGTATATTTGTTAAGTTTAATATTTTACCCATGTGAACGCAAACGCAACATTTTGAAACGCATTTCCGAAAAAACGTTTTAATAAAAATTTTCCAAAACTGCCCATGTGTCTTTTATGCTCTTAGCCACATCTGTACCAAATTTCAAGTTGGGATCGTGATGGGATCATATTTTAAAATATTTAACTATTATAGTGTCAATTCAAAAATCTTGAATTCAGATCTGTTCAACCTGTGGTCTAAAAGCGTGGGGTCTATATTTATCAAATCCATTATTTTTAGACATTACTGTATTATTTTGATATGTTACAGCTTAGAAGCAGGAGAGGACATATAGGAAAAAGCTTTGTTAGGGCTCAACCTGAGAAAGCACAGGGATAGACAGTGAGTGCAGAGCAGATGATAGGCCAGCAGCTCTGTCAATCATGTTAAGTGTCTACCCACTGCATTCAGGAAGTAAGACAGCTCGTTCAGACCTTTCATGTCCTGACATGTCTGGACATCTTCACTCCTGAACAAACAATAGTCTGTACAAAGCCATCAAGGCTGTGTACTAAAATATGGGTGAGTAAATATATTAATAGTTTAATGTTTTTATTATTAAGGGCCAATACACACAGTGCTATTCTTAGGGATCATCATTCAGAAAAACAGCCCCATTGATTTCTATGGGGTTCACCACATGCAGTGTTTTTGGAAACACTCAAGAGTGAGTAAATCACTGCTTGAACTACTTTTTAATCGCTACAATAAACGCAGCATTTATCATTTATATAAAAAAAAGCTGCCATTTTTTTCACTAGCGATTAAAAAAACTAACGCATATGTGGTAAAAACTTGGTAGAAAAACAAGCTGCCAAAACTGCAGCGTGTATCTGCAGACAGAAAAAACTGTGCACGCTAACCCTAAAACTCACTTTATAGTAATACAGTTCTATCTCAAGTGTACTGTAAATCTTTATTTTTATTACCTATCTTCCTTACTTAATATTAACTGTATTTTTCCCACACAGCAATGACTGCTACTTCTCAAGAAACAGCATTTTATCATAGACACTGTTGCAATCCTTTTGAAAAAATATGAATATGATTGGCGCTGGTGGCTGGCTACTGTACTCTTCAAAGATTGTGAAAATGAAGAAGTAGAATTGACTTTATTGCATCCTTCTGGTCCAGCGCCATCCTTTGTGTATGCAAGAAAGCCAGACATTTTAAAAGTGCACAAAAATCAGATATTAACTCAGGCGGAGCCTAACACCGTGACAGGCCGGACATACTCTTTGACACACAAGGAAATGGCGATTGCTAGTAAGCGTTTATGGACAAGATTACATTTCACCCACTAGAAGGGACAAATTGATAAAATGCCACTTTAAAAACATACTATTAATTGTTTGATTAGTTCATAATTTATAGAACTATGATTTAACTACTGTACTATTCTTATTAAACACGTCATAAATCACATGTTTAGTGATAGAATAGAAAACAAATTTATATGTATAAATAGGGGTTAACATTTTTGGTTCTTTTAATCTTGTTTAATCAAACTTGAGGATATGATCACCTTTCTTCTTTTGGTTTGTTCAATACATTCAAGTTGAAAATGCTGAGCGTTGTGTTCTGATGATTAAGATGTATTTATCCTGGCACTTATGGGATTTGTTTTTTGTGTTTCTTTTTGTTGCATATAAATGTAAAATATAAAATATAAAATAAAAAATATATAAATTTGACAGGTCCCAAGTTGAATCTCTGCACAAATATAACCAAGAACACAATCAGTCATTTTTTCACAATTGCCCGTCAATAGTTTGAATTTGATATAAAGAAACATAGTCTTGTAACATATCAAATGAAAGCTGTTACCTTTCTGAGTAAAATGATGCCTCTCCCACTTCATTATCTTATTTCTAGCCTGAGATAAAAAAAAAATGTAAAGTCATACCAGGCCAAAATTCACCCTTTTTTAAACTTTAAAAATCTGTAAAAAATTAACTGATGAAAAAAAAAAGTTGCACCTTCATAAAGAAAAAGAATAAAAAAAATCTAAAGACGTCAGGTAAAAAAAATATTCATATTTAGATCACTTGATATAGAATGACCCATTGACGCTATTAATATTAAAATATTTTAAAATATGATTCCATCGCGATCCCAACTTGAAATTTGGTACAGATGTGGCTAAGACCAAAGCAGACACATGGGCAGTTTTTGAAATATTTAAAGCGCGCCGATTTTTCGGAAATGCGTTTTAAAGTTTTGCGCTTGCGATCACATGGGTAAAATATTAACAAAGATCCTCTTGTGACATATCTGGTGAAAGCCTGCACAGTTCTGAGTAGATTGGTGTTTATTTTGTTTCTCTATCTTATTTCTAGCTCGAGATATGATAGAAAATGTAAAGCCATACCAGGCCAAAATTCGCACTTTTTTAAAACTTTAAAAATCTGTAAAAAATTAACTGATAAAGAAAAAAATTCAAAACTTTTTTTTTGCAATTAACTAAAGTTGTTCTTCATATAGCAAAAAAATTTAAAAAATCTGAGGACGTCAGGGAAAAAAAATATTCATTTTTGGATCACTTGACATGGAATGACTCGTTGGTGATAATGTAAAATGTAGTTCAGAATTGCTTAATTAAATACGAATAAAAACAACAAAAGCAGTGGTCACGACAAATCTTAAAGTATGATTAGAGAGTATAATATTGCTGAACATAAAATGAAAATAAAATATAAAATAATCTATAATTATAACCAGCAAGTGGCAGCAAAGTAATTAACAATAGTATTCAAATCAGTTAAAGGGGTTGTCCAGGTTTTTCAAAAAAGTCTGCAGTCACACTGTATGAATGCAGAATTATGAATCCTCAAATTGTGTGCAGCACAAGATGTGATGTTTCTCTGGTGCTAGCGGGGACAAATAGTGATCTCTAAATTTCGATAAGTGTGACTCAAAATAAATTACTAAATCTCCAAAAGAGTGCACAATTAAGATAGCTTTATTATTTAATTATTATTAAAATCGGTCAGTAGTGTGTGTATACCCTACACCTGTTATCTAGTGAATACTGAGCAGTAGGGGAAGAAGGAGCCTATAATCCCACACTCACCCTATCCTCTGCCCCTGCCTGTCTACGGAGTTTTAAACACATAACATGTCAGGTGTCCCCGTTCCACGGCGGCTCACCCTAGTGTCCCTGTTGCTGCACTATGGCAATTACCACCACTGGAAATCTATCCTGGTCTTAGGTGTATCTCCAATATAGATGTGGGTCAACCCCCATCATCTTCCCTGTGTGTGTATGGTTTGATTTCACATCAAAGGGTGTCTTCTTTGTAGTATTGGGTGTATAGGTATGCTATGCTAGCATGACCACCATTGACGGAATATGCACTATTTTTGGGTGCTGATTTAAAAACGCATGCAAAAACGCAGGGTGCCATCAGACACCTTAAAAAACGCATGCAGAAATGGAAAAAAGCATGCAGAAACGCATGCTTTTTTTAAGGCACTAAAAAAACACATGCCAAGTGTGACCCTAGCCTAAGTGCAAGTAAATATAATACAAGCAGAACAAATAAAATTACCTACCAAGTTTAGGCTGGGGTCACACTTGGCATGAGTTTTTTTAGTGCCTTAAAAAACGCATGCGTTTTTTTCATTTCAGCAGCATGCGTTTTTTAAGGTGTCTGATGGCACCCTGCGTTTTTGCATGCGTTTTTAAATCAGCACCCAAAAATAGTGCATGCACTATTATTTGGTGCTGTTTTAAAAACGCATGCGTTTCTTTAACATGGGCCCCTATGAAAAACACATGCGTTTTTTAGAAAACGCATGCGTTTTTTGATGGTACTAATGTACCATGCATTTTTGCATGCGTTTTTGATGTCAGCTAATAACATAATTGCAAAAACGCACACAAAAAGGCATGGTACTGTCACACATGCGTTTTTGCTATTAACACATGCGTTTTTGCAATTAGGGCATGCGCTTTTTAACATGGGGGCCTATGGGTGCGTTTTTACATGTTTTTTTAAAAATGCAGGTCTCCAAAAACTCATGAAAAAAACGCAAGTGTGACCCCAGCCTTAGACATACACTGATGAGCAAAAGGGTAACAATGTTTTGAACTTTTGACTTTCGGGCTCCATATCTTATCGTCCACTACAGCTTTGAGCATGAGGTTACCTTCATGTTATAGACAATATAGACAAATGTTACAGACTATTATCCATAAATTTGAGCTGGTTGATAATGTTTCTCTTTTCTTTAGCAAGCAATACCATGCTTGGGTAATGGATGTCAATTGGAAACTCCATCATTATTTCAGAAGGTCTTCCAGAAAAATGCTCAAGTTCCCCATTGACTTCTATAATACTCGGTGCACTAGTCGGGCCTGTCCGAGCGTCTGACTGTTTGTTATGAGTATCGAGCACCCAAGCATGTTAGTGCTTGCTTATTACAACCAATAACACACTGAGCTATTAGGGATTGTGAGAACAGGTTGTAATTTGAAGAACATTTTTACAAACATCAGGAGCAAAACAGTAAAAATGTACTTACATGACAAGAATCTACACAACTAATCACATGCTAAATAGTTGAAAGTTAAATATATGTCGGAGATGATTGTCTATAAGCTAAAGCTAGGTTCACAATGAAAGCTGCAATGGAAGGTTAGAAATGCAGCCTGAAAGTCAAAAGTTTGAAATATTGTTACCCTTTTGCTTGGCAGTGTAATGTAGCACAAGTGCTGGACCACAATCCCAACCTCAATGTATGTTTTGCCGTCAGCTTTTGCTACGGCGGCAGACTCCCCCCCCCCTCCCCTTTTTTTTTTATAGCTTCCACCTCCTCTCTAAGGGAGATTTCTGTAAAAATAGAGAGGGTACACATGGCATAAAATTTATGGAGCAAACCTGGAGCATCACTTTTTAGGACCATAACCCTTCAAGTTATTCAGGTAGAGAAGGGTAGCATAAATTTTCTTACAATCCAAAATTTGGTCAATTTCATACTTCAAGTCAGGATTACTGGTGAAAGCAGGAACTGACCTGATAGTAGAAGAGAATTTACTGCAAACCAGAGAACAATGTAAGGCTAGGGTCACATTTGCGGCAGGGCACTGCGGATCCTGATCCGGTTTTGAGCAGGAAAAGTGCTCAAAACCTGATCAGAAAACGCAGCCCATAGGAGCTCATTATAGTAAACTGATTGCACTACATGCAATCCGGTTACCACTTCCGGATTTGCAGCCTGCGTTAAATATCATTCAGGCTGCAGTTTTCGCAGCGGTTTGCAAACCGCAGGAGGCTTGCTATAATGGGCTCCTATGGGAGCCCATGCGGCTGCCACAAGGCACATGTGAATGCCTGCGGCAGCCGTATGCTTTGTTCATCCCTGCTGCCTCAGGGATGAACAAAGGGTTAAATGTTAATAATAGATGTGGGCAACATGTTTCTAGGGGGTGCCCACCCTCCGTAGAGACATGCTGTCCACTCAAGTGGGCATGTGAGGGGTTAATCTTGTCATTTATAGTACTGCCGGCTATTGTAGGCATTTTCAATTTTATGAATGAACCCGGCGTCTCCTTGCTGTGTAGGACATACAGAACATAATATACGGACTGTATCAGCCGCTATCCAGGGTCCTGAAAGCATTAACATTAGGTCTATGGTGGTGCGCTGCCCACACACCTAATGTTAATGCTTTCAGGACCAAGGCTAGGCATTTTCTAATTCCTTTCTCTAAGCTCTCTCTATTCATTTATTTCTATTATTTATACTCCCCCCCCTCCTCTGTAAATGTCAAAATAGTCAAAATAAAAGATTAATTCCATCTGTCAATCACAGTGAGCTCTCTGCTGCCACTCACCAAGGAATGAATATTCATGTATCATTACACTGGCCTGCCCTCTTCTCTAATCCGTCTGCTCTGTGACTGCTTGCAGCGTTTTTTTTCGCGGCCACACCTGCCGCAAGTGCCGAAACCGCACTTGCCGCATCTGCCGCACCCTTACCGCAAGCCCCATAGACATTGCATGGGGCTTGCCGCAAGTGTGCCGCAAGTGTCGCGGTTATGCGGTAATCGCGGCAGATGCGTTTTTTTCACCGCATCTGCCGCGAATTTAAAAAAACGCTGATGTGAAAGCACCCTTACACAGTGCAGGACAGAACACCTCCCCCTCCCAGCACAGAGCACAGAGGGGAGGGACAGAACACCAGCTTAGGCTACCTTCACATTACGATTTTTGAGGGAGCCAATGCTGTCCGATAAAATTGGACAGCATCGGCTCCCTCTGATGCCTGGAATCGGATGCCAAATAGGCATCCGATTCCGACATAAAATCGCCCCCTCCGGACTGATAAACAAAAACAAAAACTGTATGCTCACCTGTCCCCGAGGCCCCCGCTGTCTCCCGCAGGCTCCCGGTGTCCTCGCGGTGTCTGCAGAGGTCTTCTTCTTCTGAAAAGGACCTGCCGTGATGTCACAATCACGTGACCGCCTGAACATGGTGTAACAGGCGGTCATGTGATTGTGACATCACGGCAGCTCCTTTTCAGAAGAAGAAGACCTCTGCAGACACCGGAAGCCTGCGGGACTATGCGGGGGACGGCGGGGGCCTCGGGGACAGGTGAGCATACAGTTTGGTTTTTTTAACCTCTGCTGCTGTTAGGAGCTGTTTTACTGTACTGAGCATGCTCAGTACAGTAGAATCGGGTCTGAGGACCCATCAGATGTTTCCACGGAACCTGCTCCATAGGGCCCCATGTTAAAAACATCGGACAGAATCGGATGTGCACTAAATGCCATCCGATTTGATCCAATCCGATTTTGTCCGATTTAATGTTCGGTGCAAAAATCGGAGCATGCTCCGATTTTTGCACTGATAAAAAAATCGGACAGAATTGGATCGGACCAAATCGGATGGCATTTAGTGCACATCCGATTCGGTCCGATGACCATAGGGCTGCATGGGGGCCAAAATCGGTCCGATGCTGTCCAATTTTTATCGGACAGCATCGAAAAAAAAAATTCCGTAGTGTGAAACCAGCCTTAGGTGGCTGTGGATATTTAAATAACACTTATACAGCAGCCGGACTAATCAGCTCCCTGCAGGGTCTGAAAATGCTTATAGCAAGGAAACTACAAATGGTACAATAATGATTTTACATGTTTTTAACAGGTCTGTCCAGGCACTATTCAAGGGTAATATTAGTATCATACTGAAAAATGACCTGACAGAGTCCCATTAACCCCTTAAAGGGAACCAACCAGCAGGATTTAGGGCTATAATGTGAAGAAAGTGCCTTACATGCACTAGGATACTGAGGGCAATCATACTTTTACTTCAATAATTCAAGGATTGATTGTAGAGAAAAAGTTTATAAAAGTTATGGCAAAGAGGGGAGGAGACAAACCAAGTGTGCAGCAGGGATTCACTATATGGGGTTGGGTTTATTTGAATTACTCCCATGTGGGCTCTAAGCCAAAGCCTCCTCCCACCCTCTCCTCCTCCCTCCCTGTCACTATTTAGCACTGCAGCAGTCATAGAAGTGCAGGAGAAGATCTCAACCTCTCCAGTCTCTGCTTGTTCCCAGTCTCCCCACAGTCACAGATAACAGTAGTGGGGATCTATCCTGGTCTACTCACCTTACAAACTGTGGGAAGATCCTCTTCTGCTGTTTGTTAGGAGAGGAGACCAAGACAGATCCCCACTAATGTCATCTGGGACTGGGATGAGACCGGGGACGTGCAGACAGGAGGGGGCGGATCCTTCATCTTCACTCCTGTGACCACTGGAGAAGCAGTGAAAAGCAGGAAACAGTGATAAGCGGGCAATGGACAGAGGGCGGGAGTGTAAGCTCGGGCACACACAGGACACCTGACATATCGCTATCACTATGCGCGATGTCAGATGTCCTGGGGCTTCAGTGCTAAATAGTGATAGGGACTGAGGGAAGAGGAGAGTGAGGGAGGAAGGAGGGTTTGGCTTAAAGCCCACAGGGGAGTACTAAAAATATCTCAACCCAACATAGCGATGCTGTGCGGTACACTTGATTCATCTCCTCCCCTCTTTGCCATAACTTTTATAACTCTTTTCTCTGCAATCATACATGTAATCATTGAAGTGGTATGATTGCACTCAGCATCCCAGTGCCTGTAAGGAACTGACTTCACTTTATAGCCCTAACTCCTGCTGGTTGGTTCCATTTAACGACGGCTGTATGGCTTAAAGGGAACCAACCACCAGGATTTAACCACCTGCAAATCAGTGTATCAGGAGATTGATGTGTGCAGCATGACATCACTATTTGGATTTTTTTCATTCCTCCCTTGTGGGCTTGTCTTTCTGCTGTAAGCCAAGCCCCCCACCTTCTCATCCAGGGAACCATAACCTTTTGTTATCAAATTCTGTGAAGTGCCTGTGGGTACAAAATGCTCACTATGCCCCTAGATATAATCCTTGAGGGATCTAGTTTCCAAAATGGGATCACTTGTGGGAGGTTTCTGCTGTTTAAGTACTTTAGTGGGCCTGCAAAGGCAACATGGTGCCATTTCTATTACAGTCAAATTTGAGTTCCAAATTTTAAATACTGTTCATTCCCTTCTGAGCCCTGCCATTTATTCAAACAGAAGAAGAAACTGGGTAACAAATTTTGGTGTCAATTTTATCCTGCTATTGTCGGGCCCACAAGGGTCTGGGCTACTCAGATCTTGGTGGATGTCACGAGTGGTCGGTGCCCGAGTCTGTGCCAGGGATAAAAGTTTATAAATGAATGTCATGACGCCACCTGTAGATCCGGTGATGACACCGGCGCTGCTGCAGACCTCCGGGGGAAGATGGATGGCAGCAACGTGTTTTAGTCCCCTACAGGTAGAGCAGGGTCCCCCGGGGCAGTGTAGTGTGATGATTGTAATAGGGCAGCGCAGTCTCTGCTGTGAAACTGGAATATCAGAGTTAACCAGGAAGAAATACAGACGCTTGCTCTGCACGGGTTCTTTACTCCAGTTACCTTCAGCTTGTACACAGTTCACAGGTTTTACGGCTCAGGTAGTGAACCAGGTGTCATATGAGGAAGCAATGTCTCTCTGAGGCTTCAGTGATGTTCCTTCCTTTATCTCTCCAACTGTCCTACCTCTGCGCACTCCTTCTTCCTCGCGCTGCCCTGCACGAATCCTGCTTACTACCAGGCCTGTTGGGTGATATGAGATACCCTTCTCTCTCTAAGGGGGCCCAACCCGGTTTGGTGCTTCTGGTGGGGACCACACATATGTCGGGCGGATCGTGCTCCTATGAATCTGTCGATCATACCGGTGTTTGCGGCTCAGGGATGGACCTCTGCAGTGCTTCGGAGCCGGGACCCCGCTTTGGACTAGGCCAGGGTGTTCAGTCACCCTCTGTCTGCCCCTCTCTGTCTGGGTCACCACTCTGCAGGCGCCCTCCCTCTTAGCTCCCTCTCCTTCTCTTTCCTTCTACGTTCTGACTTCTCACTGTGCTTTTCCCGCTCTGCCCACACTCCTCCCACCGGGACTGGGTCTTCACAAACATCAGGTTAACCCTTTAGTCCCCTGCTCTAAGTGTGTGACTGCAGATTGAGAGCCTCAGACCTACATTACCTCCCCCCATAACAGGAATACTGCACTCTCTGTCTTGGGTGCAGTATAGGGATGGGCAAATCTACTCGCTAGGACTCGTTACTCGGCGAGTAGTAAGGGACTCGCAGGACTCGGTACTCTGCGAGTTTCCCAGTGATTACTCGCACGAGTCCAATGCAAATCAATATCAATCCTAGTTTTGTCAGAAACGCTGACAAAACTAGGATTGTCATTGTATAGCATTAGACTCGGCTACTGTGCCAGTGATAGCAGGGAAACTCACAAAGTAACTGCCGAGTCCAGCTGTCTTCTCTGTGCAGCTCCAGGGTCCTAGAGCCCGCCTGCTGCCTGATGTAGCAGTGCTGAGATTGTTCTCAGTCTGCTCATTCCCTGTGCATAGACATCAATCTATGCACAGGGGATGTAGCAGAGAGGACATCGCATTTTGGACTACGTTGGACGGAAGAGGATTTTTTTAATTAAAGATGGAGTCCCTAATGGCTTTTTTTTTTATTTCAAATAAAAATTTTTCTCTGTGTTGTGTTTTTTTAACCCTTTATTGGAGATTCTTAGTGGCTGGGTCAAACGTGGCCTGACATTAAGAATCTCGGGCTTAATACCAGCTTGTATAACAAAAACATTTTTTTTTTATTTCATGAATTTCAGAGTCTCAGAGTCAGAGTCTCAGAGTCAGAGTCTCAGAATTTCATGAAATAATTTAAAAAAAATGCGTGGGGCTCCGCGCAATTTCTATGTCTAGCCAGGTACAGCTAAGCAGCTGGGGGCTGGAATCCGCAGCGCAGGGATGCCCAAGCTTTCTGGGCACCCCCCGCTGCAAATTGCAGCCCGCAGCCACCCCAGAAGATGGTGCGTTCATTGAAGCGCCATCCTCTGGCGCTGAACCCCGCTCTTCCAGCGGCCCTGGTAGCGGTAGCACGCTGGGTAATAAAGAGGTTAGGGCCAGCTTTGTATTATCAGCTGGCCCTAAGCCCGAAATTTATGGCGGTCACGCCAATATTAGACATGACCGCCATGAATTTCTATTAAATTGTTTTAAAAAAACACAACACAAAGAAAAATTTTTATTAGAAATAAAAAAAAAAGCCATTAGGGACTCCATCTTTAATTAAAAAAATCCTCTTCCGTCCGACGCAGTCCAAAACGCGATGTCCTCTCTGCTACATCCCCTGTGCATAGATATAGATGTCTATGCACAGGGAATGAGCAGACTGAGAACAATCTCAGCTCTGCTACATCATCTCTGTGCACAGACATTCATGTCTGTACACAGGGAATGAGCAGACTGAGAACAATCTCAGCTCTGCTACATCAGGCAGCAGGCGGGCTCTAGGACCCTGGAGCTGGCAGCCAGCACACAGAGAAGACAGGACTCTTATCTGTGCGAGTTTCCCAGCGATTACAGTTGCAAAGTAAACGAGTCCAATGCAAATAAATGACAAAACTAGGATTGCTTCAGGCTGAAGCTTCCGAGACACATCTGCGATTTGTAAATCTCACACTACTCGCTATTACTCGCTTCCCCATTCATTAACATTGGACTCGCTAGACTCGCAACGAGTAGCGAGTCCTGTGCTCGGACTCGCTAGAGTCAAGCGATTCCGAGTAATTTAGGATTCGCCCATCACTAGTGCAGTAACCCACTGACTAGTGGGGCGCTACACTATCCCTTTGAAAAAGTGAATAAACAGGAGCTAAAGCAATATTTTTAGGTAAAATGTAAAAATATTTATTTTTTCATTAGACTTTGTATTCATTCCCTTGAAGCACTGGAGGGATTAATACACTTCTTGAATGTGATTTTGAGCAGTCTGAGGGGTGCAGTTTTTGGAATGGTGTCACTTTTTGGTATTTTCTGTTACATAGGCTCCTCAAAGTCACTTCAGGGATGATGTGGTCCCTAAAAATGGTTTTGTACATTTTGATATATAAATGAGAACTTGCTGATGAACTTTGAACCCTTCTAACTTCCTAATAAAATGTTTCAAAAATTGTGCTGATTTAAAGCAGACATGGGTGAAATATTATTTTGTTAACTGTTTTGTGTGATATAACAATCTGTTTAATGGTTTTTAAATTGAAATGTTGAAAATTTGTAACATTTTCGCCAAAATTATTTTTTTTACATATAAGCACTAATAATATCGTCCGAATTTACCACTAACATGAAGTCCAATATGTCACGAAAAAACAACCTTGGAATCACTGGGATCCATTGACGCATTCCAGAGATATTATCTCATAAAGTGACATTGGTCAGAATTGTAATATTTGATCTGGTCATTAAGGTGAAAATTGGCTCCTTCAATAAGGGGTTAACAATCTTAAAGGGAACCTGTCAACTCGTTCTACCCCCCTTACCTATCATTACCTGTTCCTGCGCCTTGGTAGCTGATCACTAACCATCACTCTCTGAGCTAAACGTGTCCTATAAAGTTTAAGAAAAATGATTTCTAACTTACATGCAGTCTTCATCCAGAGAATGGAAAGGCAGGCTCCTGGGTTCCATTCTTCCCCCATCGCTGGCTTTCAGCACACCTTGCTGGGCATCATCAGTCGTTCTGTTCCACCTCTTTTTGAAATTCCCTCCTCATTTGCTACCATGATGAGCTGTCTGGAACGTCATATCCGACAAGTGGTCATCCCCCAAAGTGGCTCAAGAAGTAGCCAAGGAAGTTCACGAGTTTGGAGCTCACTTTGGATCAGCAAAGATCTATCAATGGCTATAGCGATACATGTACTTCCCTCGGTTAGAGTCCATGGTGGAAGAGCACTGAACAAAGGGCACCCGTCTTGACTATACAGACCAAAGAGCCACTAGAAGTCTTGATGATCGATTATCTCCTCATGGGACATTTGGCCCGGGGACCACAATACTGGTTATGACCGATCATTTCTCCAAGTTTGCTATGGTCACCCCGATTAGAGATCAGATTGCTGAGTCGGCAGCACAAGCCATCTCTCAAGATTTCATCTGGGTGTATGGGTGCCCAAAACAGACCCATTCCGACGAAAACTCATGTTTCCAAGGCAAGGTAATTGAAGAACTGTGTTGTATATATGGAATCAAGTGGTCCGGTTCCACCCCTTATCAACCCCAAGTAAACGGAGCATGTGAAGACTTCAACCGGACCCTACTGCAAATGCTGAGAACATTGGAGGAGGATTATTAGACATATTGGCCTGACTACCTGCCAGAACTGGTCTGGGCCTACAACAATCGAGTCCACTCCACTATGGGTTATACCTCATATCTACTACTGTTTGGAAGAGCTGGGCGAGAAATCATTGAGCTTAATTTGGAGCAGCCCGAAGATTTGATGGAGGGAACTGTCATTTCATGGGTGTAAGAACATCGGCAACAACTACAAACGATACGGTGGTTGGCAGGTCAGCGCTACAAAACAAAGAACATGGAGACCGAGTATTAATCACAGAGAAATGATGCAAGGGTAAACTGAGTAAGAGATGGAAAGTACAGCCTTACAGAGTAATCGAGCTAGTATATGCTGATGGTCCGGTCTAGAAGGTGCAGATTGAGAGTTGGGCGTCCACCCTTATGGTACTACACAGAAATATGTTGTAACAATGCTGGTCTGAGGACCGTTCTGTGCCATTGCCGCCTGAAGTCGCTACTCCATTCCCTGCATCTATCGTACCCGTGTGTGAAGTCGATGAGGACTGGTGGAACGTCCCTGGCACAGTAGGGGGTCATCAGCCTTCCAGAATCGGTAATCCCATGGACAAGCCACTACTGCTACATGAAGACGAGACATGACAAAAACCTACTGCGGCTCCTGCAGCAAGTGTTCCTCTAGAACACAGCCAAACCTTGCCTAATAGCCAAGATCTTCAAAGATCCCAGAGATCTACTGCAGGGGTTCCACCAGTCCGATATGTTGAACTGTGTACTCTTTCTGCTTTGCCGATATTGTCTCCTCTGCAGGTGCTCTATCCACATAGAATGTTTCTTCTTTACACTGTGGGCCCTGTGTTGGTATGGCCGAGGACGACCATCATTAGGGAGGCATGTAGGGAGTGTTACTGTTATCGACAGTAAGAAGCAAGCTGCCACTTTAAGAGATGGTACCCCCCATGTCTGCTGTGGTGGAATGATCTGCTCCCCTTTCCAAAAGACTGTGCTAGTGGACTGCCTGATGCTACAAAGGGGAGAGTTCAGCCTGTAAGACACAGAGAGCTGGGAGCCATGCTGCTGGGAAGTGTGCGTTGATCTGTGTGAAAGGTCACACAGCCTGTGTGTTTCTGAGGGACTGGAGTTATTTGTGCAGGCTTTGTGAATGCTGTAAAGGTGACTGCCGTATGCTGTATGGAGGAGTCACAAAACTTTGGTGTTCCTGACCAGGAACGGGACTTACAGACCCCAGGAGAACAGTGAGGACCGTGAAGCAAGAAGAAGTGCGCACCACTGACCAAGACTGTTGGAGACTCCCGGGACTGGACTTGTGTTCCCAACACCACCGTGAGTTTGTCTCTGATTGTGCAGATGTTAGGCTGTAGTGTAGGCTTCAATAGTCAGAACACAGTAGCCGTGTGGCCCGTCTAGCAGAGGCCAGTAAGGTATAAGTATAGAGTAGTGATATAGTTTTTGGTTTTTTAGATTTCCTTGTGTGATATTTATCCTGTAATAGTTGGAGCTCCATGCTTTTGAGCGACCCAGCTAAAGAATACAAAATTTGTTAAACTACCTTTTTGCCACAGCATACTCTGCTTTGAACCTGCCTTATTTACCCTATCCCCCGCCTGTTAATAAATTCACCCTTTGTCATTTGCACCTCGTCTTGTGTACTGTAATTCACTCTGCACCGCTGAGGGTCCCTGGCCATCACTTCATTCGTATGACAGCTATCTCTCCCAACTACTCCATTCACTAGACCACTCGCTTACCTCTGGCAGCTGCTTGTCTCTCCAAGAATAGCAGGATCATTAGTCCGAAATTGGACATGCCATTTCCTTATCCCCACCCGAGACAATCTGTTTGGAAAGAGTCGGGAGGGCTTTATACACATTTGACTGTCAGTGAAGCTTGCAGATATTGGCAGGTTTCGCCCACATTAGATATGTATTTGAGCCTTTAGCCACAGAAATCCCAAGAGTATATCAGCAGATGGCAAAACGGAAGATGAAATATCTCTGCTTGTAGTGTCACCCTTTGTGTTCAAAACTGGACACGACCTTTATTAATTTCAGACATATTTTGGGAAATAAGTTTTAAAGGCTTCTGTAAAGAAACTCTGAAGATGCACATTTAGCTTCAAATAGAGCTGATACTGATGGGCACTGCCAACCTTGGCCCTGTTGCAATCCCACCATCAGCGACTGCAATCGTTATGCCCTTGCTCATGCGTCCACCCTGGGATTTCCTGAGTTCCCCACAGACCAGTCCTATTTGTATGTAGCGGACTAAGCCTAATGTGGCGCCCTGCTCACGCAGGTAACCACAGATCTCTCTAATGCACAGCTGGGTTTCCACAGCAGGTACCTACTACGAACAACACTTTCCACCCCGGCACAGTAGGGGGAGCTCCACTTGCTGACCTTAGGCAAGATCTCGTATATATACTGCTGCTGGGGAGGAGCTAGTCAGAGTGTGTGCAGACGCTAGAACAGCTGCAAGGAAGTCCTGGTGGTCAGTGCTGCGTTCAGGCCCGAGCTAGTGACCCGAAGTGGCCCTTCAGCGTCCCACAGCCTAAGTGGGACCGAAGGTAGGGAGTTCAGAGCATGGAGCAAGTAACAAGCAATTCAGAGGGAGTTCGTTCCAGGAGAAAGCCGGATATTGGGGATCCGCAGCTGTGGGGAACTATAGGCCCACAGAAAACCCTGTCGCACTGTGGAAGCTTTAGCTACCCGGTCTCCCAGGAGGGTCAAGAGAGGGAGCCAGGAACAGCAGGCCGCTGCAGTGTCCAGAGAAGGTGATCCCAGAGACCGCACAGGAGGAGAAAACAACAGGCAAGAGAGAGAGTGGAGGCAAGTCAGGCTACAGCAGGCTGTGCTTCAGCAACTACACAACCAGAGGAGACCTTATACCCACTTGCTGTGGGAGCCCACTATGCAGCCCGGTCACCCATCAGGGCCCTGGATCGTTTATCTGCTAAGCACCAGTAAAAAGGTAAAAGAGACTGCTTCTCTGTGCGTGCATCCTTCCGCCTCACTCACCATGTCCCTCTATAAACTATTCCAACTCTCCCTGTACCATCTCAGCTCCACTACACCCTGCTCACCCTCACTACGCTGCCCCAGAGGTCCCAGTTCTGCCTGCGGAGGACTACACCATCATTGCCACGATACCACCAACCTCCAGAGGACTGTAGCGGTGCTGGTGACATCTCACCAGGTACTGCAGGTGGCGTGACGACAAACTTGTACATAATCCTTGTAAATAAATCTTCCCCCTTTGGAAGTGTCACCCAGGACACGGGATCAGGTGCGGCCGCCATTCCCCGTGACAAGGTTAACCCTCTGCCGCCTGATACCCGAGTACCCTGCGCCCTTGGGCTCGACACTAACATGCAGGACCTCATTTTATAGAGTAACAATATTGTCAACACAAAAAGGAGTAGGGAACTGTTCCAGGGCATGCAGAGAATAGGTTGAACCATGTGTTGTAATACTTTCTGTCTTTCACCAACGTCCAGGCAGATTCTTTACAGTTTCATGCTTGCAAACATCTTACTAACATTGCGCACTGTTGAAACTGAAATACCAAGGTCTTTGGAGATGGCCTCATACCCTTTTAAAGTCTTTTATTTGGTAATAATAACAGTTCTGATGTCCTCAGTCAACTGCTTTGTCTCCACCATTGTGACAAAGGAACAGGGCCTAATATGTGGCCTTTTAAAACACTCAAGTCATCATTCATTGCCTAATTCATATCACATGGGCACCAACAATTTATCACAGGTGATTCTCATTTGTGATTTACCACAGGCAAGTCAAAATGTATTTCCATACAACTTTAACGTAAACGGTGCTTGTACCAGTGTCACAGCAAGCTTTAGGTTTTTCTATTTTTCCCTCTCATTGTTTTTTGTTTTAAATTGCTGTTTATAATTTGTTCTATTTAACACGAGTCTCTATACAAAAAAGCTGTTTCACTTGATTCATTTTTTTCAGGAGATATCCCACACTATGTACTTAAACTTCATGGATGCCAATAACAATGAGCAGGACTGTGGGGAATAAAACACTGAATTCAGGCATGTGTCACTTATTGGGCTGTTGTTGTTTCTACACAATGAAGATTTTATAATCAGGAGCTAATCACTGCCAGTTCTACAGTTCATGTGAGCCCTTGTAGACCACACCCCAGCCTCTGATAAGCAGCTCACTGTCAATAGATAATGTACACAGAAAGCTGTGGTGTTGCCGGGGTTAGTTTTTTGAGCTTTGCTACATGCTACATCCAAAACACTGCTTATATCACAACTGCTGCTCCCAGTAAATTAAGTGATACCTCGTTGGAATCAGGGTCTTTTTTTATACATTTTGCTCTGGTGATGTAGCAAAAGCTGGTGACAGATTCCATTCAAGAGGACATGAAAATAGCATGGCAGAAACAAGCCCCTCCTCAACCAACACACACACAGACGCACAAAAACCCAGACCCTTATGTCTATCTCCAACGAGCACCAAAAACAAGACACCAAGTTCCATTTTTGGCTCTTGTCCATGTAAACCACTGGCTGATCAGCTCAGCTGTTATGCTCACTTTCCACACATAAAGTTGTACATGTAACAGGAGATACTTTTTTTTTAATAAAAATTGGAAAAGGTCTTTTACATATTTGCTTTTGCATCTTGTTGGAGGCTATAACTCAATAAAGGTCATTGGAGTTTAGTGGTATATGTTCTTTTACCTTATCAAATACAATCAATTTCCTGTTTCGCCAGAATTAACAGAATAAACCACGTACTGTGAGCAGAACAACCTCCCAAATCCTGCAGTAACTGAGCCAAATTTAGAGTTATCCAAGTGATACCGTATATACTCGCGTATATGCCGAGTTTTTCAGCCCAAAAATTGGGCTGAAAAGTACCCCCCTCGGCTTATACGCGAGTCAGTGCTGTATACCGATGTATACATCGGTACATACCGATGTATACATCGGTATACAGCAGCCCCCGCATCCACAGTAATGCAGGGCCCCCCAGCGTCTCTCCGGTCACCTGTAAAGGAAACTATACTTATCACAGTGCCGCTGTCCGCGCCCGCTGTCCGCGCCCGCTCGCAGCTGCCGACCGCGATCCTCCATCTTGCGTCTTCTTCCTGTTTCTGTGCTCGTCGCCGGCAATGACGTCATTTCCTGCGACGAGCACAGGAAACAGGAAGAAGACGCATGAAGATGGAGGATCGCGTACGGCAGCTGCGAGCGGGTGCGAGCGGGCGCGGACAGCGGCACTGTGATAAGTATAGTTTCCTTTACAGGTGACCGGAGAGACGCTGGGGGGCCCTGCATTACTGGGGCTGCCTGTATACTACCGCTGGGGCTGCTATATACCTCTGGGGCCCTGTATACTACCACTGGGGCTGTATATACTACCACTGGGGCTGTATAAACCACTGGGGCTGTATATACTGCTGGGGCCCTGTATACTACCACTGGGGCTGTATATACTACCACTGGGGCTGTATATACTACCACTGGGGCTGTATATACCTCTGGGGCCCTGTATACTACCACTGGGGCTGTATATACTACCACTGGGGCTGTATATACCTCTGGGGCCCTGTATACTACCACTGGGGCTGTATCAACCACTGGGGCTGTATATACTGCTGGGGCCCTGTATACTACCACTGGGGCTGTATATACTACCACTGGGGCTGTATATACTACCACTGGGGCTGTATATACCTCTGGGGCCCTGTATACTACCACTGGGGCTGTATAAACCACTGGGGCTGTATATACTGCTGGGGCCCTGTATATTACCACTGGGGCTGTATATACTACCACTGGGGCTGTATATACTACTAGGGCTGCGTCTATACTACCACTGGGGCTGTATATACCACTGGGGCTGTATATACTACTGGGGCTGCGTGTATACTACCACTGGGGCTGCTGTATCTACCTCTGGGACTGGTGTATACCACACTGCTGGGGGCTGTATACTTGTGCTAGGGTCCACCCTCGGCTTATACACGAGTCAATAGATTTTCCCAGGTTTTGGGGGCAAAAGTAGGGGGGTCGGCTTATACACGGGTCGGCTTATACACGAGTATATACGGTAATTTGCTGATTAGCCACAGCCAAACCCCTCAAGGTGAACAGACACCTATCTACCATTTACCAGGGTACACCTGTATGATGATACTGTGCTAATCATGTCCCTGGTTAAAGGGATTAATATGAGTTAGAAAAAAAACCTTTGAAAATCAATACACACCATACATTCCAGTCAACTGTCCTCCCTTCTAGTGTGTCTGACTCACATCGACTTCACGTCGCAGGCGTTGCTTCTCCTGTCACGGTTCTGTGCCTGCGGCTGTGGGGCCCGGTGGTCCAGATCAAAAGTGGTTGGCTGAACGGACAAGGGTTAATTCTTACTTGTCGTGACGCCACCTGCGGGAATTCCGGTGATTTCACCGGCGCTGCTTGGGCCTCCGGGGGATGTACGGCAGCAAGATGGGACGCTCCCCACAGGATGAGCGGGAGTCCCCGGGGCCAGTAGCTGCACTTGATGTTGTATGGCAGCTTTGTGATTCTTAGCATGCAGAGTTAACAGTTCTGAAGAAGCACAGACACCAGTGTTCTCTGTAACGGGACTTTTACTGTAACCGGTAGATGATACAGGGTATACAGTCAACAGGTAACGGACTGGGTGGTCCCAGCAATGACCGGTGTTGTTTCAGAGCTCCGCGGTGTTCCTCCTTTCTTAACCTTTTCTATTTGCCGATGTCGCCTTAGTGCGCCAGTTCGGGTACAAGGGGCTACTTAAATTTCCCTGCCGGTGTATACATCAACGTGTGAGGGAAGCCTGATTCCTTATGGTGGGTACTCCGCTGGCAAAACGGCTCTAGTCGCAGCTGCAGTGAGGTGCTCCTAGGAAGCAGTTCCTTTACTTCTGGTTTGCTTAGCAGCGGTGAACGACTTGCTCGCTTCGGAACCAGTGATCCGGTTGTTAATGAGCGCGGGTGTATTTTGACCCGTTTAGGTAGTCGCCCAGGTTCCGGTCTAGGGCACCGAGTAATGGTGCCAGCCGGTAGGTGGTCTTCCGGGCTGCACGGCACTGTGCAGAGCCCACTTCTCCTACGTTCCCCTCCTTGCGACCACACTTTCTCTCTCCTACTTTACTCCTACACACTACTCCTACACTCTGCCCACCAGGACCTAATTGGCCCTCTATTCTAATGGTGCATGTAGGGTATGGAGCTCTGAGTATTAACCATGTCATTACTGAGACGGAGAATATTGCATCTTCAGTCAGGGATGCAATACCCTCCCGTGACGCACTCGTTGCGGGGCGCCACACTCCCCCTTGGGGAATTACACTTGTCCCCAAGTGTCACGAAACCCCCACATTATAGAGAAGTTTACATTTTTATTATAACAGGAAATAAACATTTTTATTAACAACAGGTACGATTGTGTGAGTTTCTTCCCCTAAGGGAGGCGCATGACTTAGAACGTTACGGGATAAAGCATTTTTATGGAAAGGAAAATCGGGTTAACCATTGCGGACCCGCTCTTCTGGCATTCAAACAAACGGGAAGGTATCCATAACAAAGTCACTGGTAAAGGTTAAACAAAGTTATTGGTTTTAGGGGTGTAAACTGCATTTCTTAACCCGGAGAGCGTACCACCCTTGATAACCAGCATGGCGTTCGTAGGTGATAGCCTCCTCCCAGTAAAGATCGCGGTCAGGATGTCCCTTAGGGAGGTGTAACTCCACGTCCCGGCGACCCACAAAGATCTCCTCGTACACCCCCTCCTCCCGGGCAAAACCCCACCCGGTGTCCAGATTAAAGGATGGAACGATACCTTCTTTGCGGAGTTCCTCCGGTAACGGGGGTTGACGGCGAGCACTACTCCTACACTCCACCCACCAGGACCTAATTGGCCCTCTATTCTAATGGTGCATGTAGGGTATGGAGCTCTGAGTATTAGCCATGTCATTACTGAGACGAGAGAATATTGCATCTTCAGTCAGGGATGCAATACCCTCCTGTGATGCACTCGTTGCTGGGCGCCACATGTCCACAGAGCTTTGATTGATGTCTTGCCCAGCATGTCAATATAAATGGTGGACTTGGAAGACCTGCTGCCTGTTTTCTCACATTCGAAATGCAGTGGCATACGGCACGTCAATTACTGCTGATAATTTTACCTCCAAAATGCAGCAATTCCCAATGCATATGACGAGCCCCAGGCCCTGGGGTACTCGGGTATCAGGCTCGGTGGGTGTTTTCACGGGGATGTCACGGGTGGCAGAGCCTGAGCCCGTGGCCTGGGTGACACTTCAATAAGGGGTTATGTACGGAGGATAAGAGTTATTGTTATTGTCACGTGACGTCACCTGTAGTACCTGGTGAGGAATCACCAGCGCTGCCACAGTCCTCCGCAAGGGCGATGATATAGCGGTAAGGGTAGTAAAGCTCCCTACAGGTGTAGCTGGACCTCCGGGGCAGTGTAGAGTAAAGGGGCAGCTTGGAGTGGGACTTGAGGACACGGTAAGAAGCGGCAAGGCAGTCTATAGGGAGGCTGGAGATGGAGAGGAATGACACACACACTCTGAAGAAGTCTCTTTTACCTTTTACTGATGGTATGCACAGGTAAAGTTGTCCAGAGCACTGTCGGGTGACCAGGTGCACAGTGAGTTTCCACGGCAAATGGGTATAAGGGCTCCTCAGGTTCCCTGTTGTCTCTGAAGCCCTGTCTGTATGCAACATGACTGGCCTCCTCATCTCCTCTGGTCCTCTCTCTCCTCCTGCGCGGTCCACAGGTTACCCTCTCTGATCACTGCTGTGTGTTCCCACACTACGGTGTCTGGCTCCCTCTTTCTGGGGATCGGGTGACTGAAGTCTCCACGGTGTGACGGGGTTTTCTGCAGTCTTGGAGTAATCCTGCAGGTGCGGACCCCCGAAGTCCGGTACTTCTTGGGCGAACCTCCATCGGATCCTCACTCCCTTGGCTCTGCTCCTTGCCTTCTGTCCCCACTCCTAGGCTTGGCTCAGCGTAGAAGGGGAACTCCGGGTCACTGGTACGGGCCTAACCGTGACACCAATCACCAGGACGTCTTTGCAGCTCTCCTAGCGTCTGACCACTCTGACTAACTCCTCCCCCAGCAGCAGTATTTATAGGGGATCTCACCTAAAGTCAGTGAGTTGGGCTCCCCCTACTGTCCCGGGGTGAAAGGTGTTGCATGTAGTAGGTACCTGCTGTGGAAACCCAGCTGTGCAGTAGGGAAGGCTGTGTTACCTGTGTGAGCAGGGCGCCACACATAACCTACCATTTAATTTCTGGTCTCACTCTCCTTCTCCTTCTCTCTCTCCCCCTCTCTCTTTCTCTCTCTCTCTCTCTCTCTCTCTCTCTCTCCATCAGCACATAGCCTTATAGATCAATGGTGAGGATACAAAAAATGTGTCAGCACATATGACATATGGAGCTATATATAAATAGTAAGGGCAGGAAAAAATAAATACATTGCTACATGGAAATGTGTACTGACAGCAATTACAAGCCAATGTCATAAATACATTCATATCTATATTTCCACATTAAATATAGGTCTGATCATTGGGGAGTCAATATTGTGAACAAATGCACTCTCAGTAAGCGGTTTTGCTGGTGATAAAGTTGTGTTCTTTTTATTTAGTGCTGTACACATTAGACATGCGACCTGGGGTGACGTTTCGGCTATAATCCAATAGCCTTTATCAAAAGTCGCTTTTGAATTGCACTTAAGACTTAGTGCTGTGTGGCCATGGAGTCCAAATATGGCTATATCCACATTACAGTGTGCTCAAATGGAGCTACCAGCCACAGCGCGGGAGGCGCCGGCAACAGCACAGGAGAATCCTGCATTTGAGCACTTGTCCAGCACACAGGGGCACTTACCATACCCCAACAGGCTAACCAGCTCCATTTGAGCACACTGTAATGTGGATATAGCCATATTTGGACTCCATGGCCACACAGCACTTACTTCTTTGTTCCTTGCATCATTCAATTTCTTGTATCGCTATAGTGCCTGCTATACCAGTGTGGCACTCCTATGGCAAGGTGCCACAGGGAGGTACTGCACTACAGAAGGTGTAGTGCCTCCGTAGCTGTGGATATGGAGGACCCTACAGAGTCTGCACCCCAACACCCATACAGTAGGCCACCTTAGTATAGGGGACCGTATATTCAGTAGGTCCCAGGGGGTGGAGCCTAGATGAACGGGAGACGAGGAGTAACAGAAGGCTAGTGAGTCAGACGGTTGAAAGACAGCAAGGAAGACGGACGCAGGGGATCCTGCGATCGTGACAGGAGGGCACCTCTAAGGAGACGGGTGACCCAGACGCAGAAGGGGGCCACTCCCTGAGGGGCGGAGCTACACGGGAGAGAAAAAAAAACTGTGTTTAAAGGCTGGAGACAGGGACAGAATGATTGGCAGCGGTGGGCAGATTACACAGGCACGGGGTGTGAATCTGCCCTTGGCTGCAGCCCCTAGCCACCTCCTTAGTGGCTGTAGCATGTAAGTTTTCTAACTGTATTATCTCGGGGTACAGGGTTGCTCAAGTGCTTATGGACCCCTTGCCTGCATGCTGCAGACATGCTGTATCCAGTGCTGTCATTAGATCACCATGCCTGCTTTGGTGACAGGTCCTCTTTAAACCTGACAGGGCACACCTGTGAAGTGAAAACCATTTCCGGTGACTACCTCTTGAACCTCATCAAGAGAATGCTAAGAGTGTGCAAAGCAGTAATCAAAGAAAAAGGTGGCTACTTTGAAGAACCTAGAATATAAGACATATTTTCAGTTGTTTCACACTTTTATGTTAAGTATATAATTCCATATGTGTTAATTCATAGTTTTGAAGCCTTCAGTGTGAATCTACAAGTTTCATAGTCATTAAAATACAGGAAAATCTTCGAATGAGAAGGTGTGTCCAAACTATTGGTCTGTACTGTATAAGTGAAGAAGGTGGTAAGGAGATGAAAATGTAATGACCCGAAGAAACAGCTGGTGTTCATTCCAGAAAGAGCAACTACCAAACAAATAAAGATAAAAAACACAAAATTAAAATCCAGAACCAGAGAGGTCACAAAATTCACAAAAAGGAGGAAAAACGTAATTTTTCATTTAGGCAATCCATCAACATTCAAGTTGTGCCAAAGAATGTTTGAGGTCAACAACTTTAATTCCAATGTGCAACCTTCAATACCCCGAATTTTGAGGTCATTTGGATTGCAGTTATGGCACAGCTTGAAATGTCGAGGAATAGTTTTGAGTGAGGGGATATCATCAATATTCCACATCGCTGCAATGTCCCTAAAGTGTTACCGCATATGTACACATAGTTTACAGGATGTAAGGTTTACGTAAAGGAGGTTACAAGTGCAGATAGCATAGTAGATTACATGGCTGGTGCTGCACGAGATGTAGGTTTTTATTTTAAACTCGCTATTTCCATCTGCTGACGGAAAAGTTGTTGCTCGTGCAATATTACAACAGGCTAAGCAAGGCCCATAAGGATAACAGCGCCACCTTGATTTACCGGTATTAAAAGGCAGACAGGGTTTGGAGACATAATGGCTGAGAACTGGTAGATCTTTTACATTTTTACCTTGTCTTGCAGTGAGTAAGGGATGATCAGGTAGCATTTTGACAATGGTTGGTTCGGTTTTAGCATGGCCCAGTTTTTTTAGTATTTTTCTTATTGTATCTTATCATTTTTGTAGGTAGATATAAATCTAGCTACAGGTGGGGTATCCATTTTATATTGGGAGTTAGATAGTAGCAAACTGAGATGTGTTTTTAGAGCAGCGATACCCCATTCTTGATGTTTCTATTACTATAGCCTCATGCTTGAAATCTATTATGGAGGTCTTGAGCTTGGTTTTCAAAATACTAGTTAGTGGAAAACACATTTCATTCCTAGATATTGGCCTACCGGAATTGCTTTGATTAAAAAAGGGAATACAAGCTGAGGATGCGTCAGGTAAAGAATTCACCAACGTCTACATTCAAAAAATGTCAGTCTAAATAGAACCCTCAAGTTGAGCCACCACCTTTATGTCCAGGAAATTCATTTGTTGGGGATGGTTCTGAAACTTAATTTTGATGTTGTACTTGTTAGACTTTAATCTGGACATTAAATCTACAAGTTCACTACTGAGACCTTGTCATATCACAAATATATTGTCATGTATCTAAGCCAGCACTGTGCCTGGAAGGCGGTGGTTGCACCCTCTCCCAAAACCTTCCTTTCCCAGTAGCATAGAAAGCAGTTTGCTTATGAGGGAGCATACGCTGCGCCCATTGCAGAGCTGCGCTTCTGAAGGAAAAATCTATCATTGAAGGTGAAGAAGTTGTGAGTTAAAATGAAATGTAAATTGTAATAAATCCAGAGTCAGAATGTGTAATAGAATTCCCCATTGCTCATCTTAAGATAAAACCTAACTGCCTCAATCCATCTTGATGCAGAATGTTGGCATAGTGCGACTCTACATCCACAGTGACTAATAACATGTCTACATTGAAAAAAGTGAAGAAAAAGTAAGGTACTACTGATGTGTTGTTCACGGGGTACTCAGGTAGGTTTCTAAATTGTTAAACCAGTACACGAGACACTCACATATAAATTATGAGGCACTCACTTATAAATTAAACCAAAGAATTGTTATTCAAGTGGATAATTCAGTGAAAAGAAAACGTTTTGGTCAAACGACTTTCAACATATCCCGAGAGGTCTTCAAGTTCCACTTAGACCAACTCTTAACTACAATAATCAAGCTTATCGACAAAAACTTCTAACAGATCTTAAATAAATGGCCTTTTGATTTAATGCCTTCCACCTTAGAACAGGACGACTTTAAAGAAACAAAAGAAAAAATCCAAAACATTGAAACATAATTAGAGTCAATCTTCACAATTCATGATAAACTACGTACGTTAAAGGATAAGATTGACAAAATTCTGGAAAACCAGCGCCGTGACATACAGAGCAGGAAACAAGAAAAGTTTGCTAGGGACACTGAGGATTATCACATGGACGGAGTCTATAAATGACAGGACATCTATCCTGTACCCCTACACCGATATCCTCACAGAGGGTCATCATCAGGTTCGCAATCGAGTCAGGAGGAAGAATTCAGGAAACCACATGGAGGCCGTTTTCCTTTGTTAAGCCGACGTAAATGTAGACAATCAAGAAGACCAGAAGGGGCAGGCAGGGAAGTAGGGAACCAAGCTGGGGCCCATTAATGATATCTCAGGTAAAAACTCATTAGTAGTTAACATGTCAGCTTACAGTTTAAGCATTGCTAAATTATCTGCTTTATAGAATGGTTTGTCTTTTTCTCGTGCTACTAAATTCAACTCCTTTGAATTAATTAAACAGGGACCTACAGAAATTTTATAGAAGCTTGAGGCTTAAGGTGGCTTGAGGCTTCTTGAGGCTTAAAGTGATCCTGAACCCACAAACTGACCCCCCCGCATCTTTAGACCTGTCCCTGCACCCCCTCTTATCATTTCTAGCCATCCCTTTTGCAGAAAAAATCGATTTTGTAAAGTAGAGAAAGTTTATATTTACCTCGTCCTGCGTGAGTTCTCTGTTTCTGAGGAAGCCGCAGTAGGCGTGCCTGTCTGCTGCTCCCTTGTAATTATGCACGCCCCTTTCTGCTTGCTAAGAGCCTGGTCGTGTCATGAAAGGGGGTGGGGCTCTGGTATGGCGCGATTTTAGCCCCACCACTTTCATGACGCGGCCAGGCTCTTAGCAAGCAGAGAGGGGCGTGCATAATTGCAAGGGAGCAGCAGACAGGCACGCCTATTGCGGCTTCCTCAGAAACAGAGAACTCACACAGGATGAGGTAAATATAAACTTTTCTCTACTTTTACAAAATCAATTTTTTTCTGCAAAAGGGATGGCTAGAAATGATAAGAGGGGGTCATCTAAAGATGCGGGGGGTCAGTTTGTGGGTTCAGGATCACTTTAAGGTGTATTTTGCTGGCTCCCCTCCTCAAACCACTCCTGAAGTTAATAATAAGATGATAATTTTATTGATTTTATTAACCAAGATTTCAATGGACTTGATTCGGAATTGGGTAACATACGTTTCCAGGGTAGCCGCACAACAGTTGATACCCAAACACTCTGTAATATCCGCAATAATACAAATATCACAATTAAATTGGCAAAGTTGTCATTATGAATAGACTACATACAAGAAATAAAACGTCAACTAAGCGACACACAGGTATACCAGCTATTATCACAAGATCCTGCACCCCTTTTTTCCGAAAAAATAAAAGCCATGGTTATTACACACTTACAAAGGGGCACCATTGACCAAAAAACTCATGACTCTCTAATTTAAAAAAAAACCCATCACTACCGTAATCTGTGTTTTGCCAAAAATTCATAAGAGTCTCAACAATCCCCATGGAAGATCAATCGTGGCCTTCACGGACTTACCGTTGTCTCCTTTAGCTAAATATCTCGAGAAAATTCTCACTCCATTGACCAACCAGGCTGGATCTTTTTACTTGATACAGGAGCTTTCCTTAACATGGTAACTGATCTTCACAAAATCGATTTTTATGCGTTCCTAGTGACACTTGATGTGAAGAGTCTCAATACGATCATTCCACACAACAAGTTTATTGAAACAATGAGCTGACTTCTAAATAAATCCTCTTTAGAGTCATACATCATAGACCTGTTCATTGATCTTCTCTCACTTGTTTTATGTGAGAATAACTTCTTGTTTGAAGACTCTTTCTATCTGCAGACTCAGGGAACCGATATGGGGTCCAACATGTCTAATTCTGAAGAAACTATAATCTATGAAAATCTACTTTTTAAGACACACTGTTGATTTTGTAAGCGTTATATAGATGACATTTTTTGTGTATGGGAGAGGCCTCTTGAGAGCCTACATCAGTTTATTCACCTAATTAACAATTCTGGGCCAGACTTGGAGTCAACTAAGATCAACTTTCTTGACACACTCATTACCAATAATTCTAATGATGCTTTAACATCAGATCTCTTTGTTAAAACGACAGATCTCTATACCTTTTGCATAAAGCCAACATCCACGTGCCACTAAATTAGCCATTCCTATTTCACAATTTTAGAGAGTTAAAATAATCATCTCTGACACCACAACTTGTGAAACACATCTACAAGAAAGATTTTGTGAGAAAGGTTACCCCAAACAAATTCTAGGAAAACGTCATAACGATATTCCGAAGAATCAGTACCAGAGACCAAACTGAATTCCGTTTGTAAAAACATACCACCCTTTCATGTACAGAATGTATTAAACTATATGCAGACATTGGCAGAAATTATGCATGGGGTGTTCTGCTTTACAGGAATTCCTCCAGCCGTTTTTACCTTGCTTCCGACACCCACCAAATTTGAAGAATCAATTGGTAAAGGCCGAATTGGAACCCTCTAGGGCTCCCTATCAAAGAATTCTAGGTACAACAAAAAATGTAACATACGATAATCAAAAGAGCGATTCCTTCTGTCATTCTCACACAGGCAAATGGTTTAAGATTAAGGATTACTTTACCTGCGATTCAAGGAATGTAATTTACATTATCAAGTGTCCACTCGGTCTCTTGTATGTTGGTGAATCTACGCAACATATAAGAGACTGCATCTCAAAACATAAGTCCACTATCAGGACTAAAAATCTCCCATTACCCTTACCACAACACTTAGTTTCAGCTGGCCACAATATTGCTTAAATCCGATTTCAGATAGCCGAGTGAGTGAACGCAGGGCCGGAGTCAGCACCCGGCATACCCAGGCAAGTGCCGGGGCCATGAACAGCTGGGGGGGCCCACTGGCCATGAGTGACAGGCAGCCCTGACAGCCAGGCACACATTAGGGACAGACAGCCCTGTGAACAGGGGGCACATCAGGTAGATGCAGCAAGGCGCTGAGTGCTCCGCTGAGCTCCCAGTGCACATGGCTAATTTGCATGCGATACAGATTAGCCATGTGCAAGCTCCAGGGAGCAGGGGAGCTTCCTCCTTCACCTACTGTAGCAGAGTGATGAGTCATCACCCTGAGACCTCATACACTGCTGCAGGAAGGAGGAAGCTCCACAGCCCCGGGAGCTGCTGCTTTATGGATGTGGTGGGGAAGACTCTGAGGAGGACACAGCCCTGGGGGAGCGGATGGAAGGGGAGTATGATCAGTTTGTTTTTTTTTAACTGAGAGCAGCAGCAGTAACAACAGTACTCCTTACCATTGTTAAGGAAGTAGTAGGGGTTGTTGGTTCATGCAGCACAAATGTGTATGGGTCTAACCTGACATTACAAGTGTTTTACCATTTACTGATGTTGGTACTGATGATGAATTTCTGTACTGATGAGGATTGTGATGCTGTTTTTCTATAGTGATGGGGTTATATGGATGGGGGTTCTAGTTATGTATTTTTGTATCTCTGGTGGTTCTAATGATTGATGAAATTTGTTACTGATGAGGCCTTTGGTGATGTATTTCTGTACCTCTGGTGGGTCTGGTGTATTTCTGCACTGATGAGGCTTTTGACATTGTGTTTCTGTACTGATAGGAGCTATATGGATGCATTTTTGTACCTCTGGTGGGTCTGCTGGTGTATTTATGTACTGATGAGGGTTGTGATGCTGTGTTTCTGTACTGATGGAGGTTATATGGATGTATTTCTGTACCTCTGGTCGGTCTGGTGATGCAGTTTTGTGCTATTATTGATTCTGATCCTGTACACATGTAACAATCTATAACCTGTATGATTATGTGATACATGGCTACGTTCATAAAGTGTTGTGCCCTCACAATTTAAGGGTTCTATGTTTTTATTTGTTAGAAGCATTAAAGAGGTTGTCCCATATTTGTGATAAGTCTGCAGTCACTCCATGTGTCCCTCTATGTGACTGCAGACTTCTGAATTCTCACAGAGCACACACTGCATACTGTCAGGATTCTCTGATGCTGGAGGTGAGAGATCATGAAACTTAAGTATGCGATTTACATACATGCAGTCACGTACTGAGTAGACATGAAGAATTGCATTCATGTGCTCACACGACCGTCCAATATTCTATTAACACAAGAGAATCCTGACAGTATGCAGACCACGCGCTGCGAGAATTCCGAGGCCCTCAGTCACGTAGAGGGACTACAGACTTATCTCACACCTGGACGAGCCCTTTAAGTCAAACATTAAGCCCTGTAGCCCAATCCTAACAGCATGTAATATACTTTGTTTTTCATTGAACATTAAGAGAATTAGGTTTTGCATCTCGTCGGTACATGGCTGTAAGTGTGCAAATCGTATATGAATGATCGGTCACATGACGACTACTCAGACCGCTTGGGGGAGAGGGGAGGCGCCAAACTGAAGTCTTGCCCCGGGTGCCAGAGAACCTAGATAAACCTCTGGCTAGGGCATTCGGTTACCCGTTCTATTCTTGGCCCCTTTCTCTTCTGGGTCACCAGGTTGAGGTGCCCTCCCTGTTAGCTTCTCTCTGCTGTTCTGTAGGTTTCCAGCTCTTCTTCATCTGCTGCTCTGATCTTTTGCAGCTCCCTTCTGACTGAACTCTTCACACTCTTGTTCCTGCTGTTCTAACTCCTTGCTGCTTTCCCCACTGCAACAATTGGCAATACATTTGGCAAAAAGTCGGCAGGATACGCGGAAGGATTCAGTAATTTTTTATATAGTGTGATATTGCATAAAACATGCCTCTTTTTAGGAAAAAAGTGGTTGTGAGTGAGTCTATTAAGACTCCAGGGTGGGAGTAAACTCCATATCATATTTTGGCGATTAAGTGGTCGCACAGTGTTGGTTCAAGTGAACTATGGGACAAATGTTTGCAGGATCCAGAGCCTGCTGATGTGGTAGAATGCTTGCAGAAAGTAAAAGTAGAAAAAGGGAAAGAATTGTGTGCTGTTGGTAGGAGTGGCTGGATCCTGCTATCTGCATATAGAAAACAGCATGAGGAAAAGCAAAGAATGTTAACTAAAGTGCAGGAATTGGAAATGCAACTGTGTGAGGCCCAGAATGCATTGGTTGTACCACAGGGTCAGAATAAGTTAGTAATGGACAAATGTGTTGGAACTCAACATGATGCCGAACAGACTGCTGTATGTGTAAAACAGTATAAGTGCAGAAAGAAGAGGGGGAAGGTGAACAAGAGGAAAACTTTGGCCATAGCCAAAGAAGAAATGGAGTGGAACACAGATCAGTGGGATAGTGATGCACAGGAGTCAACTGACTCCAAAACTGTCACTGACCCAGAACAGGGAGATGATGATTCTCTTCTTCACCCATTAAAAGCTGATCGCATATGCCAGAGACAGCTTGTAGAGACAGCTACAGGGAAGCAAAACCAGAATGAGCTAGAAGATTGCAGTGTGTCCAAAACGGTCACCGACGCAGAACAGAGTGATGATCATTTTAATGGGGAGATGGAGATGGATCCTCTTATTAACCCATTAAAAGATCATCATATATGCCAGAGACAGGTTGTAGAGAAAGCTACAGGGAATGAGGTAGACGATTGTAGTGTGTCTAATACATTTGAGTTGCAACGTAGGAGAAATACTAGGGGTGACAAGGCCCTGGCAATGTCTAGATTCAGGCGATGTGATGATCCCATGTTGTTCTGTAGTGATTATCTGGTATTGTATAGAAATGTTTACAATCATCCAGATATGTCTCAGGATGATGCTAGTTTTCTATTTTCAATGGCAAATCATTGTAATGTAGATTATGCCACAAGAGTGTCTCTCAGAAATACTAGTTCATATGAAAGATTTGTAGAACTATTAAGTGACTGGTGTCATGAGTCAAAAGAGCAAGAGATTGTGTCTGCTGTTTATAGGCCTAGGTATTGCTTCAGATGTGGGAAGATTGGTCACATTAAACATCATTGTAATACTGAGCTAGAGAGCCGTTCATTGCACTAGAATATTGATGGTATTGAGAATGAGGGAAAACGTGCCATTAATAATACTGAATTTACAGAGACAGGTAAAAAAGTCGACTGTGCTACAACTGCACAAAAGTCACAAGTAATGCAGATCCCAAATGTTGATAAGTGTGAGACTGAGAAAGACCAAAATGTGTCATATTGTAGACTCCAAAAAGACTGTGTTGACATTCCTGTGATCTGTCTATGGGGCTGGATCATTTTACATTGGTCACCAGTCATCATTCCTGTGTTATGTATTAAAACAATACAATGTATCCAGTGAGGTTGTTTTGTTTTCCCTTCTTTGTTTTTGTCTGTCTATTTGTGGATAATCTATTAGCATATGGATAACAGATAGGATAAGGACAAAGTGCAGTATTTGACTTGTATTTTAACTTTTTCTTTGTGCTTCTTTTCAGACTGGACAAACTAGTTTTTCAGAGGAATCAGATTCAATGAATTTAGTTATATATAAAACATGTGGGTTAGAAAATGAGCTCAAAGTTAAGTTAAAATAATTGTTTGCAAACAATTAAATAAGTAATCATCCTATTGTGATGAACCTAAAAGTTCTGGTTTAGGCTGGGGTCACAGTTGCCATGCATTTTTTTAAGTGATTTAACAAAACTCATGCTTTTTTTCATGTCAGCATGAGTTTTGTAAGGTGTGTGATGGCTCCCTGCGTTTTTGGGTGCGTTTTTGAATCTGCACCTAAAAATAGTGCTTGTAGTATTTTTTTGAGCGTTTTGAAAAACGCATGCGTTTTTGTAGAAAACGCATGCGTTTTTATAACATGGGTTCCTATGGGAAACGCATGCAAAAACGCATGTACAGTTAGTACCTTTTAGTGCCATTCAAAAACGCATGCATTTCCCATAGGAGCCCATGTTAACAAAAACGCATGCGTTTCCGGAAACGCATGCGTTTTTGTTAACATGGGCTCCTATGGAAAACGCATGCGTTTTTGAATGGCACTAAAAGGTACTAACTGTACATGCGTTTTTGCATGCGTTTCCCATAGGAACCCATGTTATAAAAACGCATGCGTTTTCTACAAAAACGCATGCGTTTTCTACAGAAACGCATGCGTTTTTGGATATGCTCCAAAAACGCATGGGACAGTCACACATGCTTTTTGGCTATTAGGGCATGCGTTTTTTAACATGGGGGCCTATGGGTGCGTTTTTTACATGCGTTTTTGAAAACGCAGGTCTCCAAAAATGCATGTGAAAAATGGTACTGTGACCCCAGCCTAAGGCTGGGTTCACACTGCGGCAGCGTCCGGTCCGGGGCTGTCAGGAGTGACAGCCTGGACCGGAGTTTTGCTGCATAGAATATCATCGGGCTGCACGGAGCTGGATCGCGCCGGGTGGTAATTATCTGCTATCCGGCTGCTGTGTCGCCGGATGAATCCTGCAGAAGTGGGGATTTGTCTGCTGATTCCAAAAACGTTGCATGCACCGTTTTTGGAGTCGGCAGACAAATCCCCACTTCTGCAGGATTCATCCGGCGAGCTGGCAGCCGGATAGCAGATAATTACCACCCGCCGCGATCCAGCTCCGTGCAGCCCGATGATATTCTATGCAGAAAAACTCCGGTCCAGGCTGTCACTCCTGACAGCCCCGGACCGGACGCCGCCGCAGTCTGAAGGCACCCTTAGTTTTATGTATGTTCTTAATCTTTATTTTCAATCAGGAGCACAATAGGTTTGTAAACCCCATTTGTAAGTGCATCTTGATAATTTAAGTTTGATATTTCAAAGTGTTGAGGTAATGTGATGGATCAGAATTATCCATGAGAAATGTATGAATATTGACTAATGTTACATGTCAATAATACAGAAAGAAGATAGAATAGCTCAGTGTATTTCTTTGGTGAAATCAATTAGGTGTCCTGAATCTGCTCAAGCCATTTCTCAAGTAGCAGTCAGTGTGATCTCAGAGAATAATATGTGTTTTTATTTCCCTTTAGATCAAAATCTGATCTGTAAGGCTGCCTTCAGATTTGCAGATGCCTCCGCAGCGTTTTGCGGAGGCATCTGCAAGCATCTGCATGCAGACGGCAGCCCCTATGTTTATAATGGAGCGCACGGCGGTCTGCAGATGCTATCTTTTTTATTTTTCTGTCATTATAGCCATATGAGGGTTTGTACGAGTTGTACTTTTGAACAGAGTTGAGCTTTTCTTGAACATGTTCGGCAATTTCAAATTTGGCAATGTACATTTGGCACCTCAAACTCCAACAATTTTGTTCAGTAAGGCTAGGGTCACACTTGCGTTTTTAATTTCAAATCCTGATCCGGTTTTGAGCTTTCAAAAAGCTCAAAACCGGAGCAGGAAACGCTCTTCATAGGAGCCCATAGCAGCGGAGCGCCATAGATCTACTGTAAAAGCCTACAGGACCTCGGACAGCGCACATACTATACGTACATTACATATAGTATGCGCACCGCTGTCAGTGGAGCAGGCGGCTTCATTCAGAAAATTGTACAGAGCTGCCAGGAGCCGCCTTACTGTACAGGAGTAATTAACCCATTACATGAGTGGGTAGCATGTCTATAGGCACCCCCTATAGACACGATGGGCAGAATTATTATTAATATTTAAGCTTTTATTACAGTTTAAACACTTTGCTCATCCCTGCGGCAGCAGGATGAGCAAACTGTACGGTAATGGATTACACATCCGGAGCAATCCGGTTACCGGATTGCTGCTTCTGCCACACATTTTGCTTGCAAAATGTGTGGGAAGCCAATTGGGTTCACCACATCCGGATCTGGATGCAGTGAACGCAATTCTATTAACAAATGTGAGCCTAACCTAATTGTTCAGATCTGTGTGTGTAGCTTAGGCTGCTTTCACACTGACTATTTGCAAATCCGTATGTATCCTTGAATTTTAATGAACCACATGGACAGGCACGGATCTGTGCAGATTATGCCAACGAATGTCCAAGGACCTTTTTTTAACGGATCCATCATCAGTTAGGAGAGATAGGGGTGGGAGGAGCTGTACCTTGCTTCTGAGCATGATCAGAACAACAAATTGGATCTGTTTCACAGATCTGTTTGTTTTTTTCACGGATCCTTACGGATCCGTCTTCTAGAGGTGAATAGGCAGATTCTTTGGATTACTTTCATGGGATTTCCTAGAGCAAGCCTGCGTAAATACCACCTAAAAAATACATTATATGAAGGAACCCTTAAAAAGACATGCTTGCTTTCTCCCAAAAACAGGACATAAATACAATATCACAAAGAGCCTTATGGTGGGTTTACACACACCAATCATTGTATCCAATCTCTGAACCAATCTCTGGTTGCAGTGAAATCATGGACAGATTGCTCCATGTTGTACACAGCCACAAAATGGAACTATGTGTCCATGATTTCACTGCAACCAGAGATTGGTTCAGAGATTGGATACAATGATTGGTGTGTGTAAACCCACCATTAGGACTGGTGTGGCACTGTCTATGGAACAAAGCAGCCATGTTTTTCCAATCCTGTACAACTCCTTTAAGGTACATTTACACGCGTCAACTTTTCTAGGAATTTCACTGTCAACTTACTGGTTGCAGTGAAATCATGGAGACATTGTTCCATTTGTACACAGCAACAAGATAGAACAATGAGGCCATGATTTCACTACAAACAGTAAGTTGCCAGTGAAATTCCTAGAAAAGTTGCCGCATGTAAAGGTACCCTTAAAGTGTTAGTTTTCCACTTTTGCATCAATACTGATTCTTAAGATAGGTGATCAATATCAGATTGGCAGAGGTTTATCATCCGGCACCCCTAATGATCAGCTGTTCTAATTTAGCCGAAGCTAATGCAGAGTAGTCGTGGAGCTTTAGGAAGGCCAGAGGTGTTGTTATCACTCAAGAGATAACTTATGTTTTGCGTCTGCATTAAGAAACTGCATATTCCATAGTGTATACATGGCCCTCTTCTGGTTAAAGGCAGATGCTGCTCCCTAAACCCTATTAGCCAAACAAGGTTATTGATAGTGGGTGTTGCTTGTGGATGGGGCATAGTCAATAAAAGGGGTTGTATCATGTAAAGGTGGGGTCTCACGTGGCGATTCTGGCCGGCGATGTCGGAAGCGATGTGCAGGTGCACGCTCGCTTCCGACATCGCAGGCCAGCTGTCACACGGCACGACGTTGCCGGTGACGCGGTGGTGATGTGGGCGGAGCCATCGCTTGCTGGGCTGGGCTCAGCCCAGCGAGCGATCCTCAGCAACGCTGCGATATAGGCTGGATCGCGCCACCAACAGTGTCAGACGGCGCGATCCAGCCTAATCGCTGGTCACAGGTTGACAGGTTTATGAACATGTTCATAAACCTGTCAACCTGCAACCAGCGATAATTTGCAGTTGCGTCGCGCTGTCACACAGCGCGACGCACTTGTGATATCGCCCGCGACATCGCTGTTACGTCACTTTTCGGCGATGTCGCGGGCGACATCGCCACGTGTGACCCCACCTTAAGACGAGAGGAAAGTTCCCCAGTAGGAGATAGTATCCGGAATCTAAGCCCCCCTTTAAATTGTTCAGGCCCTAAAGTTTACCCCAGGATACGGCCCATCATTTAGATCATGGAACAAAACCTCAGCCAAGCACGTTTCTTCAGTGTTGATGATTGACACCTGCCCCTGGCGGATACCCGAACAGCGGCTGTCCTCTCCGGTGTCGGTTCGATGGACCCCAAGCAGTGGTCCGAAGATAGTGCAGTGTAGGAATACTGTCTGGTGGTTCCCTGTTGGTTCTATGGATTTATCCCCATAATTAGGGTAGGGATAGAATTGACCAAAATACTCTTTGAATTCATGGCGTGCATCAATGATGCTTAAGGGCTTGAGTATGAAGGTAACAGGCCGAGGGGAGCAGCCTGCAGGCAATGTGTCAATGTAAAAAGCCCACCCCCAACTCACACATTCAACAGTTATAGTAAAGAAGCCTTAAAATTGTTTATTGACTCTGTGATTTGTCCTTTAATGAACCGATACCAAAGAACTAAACTGTTATACTGAGTTGCCAGCTGGATCAGGAGCTGCTGTGTTGGGTTTGCACCGCACCTTGGCCCTGCCTCACTGCTGACTACATCAGGCCTCTGGTGCCCAGCACCTCTACAGAACTAAGCAGCACAGCGCCATCAACTGTGTAGTGGCTGCTGCTGGGTATTACACATCCTCACCTCCTCACCTATTCAGATGAATAAGGACAGATCTGCAGTACCTGGAAGGGGCCACTACCTCTACCTAGACAACTCTGTTCAGCTTTAGGGTGGAGGCACACTGGTGTGAGAATCGCGCTAGTGCAATACGAGAAAAACTCAAATTTCACTCGGACCAGTATTACTAAATGTTTCTGGTCATATTCTGACAGAAGAGATAGGCTCCTCAGTCACCAGCCTGGCGCCAAGGGTCCCAGACAGTGCTCCAGCCTCCACCATCCCATCTGTAATGCTGCTGGCTGGGGGTCCTATAGTGCAGCATGTAGTGTGAGGTGAATGTCACACTGGAGATGCTGCCTCTACTACTGCCCCCAGTATGGTGCCCTCAGGGAGCTCCCACAGGGCATCACAGGCCTTAGTATGAAGCAAACTCCGTGGGAGCACCTGGAGGGCACCATACTGGGGCAGTGAGATCCTCACTTCACGGGGTCCCATGATTTCTATGTACAATTCCTGACTGGGCCCCATGATCTTTATGTACACCTCTGATGGGGCCCCATGATCTCTATGTACGGTACGCCGCTGACTGGGCCCCATGATCTCTACGCTGCTGACTGGGCCCCATGATTTTTATGCACGCCCCTGAGTGGGCCCCATGATCTCTATGTACGCCTCTGATGGGGCCCCATGATCTCTATATACGGTACGCCGCTGACTGGGCCCCATGATTTTTATACACGCCCCTGACTGTGCCCCATGATCTCTATGTACGCCTCTGATGGGGCCCCATGATCTTTATGCACACCCCTGAGTGGGCCCCATGATCTTTATGTACGCCCCTTATAGGGACCCATGTCCGCCTCTTTAATATTTATGTGGCCCTCGCCTCCACTTGGCAGTAGTAGAAGCAGCATCTCCATAGTGTGGCATTCACACTACATGCTGCACTGTACAGGGTTCCAAGCCAGCAGCAGGATGGATGAGGAGGTAACTGTCTGGGACTCTTGGCTGGAGCTGGCAAGACATACTACTTGGTAATGGGCATGATTATTATGCCCATTGGCCAGCATGTCATGCCAGCCTGGGGTGGTCCTATCATGCATGCCCATTGCCCAGTATGTCCTACCAGCATCTGTGGTACTATCATGCCCACCCAGCATGTCCTGACAGCCACTGGTGGTAGTACTAGCATGATAGTACCACAGAGGCTGGCAGTACATACTGGGCAATGGGCATAATAGTGCCACAAAGTCTGGGAGGACATATTAGGCAATGGGCATGATAGTACCACCAGTAGACTGACTAGGCAGTCTCCAGGGCTCTGTCTCCCCTCCTCGCTGCTGTTTGGCTAGGTTAACATTGCGTTTATGCTGTGCGTTACAACAGATCCATTGGAAATCAGCACAAACGCAATGTACAGTAGACTTGCATTGCAAAAATGCATACTAACGCTTCCAAAAATAGGCATGCGTTTAAAAGTATGTATTATTTGCAATGCACAGGAAAACACGGTCGGCGGGTGGAGGCCAGCTGACCGCTTCTCTCACAGCTGTGTTCTAGTATCATTCTGTGCCTGCTCATCTGTCAGCAGACATATTTGTCTGATGGCAAAGATGTAGCAGAGCTAAAGACAGAAGACCTGTGGATTACGTCGGAGCGAGGATTTTTTTTTATTAAAGATTTTTTTCTCTGTGTTGTTTTTTTTCTGTTTACTAGAAATTCATGGTGGCAATGTCTAGTTTGGCGTGACACCATGAATTTCAGGCTTAGTACCAGTTGATAATACAAAGCTGGTACTAATCCCATTATTACCCAGCGTGCCACCCCTCTCCAGGGCCACTGGAAGAGCTGGATAATGCACCTGGAAATGGTGCTACTATGAATGTGCCAATTCCAGGGGTGGCTGTGGGCTGCTGTTTTCAGCGTGGGGGGCCCAGAATGCTTGGGCCTTACTGAGCCGCCTGGGGCAGTGGGGACTCTGGTATCTGGGCCCTCACTGTAGTTGAGGGATGTCACTGGTGGCCTGTCCGGACCCATGGCCCCGGGGACCGAACTTAAAGAAGGAGGATATATACAGGGAATAGAGTTTATGAATAGTTCATGTGACGCCACCCGCAGCTTCTGGTGATTGAGCACCAGCGCCGCTTCAGACCTCCGGAGGGTGGTGGTATAGCGGCTAAGGTGGCACAGCTCCCTGCAGGTGGAGATGATCCTCTGGGACAGGGATGTACCGGTGATGATGAAGGTGCTGAGAATGGATGGATGGAGCACGGTGTAGCGGAGAGACAAAGACACGGAGGCTCGTTCACTCTACCCCGATACTTTACTGGAACGATGCAGGTGATGATACAGTTCACAGCAGAAACAGTTTTAGGACGAAGTAGCTGGCTAGGTAGTCACAACGGGCTGCAAAGTCTCTGGGAGTCTGCTGTGGAATGCCTGCTTGGATCTACCATGTGTCCCACTGCCAGTGCCTGTCTTGAGGTAGCCCGCTTAATACTAGGCCTGTTGAGATCCCAGCTCCTATTCTCCTTCTCTCTCCCTCCTGCTCTGGGACTCGACCCTGGTCGGTGATCCTGGTGTGACTATTCCTCCGATAGGGTGTCGGGGCAGGTAAACGGGCCACGACCTCCGGTGTTCTTGGTGAAGGGTTAAACTCCCTCCCCGTCTTTGGAACTGGTGCTCTGGTAAAGTAGACCAGGGTTCCCTCCTGAGTATGGGCGCTCGGAGGGGTTCCCTCCTTCCGTCTGGGCTGCCAGTTTTCTCGCTCCAGGCCCTCTCCCTGGGAGTCCTCCTTTCCTCACTCGGAGGCTCACTGTCCTCCATCTTTCCTCAGTGCTGACTGAACTCACTCTGTCTCCTCCCTCCTCCCCTAATTCTCCTCCTAGGGACTAACTCCACCTAGGCTCGAATGTGGGAGCGCTAGGATGGGAGCCTCTCAAAGGACATTTGCATTCCATTGTGACAGGGGTTACTGCACACTCATTTATGGGAGCAGTACCCCAATTGTGACACCTGACCAGGTGGGGCGCCACATTACCATGCTGAGAATCCCAGCCCCCAGCTGCCTGATTTCACTTGGCTGGCAATCAAAATATGGCGGGAACCCACATATTTTTTTCTTTTTAATTTTTTTTTAATAATTAAAAAAAAACAAAAAAAATTGGGCTTTCCTGACTTTTGATCACCAGCCAAGGTAAAGCCAGGCAGTTGGGGGTGGCAGGCTGTAGCTGTCCACTTTATCTGCGGTGAGAATCAAAAATTCTGTTGAGCGCTACATCATGTTTTTAAAAATTATTTCTTTTCACATTTCTATGTGACAGACCCAACAGCCAATCACAGATGCGGTCAAAGAGTATGGGCATCTGTAATTGGCTGTTCGAGTAATCTACAATCAGCCCATATATTCTTGTATGGTACTATGTATGGGCTGCTTTCAGGTTACTCAAGCAGCCAATCACAGATGCCCATTCTCTGTGTCAGTGTCTGTGATTAGCTGTTGGGCCTGTCACACATATAGAAGTGTGAAAAAAAAATTATCAAAAAAAATTACATAGCGCTCTTTGCTTCTAAGCGCAGATAAAGCAGACAGCTACAGGCTGCCACCCCCAGCTGCCTGGCTTTACCTTGGCTGGCAATCAAAAGACAGAGAAGCCTAACATTTGTTTTAAACTAATTTAAAATATTTAAAAGAAATATGTGTGGGCTCCCGCCATATGTTGATCGCCAGCCATCAAAAATAAGGCAGCTGGGGGCTGGGATTCTCTGCATCGTAAGGCCCAAGGCCCATTCATCATAGCACCATTTCCAGGTGCTTTACCCAGCACTTCCAGCGGCCCTAGTGGTGAGTGACACCCTGGGTAATAATAGGGTTAGTACCAGGACAGCTTTGTATTATCAGCTAGTACTAAGCCCCAAATTCATGGTGTCACACCAAATTAGACATGGCCACCATATATTTCTAGTAAACAGGAAAAAAACACAGGACATTTTTTTTTAATTAAAAATACAACACTAAACACATTTAGGGACTCCAACCTTCTCGCTCCGATGTAATCCACGGGTCTTCTGTCTTCAGCTCTGCTACATCTTTGCCATCAGACAAATATGTCTGCTGACAGAGATGAGCAGGCACAGGATGACACTGGAGCACTGTTACTGTGTAGTGTGGTGCTATGTTGCTTTTTTTTGTCATTTCATGTAGTATAGAAATCTTGGGAAAAGTGTGGATTGTGCTTTGGAAGTGATCAGTCATAGCTAACTATGTTATTTTCTGCAGAGATAAGTCCTGCATAGAAGACATGATAGCAGTCTGCCACAGATAAAGAACATCACCTAGAGACATCAGTGGTGAATATGTGTATTACCTATACACACACACACTGACACTATACACAGAGCTCCTGTGTATAAGGTCACTGTTAATGACAGTATAACCTGTACACTATATACAGAACTCCTGTGTATAATGTCACTGGTGATCACTGTATAACCTTTACACTGACCCAATATACAGAGCTTTTTTACATGTTTATTGTTTTAGTATTATTTGTCATTATATGGTGGCATTATGTGCTTTGGTCATGACATGACAATATTTTTCCCTTGTATGTGGTATTATCCGGTCACTATGTGGTGGTAATATGTGGTGTCATGGTGTGGAAGTATTTATACCTTGTATGTGGTAGCATTTGATCATTATGTGGTGGTATTATATGCTTTGGGCATTGTGTGGCGGTATTTGTGCCTTGTATGTGGCATTATTTGCGCACTGTGTGGTGGTAATATGTGATCTGGTCATGGTGTGGTAGTATTTCTGCCTTCTATCTAGTATTATTGGTCTTGGTAGAGTGGATTGTGGTCGGTCATTTGTTTTATCTGATATCAATAAGGGGAAACTTCTTTATTTCCAATAGATATTAAATACTTGGATGTTAAACCCCTCCTGTCCTGTGACACAGTAGCAGAGATGCAGATACAGAGGTTGTTGAGCATTTGGTGAGATTTTCACCTCAGTATTTATAAGACAAAACCAGGAGTGGGTAAGTAATGCATAAAACAATTATCTCTCATTGCTCCACTTTTGGTTTTGTCTTACAAATACTGAGGTAAAAAAATAAAATTCTCAAAGTGCCACATTTCTCTGATGGTGCGGATTCCACCAACAAATAAGTGATCACCTTCCTAACCTGCAGATCGCTGATAACTTGTTTTCACCAAAAAAATCCCTTTAATGCAAACTACAGTAATTGTATATTGCAGTAATGGTGAGTGCACAGTGATGTGTGGGAGTCGCCTCACAGTCCACGCTCCACTATAATGGGTATAATGGCTAACAGGTATTTGCAAATAGCTGAAGGGTGGGTGGGCCTGGGTGGGCCCCTGGAGTCAATTTCCCTGGTGGGCCTCAGATACCCCAGCCCGGTGCTGGGCAAGTGCTGCAGAGCTACAGATTGTCTACAGATTGTCAGCTCCTATTCCCAGGTGTGGATTGGCCACTGGGACAAGATCCTTTCTGTAGAAAACTCCGGGGACTGTCACACAGTATTGGGAACAGCAGGACAACCAGCAATACAGGGTCGTCCATATTGTACTTTGGCTCGTGGCTGATAACTTCTGCTATTAATAAAATAAAGCTTAATAAAATTGTATCTGCTATCAGAGCCGCCCGTCATGCCCGGGACCGATCGGCCTCTGCCAGGTGCTGAATCTTCCTATCGGCCCCATTATTTTCCTAATTCAGCAGCTTTACATTTTCCAGTCCAATGTTCTCCCCAAAAATATTAATGAGCGTTTCTAAGATTCAGATGATTTTCCTCTATAGTTAATAATTACATTTGGGAGAATCCATCATTAGATTACTGTAGGATTATTTTATGTGACTTATTTTGGCTTTCCCACCACTTCATTATTAATTAGACTGTTCATCCTGAGCTGTCTGGTTCTTGGATACAGTGAGGACTGAAGTAGGATTTGGGGTATTTATATGTCATTTAGGGTCTGTGTTACCGCCCCGTGGGCACTACAATGCCTGTAATGATTGGATGAGAATTTGTGTGAGGTCATTCAAAAGGGAAGGAACATATTAAAAGGGAATGTCCACAAAATACATTTTTGCCCCCTATCCAAAGGGCTCAGACTGCCTTAAAAAAATGAAGATAGTAACATTCACTTGACAACCATTCTTCCCCCAAGATCCTGTTCTGATCCTTATCAGATCTCTACACCCGATCCCTTCTGATTGCTCTAAAAAAAGGCGGGAAGTGTCGTCTCAGCCAATCAGAGGCCACAGCAGGGACCTCCTCAGTCAGTGATTGGCTGAGCAGGCTTAGTCTGCCTTTTTCATTGTGTCAAGGACAGAAACAAAAAGTGGAGATCACCCCAGGTCCCCCCTATTGGAAGAACGAGGGTCCGTAGAGTGACAGTAACACTGTTCCTTCCACAAAGTTGAATAGATTTACACTCACACATTCGCCTCCTCTCCAATTCTCTCCAATCCCGCCACCACCAATGCATTGATTTGCCATGAAGGCCAAACGTGGGGATATCTTGGTAATGTTTACATATGATCTTATGCCATATTAATTGGGACAGGATGGGCGATAACGTCCTGATCAGGGGGCGCTCCACACTGGGCGGCAGATCAGAAAGGTTTTATCATGGATGAGGCACTTTAGTCCTATTACAAGATGAAGCCAACAGTCAGATGACTGACCACCATTCAATCTCTATAGGGCTGCTGGAAAAAAATGAGCATAGTGCTCAGCGCCCACATAGGGAATGAATGGAACGGTGGTCGAGCATGAGCAGTGATTAGAAATAGTCCTCTGTTTTGCCAATCAGTCCTGGTGGTCAGATTTGGATAGGAGATACCAAATTAATGCAACCAGCATCTCTGACATCAACCTATGTGACAACCTCAATATTGAGGTACCAGTGTCACACTAATAAGGAGTACGGACAAACCATAATATACGTAACCACCAAAAGAACATAACGGTCAGACGTCCATTTCTGCAATTCAATAATAGTTTTTATTGGTCACATCTGGGTTTTTTATAGGAAGTTAAAAAGTGCAAGTGCAGTACATTTTACATACAGGTCGATATAGCAGCTTTTTTTATATGTCTAAAATAAGACAATTACGAAGCATACAGATGTACAAAAAATTATATACATAATTCTGTATTTAAGAGATATTTATACCCTTGTCTGTTAGTTGACCTACAAGAAATCCAGATCTCTATATGGAGTACACACTACAGCTTACATCTCTAAGCATTGTACATTTAAGCCAGGGGACTTAAACACGCGGCCCGGGGGGCTTAAAAGTGCGGCATGCGGCACTGTGGACAACGTAAGGATGCAGGGATCCACTGTGCAGGGGGCCGCCACGGTGCGCTGTATAAAGAGCTGCCGCGGTGCAGTGTGCTGGAGACTGCGGCTTTATTATCACTTCCTGCAGCCGCTACGACAAGCTCCAAGCCTCCTTCCCTCAGCTACATCAATATAAGCTGTCGTGCCAATCAGATCACAGACTTGCAAGTGATGTCGGCCAATCAGAAATCTCAAGTGACGTCATACGCCAATGTCACTTGTGGGTCTGTGATCTGATTGGCCTGCCAGATTCCATTGATGTACTGTAGCTGTGGGAAGGAGACTTGGAGCTTGTCATAATAAGTGATAATAAAGCCACAGTCCCCAGCACACTGCGCCGTGGTGCTCCTTTACACAACGCACCATGGCGGTCCCTTACACAGTGCACTGTGGCGGCCCCCTGTCAGTGGATCCCAGTATCGTTAAAGTGTGTGTGTGACAGAGAGAGAGAGTGTGACTGTGTGTATGAGAGTGTGTGTGTATATGAGTGTGTATGTGAGTGTGTATGAGAAAGTGTGTGTGTATGGGAGTGTGTATGACAAAGTGTGTGTGTGTGTGTATGTGATTGTGTATGAAAGTGTGTATAAGAGTGTGTATGTGTGTGTATGAGAGTGTGTGTATATGAGTGTGTGTGTGTGTGTGTGTGTGTGCATGAGAGTGTGTATGTGAGTGTGTATGAGAAAGTGTGTGTGTATGAGTACGAGAGTATGTGTATATGAGTGTGTATAAGAAAGTGTGTGTGTATGAGAGTGTATGTGAATATGAGTGTGTATGTATGAGTGTGTGTATGAGTGTGTGTATGAGAGTGTGTATGTGAGTATGTATGAGAAAGTGTGTGTATATGAGTGTGTGTATATGAGTGTGTATGAGTATGTATGAGTGTGTGTGTATATGAGTGTGTATGAGAGTCTGTGTATGAGTGTGTGTAAAAGTGTGTGTATGTGAGTGTGTAAGAGTATGTGAGTGTGTATGAGAAAGTGTGTGTATGAGTGAGTGTGTGTGTGTGTGTGTGTGTGTGTGTGTGTGTGTATGAGAGAGTGTGTGTATGAGAGAGTGAGTGGGTGTATAAGAGTGGGTGTATATGAGTGTGTGTGTGAGAGTGTCTATGTGTGTATGAGTGTGTGTATGAGTGTGTATGTCAGCGTGTATGTATGAGCATGTGTGTTTAAGTGTATGAGAGGCTGTGTGTATGAGTGTGTGTATAAGAGTAGGTGTATATGAGTGTGCGTGTGTATCTGTGTGTATGAGAGTGTGTGTATGTGTGTGTCAGTGTGTATATGCGTGTATGAGAGTGTGTGTATGAGCATGTGTGTGTATGAGCATATGTGTGTGTGAGTGTGTATGGGAGACTGTGTGTGTGTGTGTACGCAAAAAGAAGAGAGACCAGGTTGGGACATCACTACAACGTTGCATCAGCATGGTGACATTACTACAAGAGGACCAGGATGAGGACATTACTACAAGAAGAGGACCAGGATGGGGGCATTACTACAATAGCAGGACCAAAATGGTGACATTACTATAAGATTGGGATGGGACATTACTACAAGAAGGACCATAATGGGGGACATTAATATAGGATGGGGACCAGTATGAGGACATTATTACAAGAAGGGGACCAGGATTACCACAAGGGAAGACCAGATGAGAACATTACACAAGATGAGGACCAGGATGGGGACATTACTACAAGAAGGGAACCACGGTGGGGACGTTACTAAATGAGATCAGGATTTGATCATTACTACAGTGAGCAAAAAATTCTGGAATTACTAAAAATGTCACTTAGTAATGCGGCCCCCTGATATCAATTTTTATCTATGTGCGGCCCACCAACCAAACCGAGTTTGAGACCCCTGATCTAAGCATTGTACATCTTATCATATGCATTACAGGTTATAGTCAAGTCACAGTGCCAATTAATCCTACTACAATTGTAGTTACAGCTGTATATATTTCTCAATCACAAGTATTATGTAGTGGCTATATTCATGTACGGTCGTGCATACTATAATCAGGGCCGCACCGTCCATTGGACAAGGTGAGCCCTGTCATTCAGGCGGCAGCCGGCAGGGGGAGCGGCAGTGCAGAAGGGGGCGGCGCCTCATGCACGCAGCCTCCCCCTGTCATGGCGCCGGCCGCTCACCCCGCGCGCACCGCAGGTAAGCGGCGCGACCCGGGGGGAGGCACAGAAGGGGTGGCAGCGCTGCCCACGGCTCATCAGCACCCCCCTTCCCCCCCGGTGCCGCGGCTCAGGTGGCAGAGGGGGCGGCAGTGCTGGGCTCCACCAGCACCCCCCCCGTAATCGGTGCCGCGGCTCAGGCGGCAGAGGGGCTTGGTGCACCCCTGACTATAATTATATAGTCGAAACTGGATATCAATGGTTGAGCACATTAACATAATTTATGTTGATATTATGAATCCTGTGCTATACTAAAAAATTCTGATCTATATAGTCGCTGCGTGCACCCATATCTTATCTAGCATCGAACTACACAAAAAAAGGGCAGACATTTCTGCCATGTACAGTGTTGGCCAAAAGTACTGACACCTCTGCAATTCTGTCAGATAATACTCAGTTTCTTCCTGAAAGTGATTGCAATCACAAATTCTTTGGTATTATTATCTTCATTTAATTTGTCTTCAATGAAAAAAACACAAAAAGAATTGTCCTAAAGCCAAATTGGATATAATTCCACACCAAACATAAAAAAGGGGGTGGACAAAAGTATTGACACTGTCAGAAAAATCATGTGATGCTTCTCTAATTTGTGTAATTAACAGCACCTGTAACTTACCTGTGGCACCTAATAGGTGTTGGCAATAACTAAATCACACTTGCATCCACTTGACATGGATTAAAGTTGACTCAACCTCTGTCCTGTGTCCTTGTGTGTACCACATTGAGCATGGAGAAAAGAAAGAAGACCAAAGAACTGTCTGATGACTTGAGAAACCAAATTGTGAAGAAGCATGAGCAATCTCAAGGCTACAAGTCCATCTCCAAAGACCTGAATGTTCCTGTGTCTACCGTGCGCAATGTCATCAAGAAGTTTAAAGCCCATGGCACTGTGGCTAATCTCCCTAGATGTGGACGGAAAAGAAAAATTGACAACAGATTTCAACGCAAGATTGTGCGGATGGTGGATAAAGAACCTCGACTAACATCCAAACAAGTTCAAGCTGCCCTACAGTCCGAGGGTACAGCAGTGTCAACCCGTACTATCCATCAGCGTCTGAATGAAAAGGGACTGTATGGTAGGAGACCCAGGAAGACCCCACTTCTTACCCCGAGACATAAAAAAGCCAGGCTGGAGTTTGCCAAAACTTACCTGAGAAAGCCTAAAATGCTTTGGAAGAATGTTTCTCTCCTTTTGGGCAAAGGCATCAACATAGAGTTTACAGGAGAAAAAAAGAGGCATTCAAAGAAAAGAACACGGTACCTACAGTCAAACATGACGGAGGTTCCCTGATGTTTTGGGGTTGCTTTGCTGCCTCTGGCACTGGACTGCTTGACCGTGTGCATGGCATTATGAAGTCTGAAGACTACCAACAAATTTTGCAGCATAATGTAGGGCCCAGTGTGAGAAAGCTGGGTCTCCCTCAGAGGTCATGGGTCTTCCAGCAGGACAATGACCCAAAACACACTTCAAAAAGCACTAGAAAATGGTTTGAGAGAAAGCACTGGAGACTTCTAAGGTGGCCAGCAATGAGTCCAGACCTGAATCCCATAGAACACCTGTGGAGAGATCTAAAAATGGCAGTTTGGAGAAGGCACCCTTCAAATATTAGGGACCTGGAGCAGTTTGCCAAAGAAGAATGGACTAAAATTCCAGCAGAGCATTGTAAGAAACTCATTGATGGTTATCGGAAGCGGTTGATCGCAGTAATTTTGGCTAAAGGTTGTGCAACCAAGTATTAGGCTGAGGGTGCCAATACTTTTGTCTGGGCCATTTATGGAGTTTTGTGTGAAATGATCAATGTTTTGCTTTTTGCTTCATTCTCTTTTGTGTTTTTTCATTGAAGACAAATTAAATTAAGATAATAATACCAAAGAATTTGTGATTGCAATCATTTTCAGGAAGAAACTGAGTATTATCTGACAGAATTGCAGGGGTGTCAATACTTTTGGCCAACACTGTAATTCAATAACATGTACACAGACCTAACCACACATGGAAACCAGCTCACAAGTAAACCACAGGTACAACAACCTGTAATGGCACAGAACGTATTACTGCCTGATAATGGCGCTGCTTCACCGACCTGGCGTCCTCCCCTGACTTGACTATAACCTGTAATGCATACGATAAGATGTACAATGCTTAGATGTAAGCTGTAGTGTGTACTCCATATAGAGTCTGGATTTTTTGTAGGTCAGCTAACAGACAAGGGTATAAATAGCTCTTAAATACAGAATTATGTATATAATTTTTTGTACATCTGTATGCTTTATACTTATCTTATTTTAGACATATAAAAAAATGCTGCAATATCGACCTATATGTAAAATATACTGCACTTGCATTTTTTAACTTCCTCTAAAAAATCCTAATGTGACCAATAAAAACTATTATTGAATTTCATAAATGGACGTCTGACCGTTATGTTCTTTTTGTGCTTTTGGATAGGAGATAACTTGATTTCACCAGATAACCCCTTATAATGAATTTTGACACATTAATCAAATACTGTGATTCACTTATGAACCTATTTTATAGGCACATTCGCCATCTTGGAGCTAGTACAGTATCAGGCAGTTGTGATGACATCATAGCTCTGACTGACATCACAACTGATATAGAATGTGCAGAGATCTGCTCAGGAGACATCTTGTGCCACTTGGACCTCACAGCTGGAGGGGAAGAGTCCAGGTAGGGAGTGCTCTACTATTATGGAGTTATGGAAGCCAAAACTTCCCGCAATCAGCTGTTACTGCAGGGGGATGTCTCTGTCCCTACAGGACACATGCGGTATTACAACCTTTTTAGGGGAGAGGAGAAGGAGCAAGTGCTGCAGAGCTACAGATTGTCTACAGATTGTCAGCTCCTGTTCCCAGGTGTGGATGAGTCACTGGGACAAGATCCTTTCTGTAGAAAACAGTATTGGGGACTGCAGGACAACTGGCAATATAGGGTCGGCCATATTGTGAAGGACTGGTAGATACCATGCATTGGGCTTGTACTTTGGCTCGTGGCTGATAACTTCTGCTATTGATAAAAATAAGATTAATAAACCTGTATCTGCTGTCAGAGCCGCCCGTCATGCTCAGGACCAGTCAGCCACTGCCAGTTGCTGAATCTTCCTATTGGCCCCATTATTTTCCCAATACAGCAGCATTATATTTTCCAGTCCAGTGATTCCCTCAAAAAATATTAATGAGCGTTTCTAAGATTCAGATGATTTTCCTCTATAGTTAATAATTACATTTGGGAGGATCTATCATTACATTACTGGTATAGTTACCAAATGTAGGATTATTTTATGTGACTTTTTGGACTTTCCCACTAATTCATTATTAATTGCACTGTTCGTCCTTAGTTGTCGGGTTCTTGGATACAATGCCACAACTACAGCAAGGACTGAAATAAGATTTGAGGTATTTATGTCATTTAGGGTCTGTGATACCGCCCGTGGGCACTACAATGCCTATCATGATTGGGTGAAAACCTGTGTTTGGTCATTCAAAAGGGAAGGAACATATTAAAAGGGAATGTCCATAAAATATATTTTTTGTACCCCATCCAAAGTGCTCAGACTGCCTTAAAAATGAAGGTAGTAACATTTGGATAGGAGATAACTTGATTTCACTGGACAACCCCTTATAACAGACTTTGACACATTAATCAAATACTGTGATCCACTTATGAAACTTTTATAGACACATTCACCATCTTGGAGCTAGTACAGTATCAGGCACTTGTGATGACATCATAGACTCTGAATGACATCACAACTGATATAGAATGTGCAGAGATCTGCTCCGGAGGCATATTGTGCCACTTGGAACTGACAGCTGGAAGGAGATGAGTCCAGGTAGGGAGCACTCTACTATTAGCAGCTAAAACCTCCCGCAATCAGCTGTTATTACTTAGGGAAGTAGCTTCCCCTACAGGACACGTGGTATTACAGCCCCCTATATTAGGAGGGTGACTATGTAATAACGGTTTGTAGAGTCTGCTCTATTAAGTTGAATGTACATATGTATGTATACCCACATATCTATATGTTATGTAAACATATACATGCACACATGGCTCCATTTTTGGGTAGTTTTGCCTGTTTCATGGACAAATTATAGCATTTTGTAACAAATCTAGTTGTGAATGCTATTACTCTCTGTAGTCAGCTCATTTTTCCCTGTTGTTGGATCACCGGGTGACCTGTGAAATGTCAGGAAAGGGCAGTATGGAGTCCTGAGCTTTCCTTTAGGAAACAGGTCACTAAATAATATGGATAAAATAGAAGAGACCCTTTAAGGCTGCGTTCACACATTTGCATATTTTGCTGCGCTTTTTTGCGCGCACTTTTTGCCGCGTTTTTCGGCCGCGCACAAAAGCGCAACAAAATACGCAGGGGCTTTCACACACTACGCTTTCTTTACTCCAGAAAGCGCAGTGATGTCTCAGAGGGGAGGAAGAATCCTGCTTCCTCCTCCCCTCTGTGACAGCCCCATTAGATTTCACCTTGTATTAATATACACTGTGAAATCTAAATTAAACAGAGGCAAATGTATGTAAAATAAAAAAGAATGAATACTTCACCTGTCCGGTGCCTTTTCCCGATGTCTGGTGCCTTCTGCCACTCTCCGGTTCCAAGTGAGAGGTGTACTGAGAAGACCTGTGGTGACGTCAGAGGGGGGGGCGTTCCCGGGGCGTTCCCAGCGCTGATTGGCTGTTCGCGGTCATGTGATATGTATCACATGACCGCGAGTGCCCGGGAACGCCCCTCTGACATCACCACAGGTCCTGTCAGTACACCTCTCACTTGGAATCGGAGACCAGACAGCGGGAAAAGGCGTCGGACAGGTGAAGTATTCATTCTTTTTAATTTTACATACAGTTCCCATTCACTTTGCAGGCAGACAAAAGGCACATTGCGTATTTTGAAAAGCGCGCGTAAAATAACGCAGCAAAATACGCAATGTGTGAACATAGCCTAAATGTGTCTCATGATTATTAAATAAGGGGTTTTGCCTATTTATTAAATTAACTCTCCCTTGATCCATAAAGTAGGAGTGACCATTCTGATGACATCACAAGGCACATGACATCACCGACATTCCGTGACATCACCGACATTCCATGACATCACTGACATTCTATGACATCATGATTAGAATAGAAAGGACAAAGTTCTGAACCTGAATCACTTTGATTTTAGGTCCTGACAGTATGAAGGTGACAAGTCTAGGTGAGTATCTCTCCCCTCCAGGACCCATGATGTACCATAGGACGGATGGCACAGCATTTACAAGGTTGATCGTCTGAATACCCAGCTCGACTACCCATCTGTCCTGAAAACCCAACAGCTTTTTGAGAGTTGGGTGGAGGATATCATCTCTGAAAATAGGTTCCACCATTGATTCCATGGTGCTGTACATGAGAAAGGGATACCATTACTCCATTCAATTACCTGTATAGATAAGACTAAATGTCATTAAAAATGGGGTAATGGGGTGAATGCTTAGTCTAAAGCTATGTTTGCATGTTGTGTTGAACCATAGGATGATCACATCAAAGATGACCGTCTGATAGCCCAGCTCGACTACCATCTCTGCTGAAGATCCAACAGCTTTTTCGAGAGATGGGTGGAGGACATCATCTTTGAAAATATGGTCCCAGCTGCAGTCCCCCCTCATTTCAGTTTAGTTCTCACGTATCAACGTGGTGATCGAAATTTACTGTGTGTTGGTGAGACGCAGGACTGGACAGCTGTTGTCATCTTATTAACTATAATTATTATTATTTATTTATACAGCACCATTGATTTCATGGAGCTTTAGATGAGAAAGGAATACAATTTCTCCTTTCAAATAGCTGGATAGTTAAGAATTAATGTATGTGTGTGTATGCTTTACTAAAGATGGAGTGAATGCTTAAATTTAAGGCCATGTTCACATGATGCTTTGAACCATAGGATGATCACATCAAAGATGACCGTCTGATAGCGCAGCTCGACTACCAATCTCTGCTGAAGACCCAACAGCTTTTTTGAGAGATGGGTGGAGGACATCATCTTTGAAAATAGGGTCCCAGCTGCTGTCCCCTCTCAGTTTAGTGACCTCGTATCAACGAGGTGTTCGGAATTTACTGTGTGTTGGTGGGACGCAGGTCTGGACAGCTGTCGTCATCCTATTAGCTACTATTATCATTATTAATATTATTATTATTAATTCATACAGCACCATTGATTCCATGGTGCTTTAGATGAGAAAGGATACCATTACTCCATTTAATTAGCTGGATAGATAAGAATTAATGTATGTGTGTGTATGCTTTATTAAAGATGGAGTGAATGCTTAAGTTTAAGGCCATGTTCACATGTTGCATTGAACCATAAGATGATCACATCAAAGATGACTGTCTGATAGCGCAGCTCGACTACCCATCTCTGCTGAAGACCCAACAGCTTTTTTGAGAGATGGGTGGAGGACATCATCTTTGAAAATAGGGTCCCAGCTGCTGTCCGCTCTCAGTTTAGCGCCCTCATATCAACGAGGTGTTCAGAATTTACTGTGTGTTGGTGAGACGCAGGTCTGGACAGCTGTCGTCATCCTATTAGCTATTATTGTCATTATTATTATTTATTTATACAGCACCATTGATTCCATGGTGCTGTACATGAGATAGGGATGCCATTACTCCAATCAATTAGCTGGATAGATAAAAAATTAATGTATGTGTGTGTATGCTTTATTAAAGATGGAGTGAATGCTTAAGTTTAAGGCCATGTTCACATGTTGCATTAAACCATAGGATGATCACATCAAAGATGACCGTCTGATAGAGCAGCTCGACTACCCATCTCTGCAGAAGACCCAACAGCTTTTTTGAGAGATGGGTGGAGGACATCATCTTTGAAAATAGGGTTCCAGCTGATGTCCGCTCTCAGTTTACTGCCCTCGTATCAACGAGGTGTTCGGAATTTACTGTGTGTTGGTGGGACGCAGGTCTGGACAGCTGTCGTCATCCTATTAGCTATTATTAGCATTATTATTATTATTATTATTTATATAGCACCATTTACTCCATGGTGCTGTACATGAGAAAGGGATACCATTACTCCATTCAATTAGCTGGATAGATAAGAATTAATGTATGTGTGTGTATGCTTTATTAAAGATGGAGTGAATGCTTAAGTTTAAGGCCATGTTCACATGTTGCATTGAACCATAGGATGATCACATCAAAGATGACCGTCTGATAGCGCAGCTCGACTACCCATCTCTGCTGAAGACCCAACAGCTTTTTTGAGAGATGGGTGGAGGACATCATCTTTGAAAATAGGGTCCCAGCTGCTCCCCCCTCCTCAGTTTAGTGCCCTCGTATCAAAGAGGTGTTCGGAATTTACTGTGTGTTGGTGGGACGCAGGTCTGGACAGCTGTCGTCATCCTATTAGCTACTATTATCATTATTAATATTATTATTATTAATTCATACAGCACCATTGATTCCATGGTGCTTTAGATGAGAAAAAATACCTTTACTCCATGCAATTAGCTGGATAGATAAGAATTAATGTATGTGTGTGTATGCTTTATTAAATATGGAGTGAATGCTTAAGTTTAAGGCCATGTTCAAATGTTGCATTGAACCATAGGATAATCACATCAAAGATGACTGTCTGATAGTGCAGCTCGACTACCCATCTCGGCTGAAGACCCAACTGGTTTTTTGAGAGATGAGTGGAGGACATCATCTTTGAAAATAGGGTCCCAGCTGCTGTCCCCCTCATTTCAGTTTAGCTCTCTCGTATCAACGAGGTGATTGAAATTTACTGTGTGTTGGTGAGACGCAAGTCTGGAAAGCTGTCGTCATCCTATTAACTATAATTATTATTATTATTATTTATTTATACAGCACCATTGATTTCATGGAGCTTTTGGATAAGATAGGGATACCATTACTCCATTCAATTAGCTGGATTGATAAGAATTAATGTATGTGTGTGTATGCTTTATTAAAGATGGAGTGAATGCTTAAGTTTAAGGCCATGTTCACATGTTGCATTGAACCATAGGATGATCACATCAAAGATGACCGTCTGATAGCGCAGCTCGACTACCCATCTCTGCTGAAGACCCAACAGCTTTTTTGAGAGATGGGTGGAGGACATCATCTTAGAAAATAGGGTTCCAGCTGCTGTCCCGCCTCAGTTTAGTGCCCTCGTATCAACGAGGTGTTCGGAATTTACTGTGTGTTGGTGGGACGCAGGTCTGGAGAGCTGTCATCATCCTATTAGCTATTATTATCATTATTATTATTATTTATTTATACAGCACCATTGATTCCATGGTGCTGTACATGAGAAAAGGATACCATTACTCCATTCAATTAGCTGGATAGATAAGAATTAATGTATGTGTGTGTATGCTTTATTAAAGATGGAGTGAATGCTTAAGTTTAAGGCCATGTTCACTTGTTGCGTTGAATCATAGGATGATCACATCAAAGATGACCATCTGATAGCGCAGCTCGACTACCCATCACTGCTGAAAACCCAACAGCTTTTTTGAGAGATGGGTGGAGGACATCATCTTTGAAAATAGGGTCCAAGCTGCTGTCTCTCCTCATTTCAGTATAGCTCTCTCGTATCAACGAGGTGATTGAAATTTACTGTGTGTTGGTGAGACGTAGGTCTTGACAGCTGTCGTCATCCTATGAACTATAATTATTATTATTATTATTTATTTATACAGCACCATTGATTTCATGGAGCTTTTGAATAAGAAAGGGATACCATTACTCCATTCAATTAGCTGGATAGATAAGAATTAATGTATGTGTGTGTATGCATTATTAAAGATGGAGTGAATGCTTAAGTTTAAGGCCATGTTCACTTGTTGCGTTGAATCATAGGATGATCACATCAAAGATGACCGTCTGATAGCGCAGCTCGACTACCCATCTCTGCTAAAAACCCAACAGCTTTTTTGAGAGATGGGTGGAGGACATCATCTTTGAAAATAGGGTCCCAGCTGCTGTCCCCGCTCAGTTTAGCGCCCTCGTATCAACGAGGTGATCGGAATTTACTGAGTGTTTGTGGGACGCAGGTCTGGAAAGCTGTCGTCATCCTATTAGCTATTATTATCATTATTACTAATATTATTTATTTATACAGCACCATTGATTCCATGGTGCTGTACATGACATAGGGATACCATTACTCCATTCAATTAGCTGGATTGATAAGAATTAATGTATGTGTGTGTATGCTTTATTAAAGATGGAGTGAATGCTTAAGTTTAAGGCCATGTTCACATGTTGCGTTGAACCATAGGATAATCACATCAAGGATGACCGTCTGTTAGCGCAGCTCGACTACCCATCTCTGCTGAAGACCCAACAGCTTTTTTGAGAGATGGGTGGAGGACATCATCTTTGAAAATAGGGTTCCAGCTGCTGTCCCCCCTCAGTTTAGTGCCCTCGCATCAACGAGGTGTTCGGAATTTACTGAGTGTTTGTGGGACGCAGGTCTGGAAAGCTGTCGTCATCCTATTAGCTATTATTATCATTATTACTAATATTATTTATTTATACAGCACCATTGATTCCATGGTGCTGTACATGACATAGGGATACCATTACTCCATTCAATTAGCTGGATTGATAAGAATTAATGTATGTGTGTGTATGCTTTATTAAAGATGGAGTGAATGCTTAAGTTTAAGGCCATGTTCACATGTTGCGTTGAACCATAGGATAATCACATCAAGGATGACCGTCTGATAGCGCAGCTCGACTACCCATCTCTGCTGAAGACCCAACAGCTTTTTTGAGAGATGGGTGGAGGACATCATCTTTGAAAATAGGGTCCCAGCTGCTGTCCCCCCTCAGTTTAGTGCCCTCGTATCAACGAGGTGTTCGGAATTTTCTGAGTGTTTGTGGGACGCAGGTCTGGAAAGCTGTCGTCATCCTATTAGCTATTATTATCATTATTACTAATATTATTTATTTATACAGCACCATTGATTCCATGGTGCTGTACATGACATAGGGATACCATTACTCCATTCAATTAGCTGGATTGATAAGAATTAATGTATGTGTGTGTATGCTTTATTAAAGATGGAGTGAATGCTTAAGTTTAAGGCCATGTTCACATGTTGCGTTGAACCATAGGATAATCACATCAAGGATGACCGTCTGATAGCGCAGCTCGACTACCCATCTCTGCTGAAGACCCAACAGCTTTTTTGAGAGATGGGTGGAGGACATCATCTTTGAAAATAGGGTCCCAGCTGCTGTCCCCCCTCAGTTTAGTGCCCTCGTATCAACGAGGTGTTCGGAATTTACTGTGTGTTGGTGGGACGCAGGTCTGGACAGCTGTCATCATCCTATTAGCTACTATTATCATTATTAATATTATTATTATTAATTCATACAGCACCATTGATTCCATGGTGCTTTAGATGAGAAAGGATACCATTACTCCATTCAATTAGCTGGATAGATAAGAATTAATGTATGTGTGTGTATGCTTTATTAAAGATGGAGTGAATGCTTAAGTTTAAGGCCATGTTCACATGTTGCATTGAACCATAGGATGATCACATCAAAGATGACTGTCTGATAGCGCAGCTCGACTACCCATCTCTGCTGAAGACCCAACAGCTTTTTTGAGAGATGGGTGGAGGACATCATCTTTGAAAATAGGGTCCCAGCTGCTGTCCCCCCTCATTTCAGTTTAGCTCTCTCGTATTAACGAGGTGATTGAAATTTACTGTGTGTTGGTGAGACGCAGGTCTGGACAGCTGTCGTCATCCTATTAACTATAATTATTATTATTATTTATTTATACAGCACCATTGATTTCATGGAGCTTTTGGATACGTAAGGCATACCATTACTCCATTCAATTAGCTGGATAGATAAGAATTAATGTATGTGTGTGTATGCTTCATTAAAGATGGAGTGAATGCTTAAGTTTAAGGCCATGTTCACTTGTTGCGTTGAATCATAGGATGATCACATCAAAGATGACCGTCTGATAGCGCAGCTCGACTACCCATCTCTGCTGAAAACCCAACAGCTTTTTTGAGAGATGGGTGGAGGACATCATCTTTGAAAATAGGGTCCCAGCTGCTGTCTCCCCTCATTTCAGTTTAGCTCTCTCGTATTAACGAGGTGATTGAAATTTACTGTGTGTTGGTGAGACGCAGGTCTGGACAGCTGTCGTCGTCCTATGAACTATAATTATTATTATTATTATTATTTATTTTAACAGCACCATTGATTCCATGGTGCTGTACATGAGAAAGGGATACCATTACTCCATTCAATTAGCTGGATAGATAAGAATTAATGTATGTGTGTGTATGCTTTATTAAAGATGGAGTGAATGCTTAAGTTTAAGGCCATGTTCACATGTTGCATTGAACCATAAGTTGATCACATCAAAGATGACTGTCTGATAGCGCAGCTCGACTACCCATCTCTGCTGAAGACCCAACAGCTTTTTTGAGAGATGGGTGGAGGACATCATCTTTGAAAATAGGGTCCCAGCTGCTGTCCCCCCTCATTTCAGTTTAGCTCTCTCATATTAACGAGGTGATTGAAATTTACTGTGTGTTGGTGAGACGCAGGTCTGGACAGCTGTCGTCATCCTATTAACTATAATTATTATTATTATTTATTCATACAGCACCATTGATTTCATGGAGCTTTTGGATACGAAAGGGATACCATTACTCCATTCAATTAGCTGGATAGATAAGAATTAATGTATGTGTGTGTATGCTTTATTAAAGATGGAGTGAATGCTTAAGTTTAAGGCCATGTTCACATGTTGCGTTGAACCATAGGATGATCACATCAAAGATGACCGTCTGATAGCACAGCTCGACTACCCATCTCTGCTGAAGACCCAACAGCTTTTTTGAGAGATGGGTGGAGGACATCATCTTTGAAAATAGGGTACCAGCTGCTATCCCCCCTCAATTTAGCGCCCTCGTATCAACGAGGTGTTCGGAATTTACTGTGTGTTGGTGGGACGCAGGTCTGGACAGCTGTCATCATCCTATTAGCTAATATTATCATTAGTATTATTATTATTTATTTATACAGCACCATTGATTTCAAGGTGCTGTACATTGTACATGAGAAAGGGATACCATTACTCCATTCAATTAGCTGGATAGATAAGAATTCATGTATGTGTGTTGTATGCTTTATTAAAGATGGAGTGAATGCTTAAGTTTAAGGCCATGTTCACTTGTTGCGTTGAATCATAGGATGATCACATCAAAGATGACCATCTGATAGCGCAGCTCGACTACCCATCACTGCTGAAAACCCAACAGCTTTTTTGAGAGATGGGTGGAGGACATCATCTTTGAAAATAGGGTCCCAGCTGCTGTCTCCCCTCATTTCAGTTTAGCTCTCTCATATCAACGAGGTGATTGAAATTTACTGTGTGTTGGTGAGACGCAGGTCTGGACAGCTGTCGTCGTCCTATGAACTATAATTATTATTATTATTATTATTTATTTTAACAGCACCATTAATTCCATGGTGCTGTACATGAGAAAGGGATACCATTACTCCATTCAATTAGCTGGATAGATTAGAATCAATGTATGTGTGTGTAAGCTTTATTAAAGATTGAGTGAATGCTTAAGTTTAAGGCCATGTTCACTTGTTGCGTTGAATCATAGGATGATCACATCAAAGATGACCATCTGATAGCGCAGCTTGACAACCCATCTCTGCTGAAGACCCAACAGTTTATTTGAGAGATGGGTGGAGGACATCATCTTTGAAAATAGGGTCCCAGCTTCTGTCCCCCTCAGTTTAGCGCCCTCGTATCATCAAGGTGATCGGAATTTACTGTGTGTTGGTGGGACACAGGTCTGGACAGCTGTCGTCATCCTATTAGCTAATATTATCATTGTTATTATTATTATTATTATTTATTTATACAGCACCATTGATTCCATGGTGCTGTACATGAGAAAGGGATACCATTACTCCATTCAATTAGCTGGATAGATAAGAATTAATGTATGTGTGTGTATGCTTTATTAAAGATGGAGTGAATGCTTAAGTTTAAGGCCATGTTCACTTGTTGCGTTGAATCATAGGATGATCACATCAAAGATGACCGTCTGATAGCGCAGCTCGACTACCCATCTCTGCTGAAGACCCAACAGTTTTTTTGAGAGATGGGTGGAGGACATCATCTTAGAAAATAGGTTCCAGCTGCTGTCCCGCCTCAGTTTAGTGCCCTCGTATCAACGAGGTGATCGGAATTTACTGTGTGTTGGTGGGACACAGGTCTGGACAGCTGTCTTCATCCTATTAGCTATTATTATCATTATTATTATTATTTATTTATACAGAACCATTGATTCCAAGGTGCTGTACATGAGAAAGGGATACCATTACTCCATTCAATTAGCTGGATAGATCAGAATTAATGTATGTGTGTGTATGCTTTATTAAAGATGGAGTGAATGCTTAAGTTTAAGGCCATGTTCACATGTTGCGTTGAACATAGGATGATCACATCAAAGATGACCGTCTGATAGCGCAGCTCGACTACCCATCTCTGCTGAAGACCCAACAGCTTTTTTTGAGAGATGGGTGGAGGACATCATCTTTGAAAATAGGGTCCCAGCTGCTGATCCCCTCATTTCAGTTTAGGCTCTCTCGTATCAACAGGTGATTGAATTTACTGTGTGTTGGTGGACGCAGGTCTGGACAGCTGTCGTCGTCCTATGACATATAATAATTAATAATTATTATTATTATTTATTTATTTATACAGCACCATTGATTTCATGGATCGTTATTGATAGAAAGGGATACCATTACTTCATTCAATTAGCTGGATAGATAAGAATTAATGTATGTGTGTGTATGCTTTATTAAAGATGGAGTGAATGCCTAAGTTTAAGGCCATGTTCACATGTTGCATTGAACCATAGGATGATCACATCAAAGATGACCGTCTGATAGCGCAGCTCGACTACCCATCTCTGCTGAAGACCCAACAGCTTTTTTGAGAGATGGGTGGAGGACATCATCCTTGAAAATAGGGTCCCAGCTGCTGTCCTTCCTCAGTTTAGCTCTCTCGTATCAAAGAGGTGATCGGAATTTACTGTGTGTTGGTGGGACGCAGGTCTAGACATCTGTTGTCATCCTATTAGCTATTATTATCATTATTATTATTATTTTTTATTTATACCACACCATTGATTCCATGGTGCTGTACATGAGAAAGGATACCATTACTCCATTCAATTAGCTGGATAGATAAGATTTAATGTATGTGTTTGTATGCTTTATTAAATATGGAGTGAATGCTTATTGTATATTGATAAAAGCATCCATTGTCCTGGATTGTGAGCTCCTAGGTGCAGGATGCATGTTTTTTCCTTTCCAGGTCGGCTCTCCTCAGCTTATAATTACATACATATATACTTCAATAAGCAGCAGGTCACACGTGATCTAGGGAGATATCCGATCGCCAGAATTGGGGTCAGGAAGGAATTTTTTTTCCCCTGAGGTAGAACTCTCCGGGGGTTTTCTTCGCCTTCCTCTGGATCTCTGGGTCTGGTGGCTCATCAGGTCCGCAATGTCCGCACCAAGTTCTGTGGTCTCCATCGGACCTGAGAGTCACCGTGACTCTTAATTTATTGAAGGACCGGTAATATTTTCATTACAATGTTGCTTATTGCTATTCCAAATAAAAAATAAATAAAAAAATCAGAGATTATATATTGTGTTTTGTGTTTTATTTGTCTTCACTTCACCCTACACAGTGACAATCGCTCAAACCTCCAGAACTAGAACCAGACTTGATCCGGCATCTAATAAAGTGTCTCATCTATATACATGTCGGCTGCAGGACCAGGTCTATAGGGGGTGCCGTACACAGAGCGGGTCACATGACTCCAGCCATGATAACGTCACCTGTCCCAAGTCATGTTACTATGGGGGTCATACTCGATGATGGGGGCACTCACATCGTATAGGTCCGGCCATTATAATGTCACCTGTCCCAAGTCACATCACTATGGGGGTCTGTCTCGGTGATGGGGGCACTCACATTGTATGGGTCCTATATAATACACTACCTGAAAGAAGACTGAAGAGCAGGTCAGAGAGACGCAGAACACAGGAGACTCAGGAAAAGGAGGAAAATTGCTAAAGAGGTGTCGCAGGGACAACAAGTGGCCACAGGACAAAACAGGGAGGTCAGGAATGATCACAATGGCGCATTCACTAAGACCAGCTATAGTAAGAAGAGGAGAAACTTAGGAGGATTGGGGCCAAATTATGCACCTATTTCTCAGGATAGGACAGATACACGATTTATGTTAATCATATACTGTACATGTCCTGACTGATATCTCCCATAGCAAAGTCACTGCCTGGTGAAGAAGTATTGGACAGCCCCTATATGTGTAATAATTACCCACAGAGCCACCTCCATCAGAGGAGATGTACACATATTTGTCCATCAGAGGAGATGTACACACATCTGTCCATCAGAGGAGATGTACAAACATCTGTCCATCAGAGGAGATGTACACACATCTTTCCATCAGAGGAGATGTACAAACATCTGTCCATCAGAGGAGATGTACACACATCTGTCCATCAGGTTGGGGGGTGGGGAGGGTTCGCTCGATATATCCCACTCCTCATAGCACACTTGGATAAAAAGACAATTTATATACGAGGAAGAAGGACAGAGGGTAGGAACACAAAAACAACCACTGGATCCAGAACAGCCATATTTACGCAATGTCAAAGCAAAATACAGATTTATGGAAAGCGACAGGTTCTCTTTAATGGGATTTCTGATGGATGAGAACATCTCGATGGATTCCTCACATCACTAGTTTCCCCTATTATGACCAGCCATTAATGGGAGACGTATAGAGATGGGACCAGTCATGTGCCGTGTGCAGAGTCTCCACATAAAAAAAGATACAAAAAGTGGATGGGGTCGGGGTCTACTATAGATTTACATGTTATGGGGCTGCAAAGCCAGTCGATAAACCTGTAAGTGGCAGCATTGGTGTCTGGGTGCTTTACCTGCACCCCCATTAGTACTTTGTGGTGATAGGTCGGGACATGAGTGGGACTGCAGGTTCTAGAATCTTAGACCCACTAAGGCAATAAAAAGCACTGAATAGCTCCCTTTCCCTTTCATTTTCCCTCCCCCCCATCCACCTATGTTTGTCCTGGTATCAACAGTGGGACAGGAACTGGGGTTCTGATGGCAAATCTGCAGCTCTGTTCCCTGAACGTCAGGGGATTTAATGTCCCAGAAAAACGTTTGAAAGTGTTATATCATATGCACAAGAAACGGGTAGATGTTTTCCTACTTCAGGAGACGCACTTTAAGTCGGATAAAATCCCTGCTCTTGGTCATAGATATTACACTCAATGGTTCCATGCTAGTAACCTTCTACAGGCTCATGTGTTGGCCTTTAAGGAGGACCCAAACGGCAGATTCTTGTTTGTCAAGATTAGAATTATTAATGACACATTTACCATAGCTAATTTTTACCTGCCTAATCAGGACCAGGCTCGGACATGTAGACGTTACATTCGCGATCTCGCTGCATTTGCAGAGGGATATGTGATAGCGGGGGGGTGACTATAATATGGTGTTGGACCTTGCCATGGATTCCTCCTCGGGCGGGTCGTTGGTGCCCCCCTTTGCAACTGGAGAGCCTGAAACGCGTGTTGACAGACCTACGACTGGTAGATGCCTGGCGGATCATGCACCCCACGGACAGAGACTACACCTATTTTTCTACAGTCCATAATTCCCATAGTCGGATCGATTATTTTTTGGTGAGCCATGGTCTTTTGTCTTTTGACCTGCAGACACAAATTGATGTAACAATCTGGTCGGACCATGCTCTGGTGATGCTGTCTCTGCGGCTACCGGGATCGTCCAGGGGGAAGTGGACCTGGTCCCTGAACCCTGGATTTTTGAGCGATCCTTCTTGTCTGCAGGCGGTACAGAAGGCAACTACAGAATTCCTTGACATACATAAAACCGACTCTACGGCCCTCCCCTTTCAGTGGGAGGCATTGAAGGGAGTTGTCAGAGGGGTTCTCATTCAGCAGGGGGCCCGACTAAAGAGGAACAGGGCTGCGGTTATCACTGAACTATTCTCTCAAGTGCAGACCCTGGAGACAGCTCACAAGAGAACAAGAGATGTGCAGACGATGGCTGACCTCTTGCAGGCTAGGAGTAGATTGAGTGCTCTAGTTGACACTACTCTGGCAAGACAACGAGATCGCTTCCATAGATACTTATATGAATACTCTGATAAGCCGGGTAGAGCATTGGCGAGATTTTTACATCCTCGCTCACCTACTACATATATCCCTACCATAAAGTCGAGGTCAGGGGCGGCGGTCCACTCTCCTATAGAAATAGCAGACTCCTTTAGGCTGTATTATGACTCACTGTATAATCTTAAGGGCCCGATTGCGGATATGTCCACAGAGGAATTCCACGCGGGGGTGGAGGAGTATGTTAATGACACGTCGCTCCCCCCTATTTCAGTGACTGAGGTTGAGGCTCTGGAGAGTCCTATGTCGAAATTAGAAATCACGGAAACTACAATGTCACTGGCGAGTGGTAATAGCCCAGGACCGGATGGTTTCTCGGCCAATTTTTACAAAATTTTTGCTGATTCCCTGTCACCCTTTTTAGTTAAATTATTTAATTCCATCTCAGTGACATGTCCCTTTGCTCCTCAGACGTTCATGGCTACGATTATGGTTATTCCCAAACCGGACAAAGACCACGGCATGTGTGCTAATTATCGACCCATCTCCCTCATTAACATCGATGTGAAAATTTATCATGTGGCTCTGCTTTCTAGGCTAGAGGACTGGAGGTTTAATAGTGCCCATAAACAATGGGTAACCCTGGAGGGTCTCCTTTCTCCTGTGTCTCTGTATTGGCTCCCCTGGCTTGAAAAGACCTCGCATCCCTCTGTGACGGAATGGGTCCCACTCACCCAGACGGTTATAAGACATTGGGACAAGATTAACTGAAAACTGAAGTTGACCTCCAGACCGGGTAGACTGAGTCCTTTGTTTGACAACCCCACATTCCCCCCTGCGATGACTAGATCGTACTTTCTGTGTTGGTCGGCACGGGACCGGGTATGCCTGGGACAGGCTGCGGAGAGACTGGCGGGGCTCGCTGGTGTGGAGGGGCTCTGAGGCCGGATAGGGGGGTGTCATTCTCATGGATGGAGTTTGCCCAGATCCGAGATTATCTCTCAGGGATTTCCTTGGGGGTTCCAACACCATTTGAGTTGATGATGCTTTCATCTGAGGGCCCGTCCCGTGTGGTCTCCATGCTCTATGTCCTGGTCCTGTCTGGGTTGGCTTCCGACCCTCTTTGATTCATGGAGGCTTTGGAGAGAGACCTGCACATCACCTTATCTGAGACAGATCGTCAAAAAATGTTTGTACTCACTCACAAAATGACGGTCTCATGTGCTGCTCAGGAACGGAACTATAAAATTTTAACACGCTGGTACCGTTGCCCCACTTTCCTACACAGGCTAGACCCTGGAGAGTCAGACGCTTGTTGGAGATGTGGGATAGAGAGGGGCTCTATGCTCCATATCTGGTGGTCGTGCGGTCTCCTCCAACCCTTCTGAGGTCAGGTGTTTGAGGCCTTTCACCTGATGTCTGAGATTTATCATGTGCCTTCCCCCCAGGTTGCCCTCCTGTCTCTGATTCCTGCCGCTGTGTCCTCAGCAAAAAGGGTAATTTTGAGGTTCTGTTTACTGGCGGTCAGAGCTGTCATTCCCAGACACTGGAGGTCTACGGAGGTCCCCACCATGCTGGAATGGATAGCTGAGATGAACAAACTGAGTCGCATAGAGTCTCTTATGGCCGATGATTATGGCACTGGATCAGACGGGGCAGTACATGGTATCTATGGCATTCTTTTAAGGAGAGCCCGGAGTTTGCAGATTGGTTGTTGCGATCCTCTCTTCCTTCTTGAGCTAGATTAACCAGGTTTCCTCTTCCCTCCCTTTTTTTTTTCCCTCCACACCTTCTTCCCTTCTGTTCCCTCCTTTCATGTCTTCTTTCATTACCTTTCCCCTTCTTTTTTCTCTTTTTTCTTTCATGGTCTGCAGGGATGACGGAGATGTATAGATGGCTACGGAATAGCGAGAACTGGCTTACACTTCGCTTCAAGCTTCATTTTGATGTGAAGCTTCATCTTGATGTGATGTATTAGGTGAATTATATGTATCAGGGCCTTTTGAGACGGATGCCGGGGTCTCGGCCTTGGCAATGGAACGTGTTTTCTGTCATACCCCAGACTATGTACGAATGTGTAATTCTTTATATCTGAATTGTTACCTTTTTTTCTTATGACCTTTTGAAAATGAATAAATACATTTATTGAAAAAAAAAAAAATACACTGAATAGTTTGAAAATGGGCATCCACTATGGTTGCTGGACACATGAAGTCTTCTACAGCCTTAGGCAGCAGTTTTTATGGTACTCATACTCAATAGATAAAAGTCAGAAAGTCTTCAACACTAAACCTGACTTGAGGCCACACCTCTCGGTTGCCTAATGTCATTGCTTCTCTATGGCAGAGGTTCCCAACTCCAGTCCTCAAGGCACACCAACAGTGCAGGTTTTCAGGAACCTCTGCTCTAGGGCTCTTCTCAGATATTCATTACATCAGAGCACTAGAAAACCAAAGCTGCCCCTGTGGTAGTCATAACTGCAGCAGCCCAAGAGCCATACTCCTTAATGGGGTCCCCTGGGGTGGTGAAGGATATAAGATCCATTCACACCACATCCAGTCGTGCATTCAAATCTTTACACAAAGCTTCCAACTGAATCATGAAAAACTGGATTGTGCTATCTGAAATTATCGACACCCCCGAAAAAAGGTTAAAAGAGCCCAAAGATTCAAAGTTTGTTCAATTCAATGGCTTCTTCAAGAACATATCTGAATCACATTTTGGTGGGATTTAGATTAAACTCCCGGGTACACAAATGTAGTGCAAGGATCAGACTTGAAGCACAAATACCAGAAACCAACTGTAATCCGGGGCCTTGCCGGAAGTAAGCGGGCAGGGGCCAGCATCAGGAGAGGTTCTTCTAGTTAATGGTTCCCATACGATCTCTAGTCCTGATTCCCGGATACGACCTGAAGGGTCCAATTAATTGGGAGAGGGATAAGGTTTCAACGGTCTATCACTATTTTGGGACTCTCACCTGCACACTACAAGCTCTTTTATTAGTTAAGTCCCACCCACCATGAATACCAATATTATTATTAAAAACCTCATCATGGCGAGACACAGCTTGGGGTGCAGCTTTTCACCTTTGGCCACTACATGGCCCTTACAAGACAATCATGTGTTCACTGCATTATCACACAGAATGTAAAATGGTTTAGTACTTCCAGTTTAGAAATAGAGCAGGGCTGCACACAGGATAAAAGTGCTCATTCCATTTTAATGCATCTCAGGGGTGTTACAGGCGGGGGTGCAAAGGAAGGAGGACCAGGTAGCCCCGATGGTACAACGAACGTTTCGCGCTCAGCTAGCGCTTCTGCGGGTACAATCCTCAAAGATGGGTGGGTACATTACTCATTATAAACCCACCTCTTGTGACCTCATGGTAATCAGTTGCCTGGTAACCAGGCAACAACAATAAATAGTGCAAAATCAGCTTCAAGATTTTAAAGTGACAGTGCTAGAAAGTGCAAATGAACATTAAAATACTTTAAAAAGACCTCAAAAAGTCCCAATCGTATAGCAATAACGCCTAATCCTATATATTCATTTCATATGTTCATAAATTCATAACAATCGCATACTAAGTTTAATAATTAAACCAGGGGAGAGAGAGGAGTATATAATTATAAGGGGACTTATTTCTTATAATGCATTGAATCTGCAGTAGGAAAAGCTCAAATACCATACCTTCCATTCCTCATAGGCCATGTTCACACACAATTTGCGTTTTTTTTAGCACTCCTAAAAGCACTTGCGTTTTTTTAAGAGTGCCAAAAAATGTGCCTTGTGTGTGTGAAAGCATTGAAAACGTTTTTGCAAATAGTCATTTTTTTCACCAAACACCCAAATAACCAAAAACGCATGGCATAAAAATTGGTGTTTTTGCTGAAGGAATTTTTTTTTTCCGCTTTCCTGCCGACCAAGGGGGGTGCTATCATAAAAATTTTTATGTCATTTTCCTGCTTATATAGGGGGAATATGTGCTATTGAAAAAAAAATTTTTTCTTTTTTGATGACCCCTTTACAAAAACGCTACCGTTATCGCAGGTGTCTGCATGTGCCCTGCGTTTCCGTTTGCGTTTCCCAGCGTTTCCCATAGGGGCCCATGTTAAAAAGCGCATGCGTTTTTGGGGAAACACACCTGCATTTTTTTCTAGGGCCCAAAAACACTGCATGCAGGCCTGTGGCAAAAAAACGCAAGTGGCCCTGAAAAACGCATGTACACTCACATGTACCCTGCGTTAACACACCTGCGTTTTTTTTCACACCCCAAAAAACGCAGAGATGGGCAAAAAAACGCATGTGTGTGAACATGGCCTTAATTCTACTGCCGCTCATTAGTAACATTAATCACAAAAACACAGACAGATCATTTTTGTCGTTTAGACCAGCCGGTCCTTGTGCTCTCAGCTTTATAATCCAAGCTGCTTCTTTCTGAAGGAGTAATTTATGAACATTCCCTCCTGCTGGGGGCATTTCTACCCTTTCCAGTCCTAGAAAGCTTAAAACAGACGGATCTCCCTTATGTTCTATCCTCACATGCTCAATTATTCTCGGTGATCCCACTCCTGTCTCAATCGACTTTACGTGCTCTCTATACCTCACATAGAGACACCTAATGGTCTTTCCTATATAAAACCGACCACATTCACAAAGAATTGCGTAAACTACTGATTTCGTCTTACAAGAAATAAACTCTTTAACCTTATACGTGATATGGCCAACTTTTACAGGGTTCATAGTGATATGTTTTTGACAAAATTTACAGTTACCACATTTATAATTCCCTATTGGGCGATTCCTTTCAAGCCAGGTTCTTTCTGATACCATTCGTCTGTTCACTAGAATGTCACCTAGATTTTTACATCTTCTATGTGTTATTAACGGTTTTCTGATTGCAATTTCCTTCAAATGTCTGTCATTTTCTATTAAATACCAATTTCTACTAATGGCTGATCTTATAGCTCCATCCATTGGGCCATACTTAAAATTAAAAATAAACCTCCTTTCTTTTTTATTGCCCACCGTTTTTTTCCATCCCTCCTTTCAAATCTCATCCACTTTTTATACTGCATCATCTACCAGTTTTTCAGGATAGGCCCTATTCCTTAGTCTGTCTCTAAGGCTGGGTTCACATTTGTGGACGCCTCCGCAGCGTTCTGCGGAGGGGATCCGCAATGTGTCCGCAGCCACCGCAAGCTCCTATCTTTTTTTTAAATCAAATACTTTTTTATTGAACTTTTGATAAACACATGTCAGTAATTCCAATTCAGCATGGCATAAATACAATCATTTTAATATGAACCCCACCCCCACCCTCCCCATCCCTCGGCAGCAGTACCTCCCTCCATACCCTTCACAAACAATGCAGCAAGGAACTATATGTTGTTTTCCCATAATCTGGCTTCCTCCCACGTCAGCAGCTCATCCTCCCTCCCGCACACCTCAGAACGTACAGCAGATCTCACAATCCTTTAAACTGAATCCATGGTCCCCATATGATGTCATGTAGGGATTGCTTCCCTCTCTTTTCATAGATGCCCCTTTCTAGTTGTATGATATACTCCACTCGTTTGGAAAACTCCTCGTTAGTAGGAGGGTCAGTCCCAGTCCAATGTTGCGCAATTAATTTCCTAGCACAGTAGAATAACCTTGCAATGGCTATTTTCATATTAGACACAACTGGAATCTCCTCCACATACCCCAACAAGCATGTAACAGGATCTCCAGAAACCACACATCCGTACGCCCCTCCAATCATATCCAATACTCCAGACCAGAATGTGGCCAACCTGGGGCACTCCCACATCATGTGGAGTATACCCGCACCGTCACTCCCACACCTAGGACATTCAGAGGTTTCCCTCAGCCCCATTTTATACAGTCGTAGTGGTGATCTATAAACCCTGTGGACTACATAGATATGTGACAATCTTGCAGGTTCATTTAAAGAGAGCTTTGGAATATATTCCAAGATGGTCTCCCATACATCGTTCTCAATATGCCCAAGCTCTGCCTCCCATTTTTCCCTTGCCTTCAGTGGAAACTGAAGCAAAAATGTGTGCATGAGATCCCCGTATGTGCTCGAGATAACCCCTCTGGTAATCCCCTCCTGGCAGACATAATAAAGGACCAGGTCCACTTCCACCTTCATATTTTGTGTATTCCTCTGTGATTTAATGGCATATTTAACTTGTTCATAATGATACCACTCCGTGCCCGATAGTAAAAATTCTCCCTGCAACTGTTGAAATGGCTTCATATTCCCATTTTCCAAAATTTGATCCATCCGAGTTATTCCTTTGGCATCCCATTCTCTTATAGTCCCAATTTTTTGTAACTCAGGGAGACCATTGTTATTCCATATGGGCGTATACTTGGTTAGTCCCTGTATCCCTCTCAGCTTCTTCAATGAATCCCAAACCCTTTGTATCAGGTCCAGCGTGGGACTGGCGCCTCCCAGCCGTTTCATAGACCTCCCTTCCAGGCCTTCCATTACTGGTCTCCCACTCATACAGTGCTCCAGGAGATACCGTATGGACCCTTTTCCCCCGGACATGCCCATCCTCTAAAGTGTTGGCTTTGAGCCGCTAAGAAATACAATTCAGGATTCGGGAGTGCAAACCCCCCCTCGTCTTTGGGCCTTTGAAGTATCCCTAATCGAATTCTTGCCTGTTTCTTGCCCCATACCAGGGTTCTAAACAAACTATTTAGTGACCTAAACCATTTCCTGGTAATCCAGATAGGTGCGTTGTGTAGGATGTAAAGTAATTTGGGCATTATAATCATTTTAAGAAGGTTGATCCTCCCCACCACCGTTAAATGCAACTTAACCCAAACCTCTATCTTCTCTCGGAGTTTTTTAACCAAAGCCACAAGATTGACATTCAAGTAATCTGAAATAGGTATAGAAACCTGCACCCCCAAATATTTAAATACCTCCGTGCACTGCAACCTATTCGCCTCTACATTTCTCTCTGACCACTCCACTCCCCGATCTACTTTGAACAGTACAGATTTGGACCAATTAATCTTCAATCCCGATATTGTCCTGAATCTTTCAATGATCTGCATGGCACAGCTCAATGATCCCTCTGGATCTCCAAGAAACAACAGGAGATCATCAGCATACAAAGCAATTTTCTCTTCCAACCTCCCATATTGGAATCCCTTGATCTCACGCTTCTTCCTGATAACCGCAGCCAGGGGCTCAATTGCTATGGCAAAAAGGAGGGGCGACAAGGGGCATCCCTGTCGAGTTCCCCTAGCAAGTTGGAAAGATGAAGACACCGCCCCGTTTACTCTAAGTTTGGCCGTAGGTTGAGAGTATAGCAATTGTACCCATTCCATAAATCGCGGCCCAAACCCCATCCGCTGCATAACCCTCCACAGATAATTCCACTGTACACTATCGAACGCCTTATGGGCGTCTAGTGAAGCGATTACTCTACTTCCCACGTTATCGGCCTTCAGCTGGAGATTGAGGTACAATCTACGTATGTTGGTCGCTGTAGATCTACTGGGCATGAACCCCGACTGATCCGGATGCATTAAGGAGGAGACAACCCCAGACAGTCGAGTAGCCAATACTTTTGCCAGTATTTTAACGTCGGTAGTTAACAATGAAATTGGTCTATATGACTCGGGTATCTTGGGGTCCTTCCCCTGCTTCAGGATTACTACTATCATTGCCTCCCTCATAAGCTCCTATCTTTATAATGGGAGCGCACGGTGCTGCGCTTGACAGCGCATGACCGTGCGCACCCATTCACTCTTATATGTGATCTGTGCGCAGGCGGAGGCCTGCGCACAAATCACACAGTCTCGTCCGCACTAGGAATGCAACATGTCGCGTCCCTGGTGCGGACGAGACTGTGTAATTTGTGCGCAGGCGTCCGCCTGCGCACAGATCACATATGGGGGTGAATGTGTGCGCACGGTCATACGCTGTCAAGCGCAGCACCATGCGCTCCCATTATAAAGATAGGAGCTTGCGGTGGCTGCGGACACATTGCGGATCCCCTCCGCAGAACGCTGCGGAGGGGTCCGCAAATGTGAACCCAGCCTAAGATCCCCCAGTTGCTCCTGGTATTTGTCCTCATCATTGTTTATCCTTCTCAGTCTCAAGACCTGATTAAAAGGAAGTGCTGTTTTAACATGCAATGGGTGGTTGCTACGGTAATGCAAAACCGAATTGGTGGCTGTTTTTTTACAGAAATTTTCTGTGTAAACTTGCCCGTTTTTTACCGTTACCCTCACATCTAATAATTCTAATGGCCACTTTACACACACCAACTTATCTGTCCAACTTCTGACCAACTTGCTGGTTGCAGTGAAATCATGGACACATTGTTCCATTTGTACACAGCCACAAAATGGAGCAATGTGTCCATGATTTCACTGCAACCAGCAAGTTGGTCAGAAGTTGGACAGATAAGTTGGTGTGTGTAATGTGGCCCTAAGGAATTACCTCCCAACATAGAGGAGAATGACATATTCATTTCATTAGTGCTATTCAGATATTGTACAAACTCAGTAAATTCCTGTTCGTTACCATCCCACACCAGGAAACCATCATCTACATATCGGTAGAAGGATTTAATATTTTTTAAGAATGGATTCCTAGTGATGTATAGCTACAATGAGAAGATAACCTGTTTGTGTTGTAAAAGAATAAAAATGTGATTTACGAAAAGAATGGATTCCTAGAAAAGTAAATATATCTATTTTCGAATACTCCTAAAAAAATATTTGCAAGAGTGCATGCTACCGGAGTCCCCATGGCTGTCCCGACGCACTGGGTGTACCATTGATCTCCAAATTTAAATGAGTTGTTAGGAAGAACAAAGTTCAGGGCTTCTAATATAAATGCTTTCAATGAGTTTGTCATGTTTGTAGCCTGCAACACCTCTTCTACCACTTCCACCGCTAGGTTTTGTGGTATCCGCGTGTACAAGCTATCCACATCTATGGATGCCAGCATGAAGCTATCCTGCCATTCAAGTTGTTTTAGAATCCCCAAGAAGGCACCGGTATCCCTGACATACGAAGGGATCCCACTCATCAAAGGAATCCATTCTTAAAAAATATTAAATCCTTCTACCGATATGTAGATGATGGATTCCTGGTGTGGGATGGTAACGAACAGGAATTTACTGAGTTTGTACAATATCTGAATAGCACTAATGAAATGAATATGTCATTCTCCTCTGTGTTGGGAGGTAATTCCTTAGAATTTTTAGATGTGAGGGTAACGGTAAAAAATGGGCAAGTTTACACAGAACATTTCCGTAAAAAAAACATCCACCAATTCGGTTTTGCATTACCGTAGCAACCACCCTTTGCATGTTAAAACAGCACTTCCTTTTAATCAGGTCTTGAGACTGAGAAGGATAAACAATGATGAGGACAAATACCAGGAGCAACTGGGGGATCTTAGAGACAGACTGAAGGCCACTTCACACACACAGATATCTGAGTCCAATATCTGAACAGATCTCTGGTTGCAGTGAAATCATGGATACATTGCTCCATGTTGTACACAGCCACAAAATGGAACAATGTATCCATGATTTCACTGCAACCAGAGATCTGTTCAGATATTGGACTCAGATATCTGTGTGTGTGAAGTGGCCTTAAGGCAGGGGGGGGAACTCCAGTCCTCGAGGGCCGCAAACAGTTCAGGTTTTCACGATTTCTTTAGTATTGCACAGGGATTGGAATCATCACCAGTGCAAGTGATTATGTTATCACCTATGCAATACTAAGGAAATCCTGAAAATATGCACTGTTTGCGGCCCTCGAGGACTGAAGTTCCCCACCCCTGCCTTAAGGAATAGGGCCTATCCTGAAAAACTGGTAGATGATGCAGTATAAAAAGTGGATGAGATTTGGAAAGAGGGATGGAAAAAAACAGTGGGCAATAAAAAAGAAAGGAGGTTTATTTTTAATTTTAAGTATGGCCCAATGGATGGAGCTATAAGATCAGCCATTAGTAGAAATTGGTATTTAATAGAAAATGACAGACATTTGAAGGAAATTGCAATCAGAAAACCGTTAATAACACATAGAAGATGTAAAAATCTAGGTGACATTCTAGTGAACAGACGAATGGTATCAGAAAGAACCTGGCTTGAAAGGAATCGCCCAATAGGGAATTATAAATGTGGTAACTGTAAATTTTGTCAAAAACATATCACTATGGGGGGGCGTGTCCTGGCAGCAATGGCTCCGGTCGCATATTAGGTGAGCTCTGATCAGCCACAGCACAAACGCGGCCATACCCAGAGAACTAAGAAGCCTGTGCAGCCTCAAACTCTCCCTTATACTCCCGGCACCACTGGGAAGCTTATGGGCAAGCAGAAACCCCCCGCACCGCGCTTACCGAGGCGGGTTTCAGATTTCTTTCTCCCGAGCGGGAAGCCCCTCTCCTCGTCCAACATGGCGCCTCCTTCTTCACCCCGTGCACAGCGCGCGGCTAAGCGCGGGAATGCACAAACAGGAGAACTGAGTGCACTGTCCCTCGACCCACGGGAGGCTCCACTCACCAAGGGTGCAATGGAGGAACTGCTGGCGGGATTCAGAGTCACCCTGCAACAGGATATGCGCGCGATGGTGGCTGAGGTGAAGGGGGAGGTCACGCAGCTCAGTGCCAGGGTGGACAAGCTGGAGGAAAAAATGGCTGAACTAGTTGAGGCCCACAATGAGCTGATGGACACTCATGAGCGGCACCAGGCCAGGACAGACAGGATATCGGCTAAGACGCTTGACCTGGAGGATCGCTCTCGCCGTAATAATGTGAGGATTCGCGGCATACCGGAACAGATTGCACCCCAGGACCTGCGCTCTATGCTACAGGATTTTGTTCTCCAAGTCCTTCCTGACACCCCCAGGATGCTGCTTACTGTGGACCGCATACATAGAGTCCCGAAGCCCCCATCGGTACCGGAGGATCGCCCTAGAGATGTGCTCGCCCGCCTGCACTATTATGAGGTGAAGGAGAACTTTCTGCGAGCCCTGCGCCAGGGCCCGAAACTGCTGGACTCCTTTGCAACTTTGGAGGTATTTCCGGACCTCTCTCCCGGGACGCTGGCCCTGCGACGGGCATTCAGACCCTACACTGAAATCTTAAGGAACAAGGGCATCCCATACCGCTGGGGATTCCCCACTAAGCTCCTGATCCGCCGGGACGGTAAAGTGACTGTGTGCTTCATCCCTCCACAGGCTGAGAAGCATCTTGCTCGATGGGGACTGTGGCCCTCGGCCCCTATGTCGGAGAAGCAATCCCCTGTGGTATCCCCGCGGCCTGACCCTGGAGATAGCAACAATCCAGAATGGTCTAAGGACTGATGCATCAGATGCACGCACAGGTTTCTTTAGCTCACTGCATATAAGTGCTGATGGCTGATCTTCACTGCACCTTCTTCTTGCTTTTATTCCCTTTTCTGCCTTCTACTTTCCTGTTGTGGTTATTCTACCTGCTTCTCTATTTCCCCCCAACTCATAATCGCACTCTTGTATCCTCACTTCTAATTGTTTTCTCCTTATCCCCTGTTGCTGTACCCCCCCTTCCTCCTATCATCCTTTTCTCCTCCTTCTCCTTCTCTCCTGCTGCTCCTCTCCCCCCCCCCCTCCCCCTCTGCATTTCTAACTTTTCTCACTCCTCTTCTATCTTGCTCTGACTAACTGAAGTTTTTTTTTTTTCTTGTCTTGATCTCTCTGAATTCTCTGACTAGCACTGCACTGATTCTCTGACCTTTTCTGTCATCTATTCTTCTCTATCCCTGCAACTTCGTTGGCTCTGACCTCCTCCTCCTGGAGCTTTGGGGTCTCAGCCGCCCCTGGTGGGTGCTTGGCTTACCTTGCACTCTGTTCTGACTATTATTGATAGTCTAGGGACAGCGCCGTTGCGCTGACACGTGTTATTATTTACTACTGCATTTGTTTTGCACTGTGATAAATCACCCCTGGTCCCTCCTCACCCTTCTCCCCTCCCTCCCCTTGGTTGTATTATTGGAAGGGACAATGCTGTGAGCTGCACCTTCTTTTCAGAATCAGATTTGCTTTTACTCTCTGTACACCTCTAGCTGTTTTGAGTACTCTGAATCATCATGACCCTGTCGTTAGCCTCTGTTAATGTCAATGGCTTGAATTCTGCTGGCAAAAGAAGTGTGGTTTGGCGCCAACTCAAGAAAACGGGTGGCGACATTTTGTTCATACAGGAGACTCACCTCCTGAGTGGAGATTGTCACAGGATGGCTTCCCAGAACTATCCCTCCCAATATTTTGCTTCAGCAGACTCCAAACGGGCAGGTGTGGCGATTTTTGTCCATAAAAATGTTGATTTTTCTCCTGTTGAAGTAATTGCGGACCCTAAGGGACGCTATATTGTGGTTGTTGCTCAACTAGGTGGAGTCCTGTATACGTTAGCTTCCGTGTACGGTCCAAACACAGCACAACGCTCTTTTCTGAAAGGTTTTCTCAAACTTCTGGCATTACACGCCAAAGGCTGCAGGATAATTGCTGGAGACTTTAACGCTCCCATGGAGAAGCATCTTGATTGCTCGAATCCCTCGACATATCGGGGCGATCTAGGCCTTATTTTCGCTCAGTCTCAGTTACATGACATCTGGCGGTACTTACATCCTTCAGAACGAGACTATACGTTCATGTCTCCCCGACATGGAACCTTGAGTAGGCTCGATTACTTTCTGGTGGATGATTCCATCCTCCCACATTGTGTCACTGCCAGTATTGCCTCTATAACCTGGTCGGATCATGCGCAGATTTCCTTGGAGGTAACCGACCCTACCTCGATCAGACCACCAGCTCGCTGGAGGCTGAACGAGTATCTCCTATCCCTTCCATCACATGCTCAACATGTACACGAGCAGCTGGAACAGTACTTTATCTCTAACGATGTAACTGGGACTGATCCGGAAATCCTTTGGTACGCCCATAAGGCGGTACTACGGGGCGTTCTTCTCCAGCTAGCGTCTAGAGCCAAAAGGGAACGTGAGGCTACAGTTGCTGCTCTACTTTCTAAGATTAAACTCTTGGAAACAAGACATAGGACCTCCCCCGTAAGCCCTGTCATGCAAGAACTAATAGAGGCGAGACGAGACCTGAGAGCATGTCTACTAGAAAATGCTGAAAAACATCTAAGAAAAACCAAATCCAGGTTTTACGCCATGGGGGATAGAGCAGGAGCCCTGTTGGCTAGGAGAATTAAAAAGAGGGAAGCCCAGTCCAGAGTCTCTACCTTGCTGACCCCATCAGGAGACACGGTACGCAACCCAATTAAAATTGCGGAAGAGTTTGGTAAATTTTACCAATCCTTATATAATTTAAAGGACTCGAAAGACATTCCTCAGCCCTCTAGTGAGACCATACAGGCTTTCCTCTCCAAAGCTTCTCTCCCTCGCCTCTCTCAAGAACAATTGGGATTTTTGAATGCCCCGATCACTGAAGGGGAAATAACAATGACCATACGATCAATTAAGAAACGTACCTCCCCTGGCCCAGACGGTTTCTCTTACGCATATTATTCTACCTTTTCTACTCTCCTCACTCCCTACCTTTTGAAACTTTTCACCTTCTGGCAGCAGAGAGGCTCAATTCGTAAGGAGGGACTGGAGGCACTTATATCCACTATTCCTAAAGAGGGGAAACCACTCACCTCCCCTGGAGACTTTAGGCCCATATCCCTACTCAATTGTGATCTCAAGATTTATGCGAAACTCCTTGCTGCCCGCCTCTCGGCTGTCCTCCCCTCCTTGGTTCAACTGGATCAGGTGGGCTTTGTCCCTGAACGCCAGACTTCTGATGGTACACGCAGACTCCTGAATGTGCTGGAGCTGCTTGAACGTCGGAAACCCCCCAGTGCACTCCTATCTCTGGACGCTGAGAAGGCCTTTGATAGGGTGCACTGGGGATACCTGGACGAGGTCCTCTTGAAGTTTGGACTACGGGGACCGATCCGAGATGCAATTAATGCCTTGTACTCTAATCCCTGTGCGGCGGTCAGTGTTTCAGGTTTTCACTCTCCGCGCTTTAACATCACCAATGGCACTCGTCAGGGCTGTCCTCTTTCTCCTTTAGTGTTTGCCCTTATAATGGAGCCACTTGCCTCCATTGTCCGAGACTCTACGGACATACGAGGGGTTAAAGTTGGCTCCCTTGAACACAAAATAGGGCTATACGCGGACGACGTGATTTTCTTTTGCACTGACCTGCGCACCTCTCTGCCTGCCGTTCTTTCAGTCTTGGAGGAATTCTCTCTTGCCTCCTACTACAAACTGAACTTTGCTAAATCTACTATTCTCCCTCTACACCTTCCTGCTGCTGACCAAGCGTTTTTCCAACGTTTATTTCCGTTCACCTGGGCCAGGGAAGGATTTAAATACTTGGGGATATATATCACCAAAATTTCTGCAATTGTTAAACGTAATTGGGAAACCTTACATGGTGATATCAGAAGGGAAACTGAGAGACTCTCGGGACTGCAGCTATCTTGGATTGCCAGGATTCAGATTATCAAAATGTCCATTCTTCCGAAAATTCTTTACCTGCTACGGTGCATACCTCTGAACTTCCCAGGTAATTCAATACGAGCACTGCAAGCCACCTTAGGTCGTTTTGTATGGAATGGTAGACCCCCCCGAGTTGCTAGACGGGTCCTCTTCCTCCCTTATTCTAGGGGAGGAATGGGGCTACCTAGTATTGCGTCATATGCAAGAGCTGCAATCCTTCAGGCTGCCGGAAATTGGTGGTCTGATGCTTCCTCTTCTAGATGGATGCAGATGGAATCCCACTTTTCTCCAGGGGGCTCTACCCGTCTATTATTGGAGATGAACTTACTTAAGTATCAGCTTCCCCCCGACTCTCTTAGAGTCATGACCACCTTGTTGGGAGTGTGGGCAAAGATTGGTAGATCTCATTTTTCCTTCCTCTACCGATACGTTTCTCTAGTTGCGGTGGAGAGATTGGTTCCAGATCTGTCTCTTCTGGAGTGGAGGAGAGGAGGGATTAGGTATATATCGGAACTGTTGGACTCATCTGGACGCCTCCAACAGTTCTCCGCCTTGTCTCTTTTATTTACCTTGCCGAAAACTACTTTTTACCGGTATTTGCAGATCCGACACTTCCTGACCTCACTGTTGTGGCCAACTCCAGATCTCACAGCCATGGACCCAGGACTCCAGACTTTCATGAAGGCTGGAAGTTCTGCTAGGCATGGAGTCTCTATCATGTATAGAGCTTTGCTGTGCTCTGAGGGGAACCTTAAATTACCTTACATGTTGAAGTGGGAGGTACTATTGTCCTTCTCTGTTTCATGTGAGGAATGGCAAATGGCTGCATCACATGCGTCTCGCTACTCTTCTTGTGTGACGCATTTGGAACAGTCCAAAAAAACCCAAATGCAATGGTATCACACTCCTGAGCGTCTGGCACGCTTCGCCCGGGGATCCCCTGGGACCACTCCCTATTGTTGGAAAGGCTGTCAGATTCTCGGAGACACGCTCCACATGTGGTGGGGTTGTCCGGTGATCTCGCAATTTTGGAAAGTGGTGGAACGTTTGTTGGTGGAACTGGCTGGGTTTCCCGTCCCTTTTTCCCCCAATTGGCGATACTAGGTATAGGTCTGGAACAATTTCCTACGCCAATACGTCCTATTGCCACTAATATTATCATTGCAGCAAGACAGTGTCTCGCAGCAAGGTGGAGATCAACTGTGGCTCCTTCCCTGACTGACCTGGTGATTGGGCTTAACACGCATTTCCAGTATGAATTGATACTGGCTCACTCATTACCTAAAAGAAATAGAGTTCTTACTTGGTGGGATCCCTGGATCTCCTCTGTGCATAATACTGTTCATGTGTAATCATCTTATTGCAGCCTTCCCCTGTCTCCCTTCCCCCCCTTTTTCCCTCGACCCTTGTCTTACCACCCCATTTTCCTAAATCCCTCCCCCCCTCCACCTAATTTATTGATTGGTGGATTATATGATCATTCTCATGTATGTGGATGTGTTTAATACTTTTGTGATTTGTTTGGAAATCTTAATAAAAACTATTGGTTCAAAAAAAAAAACATATCACTATGAACCCTGAAAAAGTAGGCCATATCACGTATAAGGTTAAAGAGTTTATTTCTTGTAAGACGAAATCAGTAGTTTACGCAATTCTTTGTGAATGTGGTCGGTGTTATATAGGAAAGACCATTAGGTGTCTCTATGTGAGGAATAGAGAGCACGTAAAGTCGATTGAGACAGGAGTGGGATCACCGAGAATAATTGAGCATGTGAGGATAGAACATAAGGGAGATCCGTCTGTTTTAAGCTTTCTAGGACTGGAAAGGGTAGAAATGCCCCCAGCAGGAGGGAATGTTCATAAGTTACTCCTTCAGAAAGAAGCAGCTTGGATTATAAAGCTGAGAACACAAGGACCGGCTGGTCTAAACGACAAAAATGATCTGTCTGTGTTTTTGTGATTAATGTTACTAATGAGCGGCAGTAGAATTAAGAGGAATGGAAGGTATGGTATTTGAGCTTTTCCTACTGCAGATTCAATGCATTATAAGAAATAAGTCCCCTTATAATTATATACTCCTCTCTCTCCCCTGGTTTAATTATTAAACTTAGTATGCGATTGTTATGAACTTATGAACATATGAAATGAATATATAGGATTAGGCGTTATTGCTATACGATTGGGACTTTTTGAGGTCTTTTTAAAGTATTTTAATGTTCATTTGCACTTTCTAGCACTGTCACTTTAAAATCTGGAAGCTGATTTTGCACTATTTATTGTTGTTGCCTGGTTACCAGGCAACTGATTACCATGAGGTCACAAGAGGTGGGTTTATAATGAGTAATGTACCCACCCATCTTTGAGGATTGTACCCGCAGAAGCGCTAGCTGAGCGCGAAACGTTCGTTGTACCATCGGGGCTACCTGGTCCTCCTTCCTTTGCACCCCTGCCTGTAACACCCCTGAGATGCATTAAAATGGAATGAGCACTTTTATCCTGTGTGAAGCCCTGCTCTATTTCTAAACTGGAAGTGACATATCGCTGTGTGGAGGAAGTGTGCACCAGGAATAGAGGCTCACAGTGTGTGGGATCTGCATGAGAGGCCCCAGGGGATCCTGGAGGGCTGCTGGAACTGACAGAGACGCACGGAGGGAGCGGTGGTGCTGGCCTTAACCTGCAAACTGTAAATGTAAAAGGGTTTAGTACGGTGTTAGCCAGTTGAAAACATGTTGATTGCTCTCAGTGGGAGAAACAAAATTATAAACTTGTAGTTGTGACCAGGCCCGGAGCCAGCACCCAGCATACCCGGGCAGATGCCGGGGCCCTGAAGCAATGAAAGGGCCCACAGCTGTGAGTGAGCGGAAGCAGAGGAGCCATGCTCATACTCCCTCTCTCCTCTCCTGCTCTGCACTGATCTATGTGATCGGTACACAGCAGGAGAACAAGCTAACCGGGAGTAAATGGAGGCAGAAGGATCTGCCAGTTCCAGTCATGTGACTGATCACATGACTGAAATCATGGTCCTAGAAAAAACTCCTTAACTTCTGCAGCTTCCATGCAGCTCCTGCTCTGCATGGATCAAGATCATCTGAATGTGGTAATATATGTGTATGTGTATGCATCTTTGTGTATGTCTGATTATGTATGTGTGTCTGTATGTCTCTGTGTGTATTTGTATGTGTGTGTATTTGTATTTGTGTATTTGTATATGCATGTAGCAGAGATGTGTGTGTTTGTATGTGGATGTAGCAGAGCTATGTGTGTTTGTACGTGTATGCATTGTACATGTAGCAGATCTGGGTATGTAGTGTGCATGTAGCAGAGCCATATGTGTATCTGTATGTGTAGTGAGCATGTAGCACAGCTGCGTGTGTCTGTGTATGTTCATGTAGTAGAGCTGTGTGTGTGTATTATGTGTAGTGTGCATATAGCAGAGCTGTGTCTACATGTGCGTGTAGCATATAGCAGAGCTGTGTGTCTACATGTGCGTGTAGCAGAGGCATCAATGTCTATGGGCATGTAGCAGACCTGTGTGTCATATATAATTTGGATGGGTGGAGGCGGAGTGAGTGCAAAAGGGACCCATTAAGACTTTCGCCCGGGGCCCACAAAAATCTGGAGCCGGCCCTGAGTGAAGGTACCTAGAGGGGGGTGGCAATCATATAAGCATGTTGAAAAAGCGAGAATCCTATTGAGTACATGAGCTAAATACCCTGACCCCAAAAGGTCTTAACAGGGAATATGATTTGTATTCATTTTAATATACCACTTTTCCATCACTTTGCAATACATTGTATGTTTCTGATATTATGTACTTGTGATCATTCATGTTTTTCATACTATGTCCACCAATGTACTAGGCTGCTGTAACTATTTGTAAAATTCATATTGTAACTCATTTCTTTCTTTCTTTCCCTCTAGAATCGATTGTGAACCTTGAACATTTCCCTGCAGTCATTCCTGGTCCCAAATCCTGTACCAGATCAGCTTTTTCCTTTCATAACAATTCATTTGCACTTGTTTTTTTTATATAAAATTCTCAAAACTGCATACTTTTTCTTTTGTATTCTCATGATTTACCTTAATTCTATTCAAGTTACTTATCTTTATCCTTGGTTTCTACCCAACGCTACTGTTCGCATCATATGCACTTTAGTTTTTATATTCCCATTATTGTCCATGCACGCGCTACCTCTGGGACCCATGCATGCACAATTTGCCTCTGCATTGTATCTTCAAGTGCCGTCAGCGCCATTGAATTACTAATTCCCGCATGCGCAGTAAACATCGATGCCTATCCCGGCATCGCCGCATGCGCTGTATACGTCTACCTATTCCTATTCACAAGCGCGATTTGCGCTTCTTTATTTATTAGGGCAGAGACACACTTATGTGAGCTGCATGCGAGAACCTTGCATGCATCTGGCATAACTCACCCAGAACAGCCACCCCCTCTCTGGACAGGAGCGTGGAGCTGCATAGAAACACAAGCAGCTGACGTGCTCATGTTTAGAGAGGCAGGGGACGTTACGGGTGATGCATGTGGAAAACCTGCACACCAGATAACTTTATCCATTATAAATTCATGTTAAAATCCTACAACTCTGCCCTCCACCTCACCAAACAGACCTACTTCACCACCTTGATCTCCTCACTATCCAACAATCCAATTAAACTCTTTGACATCTTTCACTCTCTCCTCAGTCCTGAAGTGCAGGCCCCCATCACTGACCTCTGTGCTGATGATCTGGCTTCTTACTTTATGGAGAAAATAGACAACATCCGCCAGGAAATCAGCTCCCAGCTTCCAAGCACTGTTACTCCCATTCTTTCCCACATCTCCTCTGGCTCACCCTCCACATTTGACCCAGTCACAGAAGAAGAAGTCTCCAGGCTCCTCTCTTCCTCTCGTCCCACCACATGCACCACTGACCCCATTCTCTCACACCTACTGCAGTCTCTCTCTCCAGCGGTCACCACTCACCTAACCAAAATCTTCAATCTTCTCCCTCTCTTCTGGCATCTTCCCCTCCTTATTCAAACATTCTATCATTACTACATTATTAAAGAAATCTTCCCTTGACCCATCCTGCACAAATAACTACGGACCAGTCTCCAATCTCTCCTTCATTTCTAAACTCCTGGAGCACCTGGTCTACACCCGACTCCCCCGTTACCTCTCCACTCACTCTCTTCTAGATCCATTACAGTCTGGTTTCCACCCCCTTCACTTTACAGAAACTGCCCTCATCAAAGTGGCCAATGATCTTCGGTTGGCAAAACGTCATGGTGACCACTCTCTGCTTATTCTTCTTGACCTTTCTTCAGCATTTCCACTCTTGACCACTATCTTCAACTCTCTATGCTGCATTCCGTCGGCATAAAGGATACTGTTCTCTCCTGGTTCTCATCCTATCTTTCGGACCGTTCTTTAAGTGTATCATTTGCTGGCTCCACTTCCCCTCCTATTCCTCTCACTATTGGGGACCCTCAGGGTTCAGTCCTTAGCCCTCTTCTCTTTTCTCTCTTACATGGCCCCTATTGGAAAGATCATCAGCAAATCTGGCTTCCAGTACCACCTCTATGCTGATGACACACAATTATACACTTCAGCCCGTGACCTTACCCCTGTGGTAGTAAAGAACACCAATGACTGTCTAGCTGCAGTTTCCAACATCATGTCCGCTCTCTATCTGAAACTCAACCTTTCCAAAACTTAATTTCTTATAATCCCACCCTTCACTAACCTCCCTAAATCTGACATCACTCTCTGTTTGCAGCACCACGATCACACCTAAGCAGCAATCTCGCTGTCTGGGTGTTGTGTTTGACACTGATCTCTTCTTCACCTCCTGTATACAATCTCTCTCCCGCTCTTGCCGCTTGCACCTGAAGAACATCTCTAGAGTCCTCCCCTTTCTCACCATGGAAACAACAAAAACTCTCACCATGGCCTTAATCCATTCCCGCCTTGATTACTGCAATTTTTTATTAATTGTCCTCTCCTGCACTAGACTTTCTCCTCTCCAGTCCATCCTTAATGCAGCAGCCAGGATCACCTATCTGGCCAATCGTTACTCAGATGCCTCCACTCTGTACCAGTCATTGCACTGGCTGCCTATACACTACAGGATCCAATTCAAATTGCTTGTTCTCACCCACAAAGCTCTTCACAGTGCAGCACCTCCCTACCTCTCCACCCTCATCTCTGTCTATCACCGCACCTGTTTTTCTGGAAGTAACTTTAAACAAACATCTGCATTAATCTGAACCTCCCACTCCCGGCTCCAAGACTTTTCCTAAGATGCACCAATTCTCTGGAATGCTCTACCCCAAAAAATTAGGACTATCCACAACTTACATAGCTTCAGGCACTTCCTAAATACACATCTTATTTTTGCTTTAATTATTGTATTGTATTTTGTACATTGTTTCTCTGCTTTAATCATTGCATTGTATTTTTTTTTACCTTGATTCTCTACTTTAATTACTATATTGTATTTTTTACTTTGTTTCTCTGCTTTAATTATTGTATTTTTATAACTGTTACTTATGACCGTTTGTATATGAACCAATGAATTTGTTAAGCGCTGCGGAATATGTTGGCGCTATATAAATAAAGATTATTATTATTATAGCCTATCTCAGGTATTAGCCTGTCCAGTTGCGCCCCCCTGGAGGCCAGGGTATCCTCCACCCACTTACTACCAATTGGACAACTGGGTCCTTTTAAACCCAGCGTCCTAAGCAACATACTAGTGCCAAAACTGCGACGGATACCACTGTACTCCACAACAAGAATAAGACTTATACCCACACTTAAGGTAATGTCTCATATTTTATTTATTTGATATACTTGCCTTTCAGCCCATTTATTGCATCACCATAGCGGCTGCCTTACTTTTGCCTCATAAACTACATCCCACAGTGTTAATTAAGGTAGTTTTCTATTTATCTTATTCTATTTCATTTGCTCTCTGTTATCACTTATTATAAAAATCCCTTTTCTGTCTCACCTTATCATGGACTCTGACATCATCTAGTGTCTTTTTCTTGTATTACATCTTTAAAAATTTTACGATTATAGTCCTTCTTATTATTGACTATTTTTTATTTTTTGTTTATCCGTCCTTAGTCTTATTTCCTTTTATAACGTCACTCCTCTTCTTATATATCTGTTCTGCACCTCCCACTTCCCCTCCCTTGATTTACCTGTCATTTTTCCCATGTGTTTATTTTTTCTGTTTATTTTTATTGATATCCAAGAAATATTAAGGTAATACGGTATGTCTCAGTGATCTCTGTTGCTTTGTTTTGTTCATTATTATTTTTTGTATATCTCCTCTATTTATTTATGCATGCTTTTTTTCATTTCAATTTTTTTTTATTATCATTTCAGTCACTGATGAAGGTCATGTGACCGAAATGTTTTCTTTTCAATGAATTATCCACTTGAATAAAAATCCATTTGATCTATTATATATGGGAGTGCCTCACGTACATTGCTTCTGCATTCGGAAATAGTACATCAATCCTCCTCTGTGGTGTCCCTGACATAGGAAGGTTTCGATCAAGGGGTGCAGTAGTGTTCAATACACCTGCACACCGGATCACAAACCTTTGGGAAAGATAAGCGTACACTTTGCTATCAGAAAGCTTCTTTGTCCGTAGGCCAGGCCACCACATTCCCCCTTTATTTGTAGGATTAAGAACTACACCAGTTTAAGCTCCCTAAGTGCTGTACAATGTTCCTGTGTTAAATTATCCCTGCTCCTATCCGAAGTGATGCTGCCAGTCGTCCTCAGTGACACGGTCTATTTGTCAGTATCACGTTGCAGTAAACAATGGTCATATCGTGAGCGATTTTATTCTCCCCCTTCATTATGTATTAATGTACCTCATCCTGCTATATATGGTCCTCCTCCTGGAATCAGGTGGGGAATAACACACAGGGCCGTATTTACAATTAGGCACTTGTAGACCGGTGCCTGGGGCGGCAGATCGCAGGAGGCGGTGCCAGGGGAGATTTTTTTTTATCATTCTTTTTTTTTAACTTCCTTCTCCTCTCCTAGACTCCATATGAGAACCGAAGTCTTTGTGGGGGAGGGGGGTGTCGCTGGGTCAGACGGTGCCGGCATTGCCCCAGCACTGAGCGCGCTCGCTGGCGCCACAGGACAGGAAGCCGCTGGGAGCTGTATGGAACCTGGAGTACTGAACCCGCACTTCCTGGCTCCGTACAGCCCCCAGCGGAGTGCGGCGAGTGCTCTCATCGCTGGGGCAATGCGGGCGGGGGGGAATGCCAGCACCATCTGATCAGGCATGCGGCGCCGGCAAGCGCTCTCAGCACTGGGGCACATGCGGGCGGCAATGCCAGCACTGTGCTCTGTACTGGCGACACCCCCCTCCCCCACCCCACAGGGTGCCTTGGTGACAGCGTGCCAGGGTGCCAGGAACCTGGTGGTGGTTGTCTGGTGCTGCTGGATGCCTGGTGCTGCCGGATGCCTGGTGCTGCCGGATGCCTGGTGCTGCCGGGTACCTGGTGCCAGAGACCGGGAGCTGCAGAGGAAGGATCTGCCGGGTGTCTGGTGCCAGAGATCGGGAGCCACAGAGGAAGAAGCTTCTGGGTACCTGGTGCCGGAGACCGGGAGCCACAGAGGAAGAAGCTGCTGGGTACCTGGTGCCGGAGACCAGGAGCCGCAGAGGAAGAAGCTGCCTGGTGCCGGGTACCTGGTGCTGGAGACTGGGAGCTGCAGAGGAAGAGGCTGCCAGGTGCCTGTTACCGGGTACCTGGTGCCAGAGAGTGGGAGCCGCAGAGGAAGAAGCTGCTTGGATGAGGAGCGTGGAGTCAGGTAAGGCGTTGTTATAGTCGAAGATAGCAGCCTGGGGGGGGACAGAATGGGATAGATGAATGGATGGATGAGGTGGCCTGGAAAAGGGGGCAGAATGGGATAGGTGGGGTGGCCTAGAAAAAGGGGCAGAATGGGATGGATGGGGTGGCCTGGAATAGGGGGCATAATGGGATAGATGGATGGATGGATGGGGTGGCCTTGAAAAGGAGGCAGAATGGGATGTAGGGGCAGAATGGGATGGATGGATGGATGGATGGATGGATGGATGGATGGATAGGGTGGGCTGGAGGAAGGGGCAGAATGGGATGGATGAGGTGGCCTGGAAGAGGGGGCAGAATGGGATGGATGGATGGGGCGGACTGGAGAAGGGGGATTTGTTGCTTTTTTAGGCGGAATTCTAAGCGGATCTGACTGAAAAATAAAATGCTGTGTGCATATACACTAGTCTGACTGATTGGGGGGAAGGAGGGGTGACCGCTAAAAGTGCCTAGGACAGCAGGAACTCCAAATACAGCCCTGCTAACACAGTCTCACACACAGTGTTGGAATTTTGCTCCTGGTTTACTCACTTCACTTGCATCTGGCCACCGGGCGCTTCTCTCTATCAAGTCCAGCCTGGCCTGTCCGCAAGGAATTGGGATAGCTTGCCCCGGTCCCCTCGTGTGCCTCTCCGTTCTCTGGTCACTCTCCCAGTGCTACTTCTTCACCTCTACTTTCAGTGCCTCTACTTGCAGTGCCTCGATCTAGCAGCCACGGGTTCTGTCGGGTGATGGTCCGTGTTCCCTAACCCTAGTCCGGCTACTTTTCAGTGGGTGCGTCAGGATGCGGCCACTACACTTAGAGATTGTGTGGCCTCTGGTTGAGTGCTTTGGGTATGCAGCATCCGCGCCACTCTCAGGGCCGGTTCCCTGGTTCTTGACTAACCCCTCCGTCCGACTATCTCAGTCCCAGTCTGGGTGCCCAGGTTGCCTTTCTCTCCACCTATGCCCCTGGGGTTCTCTCTCTGTGCTCGCCTGCACACCTGGCTTCCACCTCCTTCACTCCTCCCTGACTCCTTACTTACAACTCGCTCCCCACTGTCTGTTCTTCACTTTTTCCCTTCTTCACTGGGCCCTCCGCCCCGGGTTCGCCCATGGTCCGCTGGGGGTCCTAGGGTGTGTGGATGTGTTTGGTGGGGCCGAGGTTTATTATCCCATTTTTCTTTTGGATTGAGATACCACACCTGGTAATTAAGTGCAGTACCCCTTTGTGGTGACCAGACTGGTGGGGCGCCACATTCCCCCTTGGTAAAGATTAGCTCGTCCCCGAGCGACCCACAAGTTATAGATCTCACACAAAATTCACAAATGTTTTATATGCATGCATGTATAACAACAAAACACATGATTATATTACCTTCCCTTGTGGGAGGTACAGGGCTTGAACATTGCATAACAGACCTTACTTTACTAATAATAAAAAAAATATAAAAGAAGAATTGATATAAATAAATGAGTGCAAAAAAAAGAATGTTTCAGTTCCAGGGTGTCATGGTGTCCATATTGTCCCTTGATTATTAGATGCTCCAGTTATAACACTTTGCAAGTGGGGTAATGATTTATGGGGTTGATGTCAGCTGTGGATTGTCTATCAGACACCCCTATTACTAACCCAATAATATAAAAAGAAAAACACACACACAAAAAATATTTCAATGCACACTCCTCAAAACTTTCCCCAGATCACCATTTTATTAAAAAAACAAACATTCAGCACCAGTCGTCGTTGAGGGAAAATGCTGTAGTCCACCAAATTTGTTGCAGTGTTTATGGAAATAAAGTATTTTTTGTGTGTGTCTTTATTTTCTTCACTGGGTTAGTAATGGTGGTGTCTGATAAACACCTTTCTATTATTAACTCCAGGGCTTGATGCCAGCTGACATCAACCCCACAAATCATCACCCTGACTGCCAACGCATCATGGCAATTGGGAAGAGCCAAAGTGAAGCGCCAGAATTGGCACATCTAATGTGATACGTCGCTTCTGGGAAGGCTGCAATAACCATGGACCTTCTGAGCCCGGTTAACACTAGTCCTGAATGCAGCCCAAATTCCTCTTTCCTCCTGAAAGGTCTTTTAATCATGTGGAAATAAAGTGAAGTCACCGTAACAGTGAATGCCGCCTGAAGATTTTTCTTCTTGTTATGATCAGATTGTATACGTTTCAAGAGGTGTAGCACCAATACATACAGTAAAAGTGCCTGCATGCTTGCTCATACCAATTTCCTCCTTTTACACCTACTACATATCCCATACCTGTGGTGCAAGTTAAATTTCTTCTTTTGGATATAATATAAAAGTACAACTCATCCTGCAAAAAACTAGCCCTCATACGGCTATGCTGACGGAAAAATAAAAATATATACGGTAATAATAATATGTATTCATTTATATAGCGCTATTAATTCCATAGCACATTACATACATCAGTATGTATCAGTAAAAAAAGTTATAGCTATTGGAAGAAGGGGAAGAAATAAACGTAAAATCTCTCGAGGGTGAAGGGGTTCATCATAAAAAGCTGTACAATAAGCTCCACAGGGAGCAATTTTACATGTTGAAGGATTGTGCAATTATATGTCTGTCCTTATATCTTGTCTGTCTATATCTTACTAGAGAAAGGACAGTATATAATCCTGACAAGGACATTTGTTTTAATGGAGCAGCAGCAATATACAATAACTTCAAAAGCAATTATACACTGCCTATATGCTTGTTCCAATCTAAGCTCTCTCTCCTAGACCAACGCTCCCTGAACTACTTCCAATGGAGAATGTGCTGAGCATTGCATCACCAGGTCTTATATAGACCCAATGACACAATGTGGCCAACCAATCACAGCAATGCCAGTGGCGAACATGGCTATGGCATTAGTATGTATGGCAAGCAATCCCTGCATCTTGATTGGCTGTTTAATAGCTGTGACACATGCAGGGTGGGGACCCGAGCACCTTCAGTCATCACTAATATTAATTGATAATGAGTGCCAAGAGCTAATAGTTGGATAATAATATTGTAACTTATAGTGTTCACAACCTATGATTTATTGACCTGCCTCTCTGTAGCAAATTCATTATTGAAATATGGGATCACTAATTAGCGGTTTTATACACTGCGGTTGGTATGCTGGATTTGTAGATGTAACCTCTGGGTAGACGTGTTTTTAAAAACTGCACTAGTAATTACTTGGCATGATTTTGATATCCACATAATAGATTCTCGTTATATTAATTCCTAGTAAGAGTTATGCTTTAATTAGTTTGGTAACTATGGGAATTCTTGCCTTCAGGCAACTGTATTGAAATTTGTCCCAGATCTAGGCTGAATCTGTGTAACAAGCACGGCTTTATAATCAATGAGCGCTTCCTGCAGAGCATGGAAATCATCCATTAGTTCCCAATACCCAGGACACAAATAGAAGACACAGGGGCGTCTGTAGAGAAGATGAAAGATGTTGTTAGAGAGCAATGCAAGTCTGAGGTGTGACGGCGCCCTAGACAAGCGCCAACTCTTGCCTACTCCTTGTCCTGCAATAGATATTTACCACCTAAATCAGGATAAGTGATAAATATCTGATTTTTGGCCCTGCCATCAATCATTAAGCATTCACACTGTCTGTTTTTCTTTGCCAGATTTTGTAGCCAAAACCAGGAGTGGAACAATCAGAGAAAAAGTATAAAGGCCCAGTTACACGCTTCAATATCGTTTAGATATCACCAACGATCTCGGTCGTTAGGACATCTTTTTGACATTGTTGGTGAGATGTCACATGTGTAGATATTGTGCATGACGCACCAACGATGTGGGGAGCAGGTATCACACAACCCAGCGAATGATACTTGTTCACTGTTGTGAATAGGGGAAGTCGTTAACGACATTGTTATCGCGGTGTCACACAGAACGATGCAGCAGGTTGGCTGATCGAGGATCGTTTGATTTGAGAACATGCTTTGTCATCTCAGCCGCATTACCATCGACCTCCGAAGGACTGTGGTGGCACTGGATTTCTAAATCCAACGTCCGTGCGATGTCTACGCCCCCCAACCCAGGAACGACCATTTAACATGGGAGTGAATGGGTGACGTAGAACTTCACATCGGAATTGGGCTGTCACACTCATTCAATCCCCGATATCGCATTGACATCATTCCTGCATCGTATTGGACGTTCACACCATACAACGCAGGAACGATATCGGGTCCAACGATCGAACCACGTGACTTTTCATTGAAATTGGACTCCAATATCACAACGTGTAAACCCGCCATTAGATTTGTAGACAACACTAGGAGTGGAGCAATCAGAGGAAGAGTCTAATAGAAACACCTGCACAACCTCTGTATTGAATCATCCACTCCTGGTTTTGTCTACAAATCCTGAGGTAAAAAACTCATCAAATACTCAGCGTGTGCACGTGACCTTAAGCTGATATTGTGTGATGAGTTAAATGGTGCAGCTCCATTCAATGACAAGGAAACCAATGGAAAGAGCACATTGCTGTACTCAGCAGATTATGTCTGACCAATAAACATTTAATGTAGGGACAAGGCACATTCTCAACACCCCATCCAAGCCCCTTCTTTCCAAGATCATGCAGAAAAAACAAAGGGGGGCTCAGCCACTAGAGGTCTCTACTGGGACCCCAGAAATCAGATATTTATCAGCTATCCTATAAGTCTGTGATACATGTCCATTGCATTTGACCCCAAAACACTCAATTATGCCTTAAATTAATTACTTTTAACTCCTTCCCTCCCCAGGACATAGCAGTATGTCAGGTGGAGGGTGTGTGTATGGAGCGTGGTCGGGAGCTAAGCAGGTGCAATGAGCATTTATGTGGCAAGATCGCCATCGACCCACACCCTATGCCAGTGTTCCTCAACTCCAGTCCTCAGGACCCACCAACAGATCTTGTTTTCAGGATTTCCTTAGTATTGCACAGGTGATAGTTTATTCACCAGCATAACGTTCTGCATTCAATGACCAATCACTGTAGGGAGTAATTTAAAAACTTTATAAAAATGATTTATAATCTGTTTTAACCCCTTCATGACCAAGAACGTAAAGGTCCATCCTCGGTCATGTCCCTGACTTTGATGTGAGCTCACATCATTCCCTGCATGTCAGCTGAACGAATCAGTCGACATTTGCAGCTAACAGGTGATCTGATCCACCCAAGTCTGTTAGCGAATTAGATTGTGCTGTCAAACTCGGACAGCGCAATCTAACACGCACCAGCAGGGGTCACCGCATTCCCTGACACCATGGGTGATCCGGTGACACTGATGTGTTGCCATGACAGTGAGGGGTCAGGTGATGGCGTAAAGCTGAGGGCCAGCATTCACAGCAGATGATCATTGCTGCAGAGCAGAGATGTGGATCAGCTCTGTGGAGCACAAGTAAACGGACTCTGCAGTGCTGACGGCCCGAAGGGGACAAGTAACAAATAAAAAGTGGAAAAAGTTTTTAAAAATGTGACAATAAAAAAAGCATAAAAGTTCAAAACACATGAAAATAAAACAACAAAGAAATGTCCAATCTATCAAAAATAAAATCAATCCAATCAGTAAACTGCGGAACAGGAAAAAAAAGGCCAAATGAAGACGTGTAAGTTTTAATTATTGCAGCACTGCAAATAAAGGCGATAAAACAGCGCATCCACCCAGAAATGGTGTCATTAGAGACGTCACACAGCCCCGGAGCCTGACACATGAGGATGCTAAAACATTATGGCTCTTGGAAGAAGGGGAGCAAAAAACGAAAATGGAAATTCCCGGGTGACGAAGGGGTTAATTCAGAACCAGAACTCGTCCTTCAATAAAGCACACCCTCGTCCAGCAGCTGTGTGGATGGAAGAACAGAGGAGACGGAAAGACAGAAGGTTCAAACATGAGGGAGTGCGCGGGGCTGACGTCACGTGTATGTGGCGCGCTCTCCGCACAGTCCGGAGGAATAAAATGTGGCGTCCCTGATTTCCGGCCCCCGTACGCTCCTGAGGCCACGCCCCCTGCGTACGTCACGCACGTCACACGGCTCTAGAGTCAGCTGACCGATCACGAGGCAATCGCGGCGTCGGTGGAGCCGCCCCCCAGAGGTCACGTGACGGCGGCAGCGGGTGGAGCTGTGAGGTCGGTGTAGAGGGTCCGGTCGGCGGGAGAACATGGTGAGTTGTTCGCGGTGGTGTAGGGCAGAGCGGCCTCCTCTGTACACCGAGGACGGCGCCCCAGGAGCGGCCTGCACAGGGCAAGAGGCCGGGGATGAGCCTGGGCCTAGTGCGGCCGGAGCTGTCACATTACTCAGGGTGGGAAGTGCAACTTCCATAGACATGTGATGTGTGTGCGTGCTGGGCCTGAGGGGGCGCCCGGTGGACACTGCCTGTACCGGGGCGGAGAGCGGCAGTGTCCGCCATGGGCACAGCTCACCTGCTCCTCTCTGTAGAGGGTTTGATCTGGGTGTCACTGCCCCTCCCCATGTCACCAGCGCTGCAGACAGTCATTGGGCTCTGCCCCTCAACACATCTGATGCCTGAGCCGCCCACTGCCTGCAGCTGATGGAGGAGTGAGAGTACTGATGGAGTAAGAGGAAGAAGCACTGTGCCTGCAGCTGGGATGATGGAGGAGGGAGCACTGGGCCTGCAGCTGGGATGATGGAGGAGGGAGCACTGGGCCTGCAGCTGGGATGATGGAGGAGGGAGCACTGGGCCTGCAGCTGGGATGATGGAGGAGGGAGCACTGGACCTGCAGCTGGGATGATGGAGGAGGGAGCACTGGACCTGCAGCTGGGATGATGGAGGAGGGAGCACTGGGCCTGCAGCTGGGGATGATGGAGGAGGGAGCACTGGGCCTGCAGCTGGGGATGATGGAGGAGGGAGCACTGGGCCTGCAGCTGGGGATGATGGAGGAGGGAGCACTGGGCCTGCAGCTGGGGATGATGGAGGAGGGAGCACTGGGCCTGCAGCTGGGGATGATGGAGGAGGGAGCACTGGGCCTGCAGCTGGGGATGATGGAGGAGGGAGCACTGGGCCTGCAGCTGGGGATGATGGAGGAGGGAGCACTGGGCCTGCAGCTGGGGATGATGGAGGAGGGAGCACTGGGCCTGCAGCTGGGGATGAAGGAGGAGGGAGCACTGGGCCTGCAGCTGGGGATGAAGGAGGAGGGAGCACTGTGCCTGCAGCTGGGGATGAAGGAGGAGGGAGCACTGTGCCTGCACCTGGGGATGAAGGAGGAGGGAGCACTGTGCCTGCACCTGGGGATGAAGGAGGAGGGAGCACTGTGCCTGCACCTGGGGATGAAGGAGGAGGGAGCACTGTGCCTGCACCTGGGGATGAAGGAGGAGGGAGCACTGTGCCTGCACCTGGGGATGAAGGAGGAGGGAGCACTGTGCCTGCACCTGGGGATGATGGAGGAGGAGGAGCAGGAGAGAGCACTGTGCCTGCACCTGGGGATGATGGAGGAGGAGGAGCAGGAGAGAGCACTGTGCCTGCACCTGGGGATGATGGAGGAGGAGGAGGAGCAGGAGAGAGCACTGTGCCTGTACCTGAGATGGAGGTTTTGAAACCAAAGAAATACATGGAGAAAAAGTATTGGTCGCTGTTAGAGGGAATCTGACAGCAGGACTTTGCTATATAATCCGGAGATAGAAGCTGACACAGATTTCACCTTGTCACTTATCAGGAAGTATGCTGTGTTGTTTGTTTGTTTGTTTGTTTTTTTTTTTATAAATATTTACTTATAATGAAGGATTTATCACAAGGTGATTATAGCATACTTGCAGTTTAAGTGGCCGGAAGGTCATGGCCATGGCAGGGGGCGGGGCTGAGATGGCATCGGTGCTCAGGCACAATGGGCAGAGAAGCACTAACACAATCGGGCGCGACTGTTCTTTTGTCATGGGTGTGACTGTACCAGGCTGCACTGATATGGTGGGTGTGACTAGCTACACTTTGGTCCACAGCGGCTTCATGTACTGGTCCTGTGGCGGGTGTGTACTCCATGTAGTTATATAGAATAAAAGCACAGGTGTGTGGCTAAGACTGTGTGTGTGTTTTGTTTGGGGTGCAAGGGTGGGGGCATAATTTAAACTTGTAATGGAATGCATAATGTAACATAATTATGATGATATTGTTTCAGCTTATTAGGTGGGCGTGGCCTGATTTATCTGTACAGTATATGGAAGGATTTTGCATTGTATTGAAATATTACATTGTGCAGCCCATTACAAGATTAAATTATGCAGGGGATCATTGTCCCCACCACCACCTGGGGTCTTACCCTCAGACCTTGGCTTCTATTCTAAACAACTCTATAACCTTGTGGATTTAAGAAATAATGCTTATTTCCTTACTTAATGCAAACTGAGAACACACCCTCCACATGTGAGCTTACTTTTGTCAATTTTGGGGGTCAGTCATGCTCATTGTGTAATGCTCACACGAGTAATGATGCCCACTCTGAGCTCCGCCCTCTGTCACTGCCATGAACGTTTTCCCACTTGAACTGCAAGTGTGCCGAGGTCATCACTACCCGGACACGTTCAGTGAGCTCTGTTCTGACCATGCCCCCCTCTGATAAGCAGCTCACTGTCTGTAGACATTGTACAGACAGCTGTGGTGTGGGCAGATATATAAGTGATGCATTGCTGGATTCAGGGTTTCTTTTTCTACTTTATGCTGCTCTCAGATGAGGTAGCAAAAACCTGCTGACAGATTAAATGGGACACTGACATATTTCATCCTCTAATACAGTGGTCTCCAACCAATAACCTTCCCAGCCCCCCAATATGTCCTGGTAACACTCATCAGCACATGCTGCGAGTTCTAGTTCTGCAGACACTGCTGTCTGGACCTGCTCCTCCATAGACCACAAAAGGACTGTTGACTCTGGATTTGTTTTTAGCCTAATTATTCTCAGATATAATCTTCCGCTGAAAGATGGATTGTCCACCAGATCTGCACACAGAGACTGTTCTATCACAATTTATTGGAGCTTGTTTCTAAGGCTGGAAACACACTGTCCGTGTGATATACGAGACACTCGGACGAGTGTCGGATCATTAACACTGACTGACCTCTCCCTGTTAGCATCTCCACACTCCCATCCTGACAGGGTGAGGTCATTCAGGGTTAATGATGCGACACTCGTCATATCACATGGACAGTGTGTTTCCAGCCTTATTCTAAGTGCAGGACCCAAGCGATGGCTGATTGTTTAACAGATGCATTGTGGAGAAATGGCTCCAGACGAGTGTTCTATGTACAGATGCACCTAGATGTGAGACATCACAGGACACTGACAAATCTGGTGGAAATTTAAAGGGCTTGTGCTAAGTTTGGGAGCTCTCCCTCTCAGCCACCTCCTCCGGCTGCTGCATAGAGATAGAAGTGTGCTGTGGTGCTTGGCCTTCTCTCCATTCACACGTTCTCAGGATCGGTGGGGTCAGAGTTAGTGATGAGCGAAATATTAACAATCGCTATACTCGTAATGAGAACTTTGTAATACTCGCATACTCATCCAATGCTAGTCAATTAGTTATAGGCTTCGCCCACACACTTCCAGCCATAAAATGAGTATTTCCGGGACAAGGCGGGAGGGCTTTTTTGCGGTTTCAATGCATACATCACCTTGTTGCAAGCAACATTTTTGTGTCTGGGGAAAAAAATCGGACAAAATCGGATCCTTCCGGATCCAGCGCCCCCTAACATGGGGTCTGTGGCGCTGGATCGCCCCGGATACGACATAAAATCGGATGTGGTAGCCGGACGCCGGGTGCTGGAGTTTAACAGTGAGCGCTGCTAAACTTCAGCACCATGAGCTGTCCCCTTCACAGATTTCAGGACCGTGGCTAGCTCCCCGCTAGCTGCGATCTTGAAATTTCACCAGCTGCGGCTTCTATCAGAGGAATCCTACTGCAAACCGGATCGGAGGGCATATTTGCCCTTCGTTTCTGTTTGCAAATCTGGTCCAGGGCTGTCAGGTTCACACCGGACAGCCCCGGACCTGATCACACCGTGGTGTGAAGCCGGCCTTAGAAAACTCACCACTGGGCTTCAATCTACGAAGGAAAACCTGGGTCACTCTGAACCCTTTCAGAACAAAGTTTGGCGTTTGTACAGATCTTGTCCACAAGTGGGGAAAATCTGACTCTCCTGCCTGTGACTGTGGAGCTGAGTGTGAAACAATTCAGCACATTCTTGAGGAGCGTCCCCTCAGTTCCTACACTGGTGACAAGAATGATTTCTACACTGGAAATGACAATGCTATTGCATACATAGAAGATCTTTATCCAACCCTGATTTCTGTCCTTTTGTCCCTTCAATCACTGTGTATTATTTCTTATTCATTCTTACTCAATGTAAAAATATATGTTCATATGATTAAAGTAAAGTGGCAGTGCTGGATGTCAGCTGCCTCCAGTCTGAGTTTGATGTTCTGTTGTAGGTAAAGGTCCTTGATATGGAAAACTTCTTTTAGAAACCACAGTTTATGACATTGCGTCATCATTATGCTGCTGCAGATTTTCACTGCTGATTTCACTTTTTTAAATCTGACTTTTTAATGGATTTCCAATAAATGCTCAGCAAAATCTGCAGCAGAAATGATTTCCCAGATGTCCACGGACGTTCCACAGTGCTTAGTATGAAATCAACTGTCAGCAGACAAGAACTAAAGGGTACTGTCACATGAGGTGACGTCGCCAGAGATATCAGCGATGACGGGCGGGAGCGCGCACGTTTTTGGTGCCCCGCCAGCGGCGCCGTCCCATGTTTACATGCGGCGACACCTCCGGCGAAGCACCGGCAATCTTACAGGCGCCAACGCCGCTGGGGTGTCTAGAAACCCCAGCGGCGATTCTGTAACCTTGAAGCCTATGGCTCCCATCGCCTGTAAGATCGCCGTCCCCCTGTTACATGGGGCTTTGTGTACACATTTCTCCAGAGTGCTCGCCTGGTTTCAGAGCACTGCTGAGAAACCAGGCGACCACTCAAAGGCGTTTACATCGCCTATACCTAAATCACCGCCGATGTGGCCTCGTGTGACGGTACCCTTAGAGTCCATGCAGAGTTGTACGTTGTTACATACATGACCGGCTTGCTGGTTGTCTCATCATTAAAATTCTGCCTTTTAACTTCTTTTTCTTTGTAGAGTTTTCTGAGTGGTTTGTTTGGTCCGATTTGTGAGATTGAAGTTGTGCTTAACGATGCAGAAACGAGGAAGCTTTCCGAGATTAAGACTGAAGAAGGCAAAATTGAAAAACACTTCTTGTTCTATGATGGGGAGTCGGTCGCTGGAAAGGTAAACTTGTTTTTTCATTATACAGAAGGAATAGTAGTTTATTCTGCCATCACTTCATGTTCATGAAAAGTAAACAGTGATCACTTACAATTTGTGTTGTGTGAAGGAGGATAAAAAGAAAGTGATGATAATTGGTATCGGGTGCCTTTATAGAAATGTGAGGCCGACCTCTTCCTGGGACTGCAAACAATGTCTGACCAACCCCCCCGCACTGCTTCAGTTGGTTCACCAATCTTTTAATATTCACTTAGCGTCCCCTATATGATTCACATTCTCTGACCCTTTAAAGTGTACATGTCATTTCATAGCAGAAAATAAGAACAATGCACTGGTTGTTAATGATGGGTCACATAGCAGCTAAGAAGATGCTTTTTTTTTTTTTTTTTTTTTTTTTTTTTTTTTTTGTTCCCTATGACTTATTTTCTCAATTTGTTTATGCGCTTTTAAAAACTGCGGTGTGGGCTTGGCCAGCAGCTGATGGGGAGCAGTGCAATGTGACAGCAGAGAATGCGCAAAATCAGAGATTGTGTGGGGAGCCAGCCGAGAAGGAGCCAGATGAGAGAAGTTTGTGCCAAGGAAAGGGAAGAGGAGTTTGCAGTGATCCTGACATTGCTCAGCACTGCACTGTAGGCTGTGGCAATCTGATTCATTGTTTCCTCACTAGCTGTAGTCAAGAGCTTGCACAGTGTAGGGCACTCCCCCTCCACCCTTATATGGTAACCTGACTTGTATTTAGTGTAAAGACACATCAGACTGAGAATGAACATATGTCTGCTACACACATTGTGCAGTGGGGATACCCTGTGGAAGGTTTATGAATGGTTTCCTTCCAGATTTCATTAACCCCTTCACCACCTGGTGATTTTTTTCATTTTCCCTTTTCTTTTTTTCATCTACCTTCTTCAAGCTGTATTGTTTTTAGTTTTCTGTCAATATAGACATACATAAGGGCTTGTTTCTCCTTCACTTTATTGGGGGACACAGGATCATGGGTGTATGCTTTCTGCCACTAGGAGGCGACACTAAGGGTACTGTTACGTCGCAACATTGCATGCAATTTCACTGGTAATTTGCTGGTTGCAGTGAAATCATGGACACATTGTTCCATTTGTACATAGCAACAAAATAGAACAATGTGTCCATGACTTCACTGCAACCAGTAAGTTGCAAGTGAAATTGTATGCAATGTTGCGACGAGTTAAGGTACGCTAAGAGGTAAAAGTTAAGCCCTCCTTCCTGCAATATACACCCGTACGTAGGCGTAGATGGTCTGCTTTTTGCTTAGTGTCGCAGGAGGCATCCGCTGCCCGCCGCTAATCCCGCGGGCATCCAACACCTCTCCCGGGAGCCCACATTACGTGAGCTCCTGGTCTTGGCCTGCAGCTTAACGCCGCCCACCGCCGTGATTGGCTGAGCCAAGCATCGCATCACATGCGGTCTGTAGCTCAGTCGACATTTACGATTTTATTTTTTTGCATCATGCAAACACACTTTGCAATTTTGCAAGATTGTGAACCTGAATGCCCCACTGAGACCATATAATTAGATTTAAAGGTAAGTGAGGTAGATTTATTTTAACTGCTAAAGACGTGAAAGCTACCACTTCGGGGATAGTTTTAAAAGAATCTTTTATTTTATTCTTTTTAAAAATGACTGGTCAAGTCTAACATAGTATACAAAGAGTGAACAAACAGGTGTATTATACAAATTCGCTGAAGGACAACAGCACATAACAATACATGTACCCCTTCCTCTCCCTATGTTTGCAAACTACCTGTCAGTGGAGGTAAATCACCCTAAAGTTTCGGGTGCCCCCACTCCACGGCGGCTCGCCCTATGATAGCCCTAGATGCTACGGGTATCAAAAATAGCAACAATAGAAAGTTGTCAGAGGATGCATACAATATGTCTGGGTAACAACAGGACACAGAATCGGACCAGGGTCAACTTAACTCAAATAGTCTCCCTAGTCCTTTGATTCCACGCTGGTCCACAGTGCATTCACGTTGTTCCTTCAGTTGTGACGTTAAAAGAAACGTTAATGAATCTCCATTGTTTCCATCTTACGCGTTTCGCCTCAGAAATTCAAGATGAGGCTCATCAGAGATCTTTTTGGAGTTTCACAACAATTGCCTACAAATTAAACATAACCATTAGTGGAAGAAATCACTTTTTATAACGCCACTATTGGATTTATCAAAAGACAAGTCCCGCATTAGTACAGCCTATGAATAGAAGATAGGACAAGAGCGCCTACAGTCCAAAACGAGCCCATTATCAAAGCAGTGGCCATAAGAAAGGGTAGAAGGAGAAAGAAGAAAAAAAAAAAAAAAAAAAAACACAACCCATACAACTTATAGTCATTGTATACCTGTCACTCTTTTTTCACGAGACAAAGAATAGATCAAGATATTGTATCGCTTCAAAAGAGGGGTCCCAGAATCGGGGTCACGGGGGTGCATTCACTATAATAAGAAATGCGCTTTTACTTATATTGCCTCAAACAATCCATCAGAATGAAAATCCTCCCTCTCTTACCTAACTCCCGGAGACAGTGTACACAGTGGTGGGCATCCAGCTACTGTTAAAGTCATGGACACTCAGGTTTCATATCAACCATGTTAATGTAGGGTCTATGGTAGGTACACAGAGAAAAGGGGTATTACAGCCATTTCTATATGTATTCCCCCCTCCCCCACCCTCTATTTAGCCTTACTTACAGAAGAAAACCGTTTCCCTTGTATACTGGAAATTATCAGAGAAGAAAATACTTCAGGCCCATAAGCCTCCCATAGAGCTAAAGTGACTAAAGAAGGAATAGTAATCACTACAGGGGTCAAAAAATACATTCTATTATGCTCAAATACAAAGCAAAAAGACTTATCTGCCACCTCCATATGTGTCTGATTCCAGGGTGAAGTGTCCAGGCTGGATGTCCATCCTCTGTGTAACCACATCCTTTATATAACCCCTTTCTGCCCATTGACCTATCACTGATGATTTCCAATAGGTAGCACATGTGGGAGCAACCCTTTACTGACCAAAAAAAAAAAAGAAGAAAACAGAAAGACAGAAAGAGCAGTGGTCACGTGAATCAAGAAGATGCATCCCATAGACAAATTTCTATTATGTGGAAGCACCAGTAAGATATTGAATACTTTCCAGATATTCATGCTCCCCACCTGCCCCCATATACTCCACATCACTGAAATATATTTTAACATATTAGAATCGTAAGTTCACCATACATATAGGAAAGGGGCTTCTTGGATGTCAGGTGTCCACCAGGGGTAAAAAGAATGATAGAAGAGAAGAAAGAGTTTATTAGAAAGGGCCCAAAATACCACATCAATAGATGCCTTACTTTGCTCTCATCCATTAGTGGGTTTATGATCGGACGTGATTTCTATCTCATCAAAACAACCAGTAAAAACATATATACATATATATATATATACACACATCAGATAAATGGAATGATCCAATATAATAATTGCTATCGTCATCCCTATCAAGACACTTCACCTTCTCGGTCGATATGTGTCTATATCTGTGGCCTGGTTAATATATTCGTCTGTACTAGTGTTTGGTCACCTTTCCGAGGCTCTTGAGAGCGCCCTGTCATAGAAAACATGTATATGTCAGTTGTTCGTTCATACCTTTCGGATATACACTGTCAAAAGTGTGGATCCATCTCGACTCTTTTTGGAGCAGAATCTTGTCGGAGTCTCCACCTCTCCTATTTGGTCTGTATACCTCTAGGACCCTAAATTTGAGATGTTTTGCATTTCCCTGATGGAATTCATGGGTATGCCTTGAAACCGGGGTGTCACGTTTGTGCCTAATGTCCCCCAGGTGTTCCCCCATACGTTTCCGTAACTCCCTTTTTGTTTTCCCTATGTAGTCCATGGGGCAGGGACATGTTATGATGTAGATCACTCCCTCAGTTCCGCAATTCGCGAAATTCTTTAGGGGATAAACGATGCCTGTATACGAACAGGTCACGCTTTTCGATGGGGATATCCAAGGACAGAAGGTACAGTGCCCACATCTATAGGTTCCTATGGTTCTCAAACGTGAGAGCCAGGTTTCGGTTGGTTTTGGTGGTTGGTAATAACTATGTACCAGTCTGTCTCTAATAGACCGACCCCTCCTGAATGTTATATTGGGGTACGGTGAGACAAATTTCTTTAGAGTCGGATCGGCAAGTAATATGCCCCAATGCTTTCTTAGACAGTCTCGTACTTCTCTGTTACCAGCATCGAAAGTGCCAATTACCCTTGTTAAGGACTCTGAGGTTGCTGATTTGTTCCTGTCTTTATTTGGGGTCAATAGTGACTCACGTGTCCTTGCTTTTGCGTCCTTAAACGCTGAATTAAGGACCGCACGTGGGTAGCCTCTTTCCAAAAATCTTCTCTGCAGATTTTTGGCCTGTCCATGAAACTCTTCCCAATCTGAACAGTTTCTTCGAATACGTAGATATTGTCCCTTGGGAATACCTCTCTTTAGGGGAACAGGGTGTGCACTTTGCCAGTGAAGAAGATTATTTGTGGCTGTCGGTTTTCTGTAGATGGTTGTCATTATTCGGCCACTCACATCCCTGCTTAACATTACATCCAGGAAAGGGAGGCTATCTTTTCTAAAATCAGAAGTAAAAAATAGCCCCAACGCATTTTGATTCAGGCAGGTCATAAAAGATTGGAAGAGGTCAAAAGTTCCTTCCCACAGTACCAAAATGTCGTCCACATAGCGTCCCCAATACAAAATATTTTTAGTCCAAATAGTCATTGACTCGGTAAAGACGCAGGTGTCCTCCCACCAGCCCAGGAGCAAGTTGGCATACGACGGGGCGGCGGAACTCCCCATCGCCGTGCCCCTGAGCTGGTGGAAGAACCCGCCGCCAAAGAGAAAATAGTTATGAGTCAAAATGAACTCTAAGAGTTCGAGGACAAAATGATTGTGGGCGACAAAATGGTTTCCACGAGCCCGCAAGAAGTGGCGAACGGCCCCTAGTCCCAGGTCATGGTGTATTGAGCTATAAAGTGATTCTACGTCAATTGACGCAAAAAAGACATCATCTCCCAGGGTGACTCCGTCCAACTTAGATATCAGATCACTGGTGTCTCTTACATACGATGGTAAAGAGGTCACAAAGGGTCTCAGGATCTTATCGATATAAATCCCAGTATTTTGGGTAATCGAGTCTATCCCCGACACTATTGGTCTTCCTTTTAGGGGTATAACCCCCTTATGCACCTTCGGAAGGGCATAGAAGGTTGGTATCTTGGGATTTTTTTGGACCAAAAATTGCATCTCATTTTTGGATATGAGACGCTTTTCCAAGCCTCTCACCAGGATTTCATACAGATTGTCGGAGAAATCTTTTGTAGGATCTTTTTCAAGTTTACCATAGAAGGAGGTATCGTTTAAAATATTATAGCACATAGTCGTATATACCTCATGATCCATGATCACCAGGTTTCCACCTTTGTCTGATGGTTTTATTATCACCTGCTCATTTTGGGAGAGGCCATTCAGAGTCCTCAGTTCTTCAGAGCTCAAATTATGGCGCTCTTTATTCCTAGTTCTAGTGAGCTTTTTCAAGTCCTCATTGACCACTTTAAGAAATATATCTACAGCATCAAAGTTTCCTTTTGGAGGGAGTCTCCTACTCTTTGGTTTTAGAGATGTAAAAGGGCCTTGCCCCAAGGTACCCTCTGTTTCGGCTTCAAGGTTCTCCAAATCCATCAATACATACCTTTCCTCCTCACTAATGCTATTCTTTTCTATGTCCTCTTTGCTGGTTGTGTGAAAATACTTTTTCCATTTTAATTTCCTTCCGAATAAGGCCATGTCCTTTGTCCAGCGGAACGCATCATATCGCTCCGTTGGAACAAAATTAAGGCCCCTACTCAGAAGGTCCACCTCCTCTTTTGTGATCTCATGGGAGGACAGGTTTATTATCTGATTCCTTAGCTGTCCAAAGGTACGGGGTCCGTTGTTAATCTCTGCGACCGTAGGTCGTATGGGACCCCCTTCTGTCCCAAAAAAGAGGGCAACGGCAAAGGTAAAGGTAAGAAAGAGGGTATGGGTGTGGGTGGTGGATTGGGGATCGGAGGGGGAGCTGGGATGTTTTTGGGATCCCATTTTTTCCTGTATCTCCTTCTTTTATTTGGTTTTTTTGGAGGATTCTTTGGTGGAATTTTTGGAGGAATCAAAGGGGCGTGTGGATCCTCAGGATCCGACGGTTCCCAATCTGTTGATGACCTATTCCCAGACGGGCCCTGTAAAAAGGCGTAGGCTTTATTCTCCCTGAATTCAGCCACGTCCTTTACAAATTTATTATGTTTCCTCGTCTTTAGGGATGCTTGAAAACGCTCTATTGAGGTCTGTAGGATAGTTTCTCTCTTAGAGAAGTCTGGGTCACTTTTAAAGGTCAGTGTATATTTAATATATTCATCTAATACCTTTGCTGTATTCTCTAGGGTGATCTTCTCCTCGTTAAGGAGTATATTCATAAACCTCAAAGACGATGCCCTAGATTCCTTCTCCCAAAGTTCCAGGAGTTTTGAATTTTTTGACCTATCCGCTGGGATAATGGGGATTCGCAGCCCTTTAGGAATGATCCCCTGACTTATATATCTAGTAAGGGATTGTACCTCCCACCAGGACTTGATGTTATTTTTATAGCAGATATACAAATCATTAAATACCTTTCTTATGTCAGTAGTCTTATTGTTGGGTTGGGCATCCGACTGGTCAGAGAAGACGTTATCCGCCTCAATTTGCCACAGTCCAGTGTCCAAGGGTGCAGACAAAAAACCGGCCATCTGACTTCAAAAACGCATTCATATAATTAGATTTAAAGGTAAAGATAAACCTTTAAATCTAGATATATAAGTCAGGGGATCATTCCTAAAGGGCTGCGAATCCCCATTATCCCAGCGGATAGGTCAAAAAATTCAAAACTCCTGGAACTTTGGGAGAAGGAATCTAGGGCATCGTCTTTGAGGTTTATGAATATACTCCTTAACGAGGAGAAGATCACCCTAGAGAATACAGCAAAGGTATTAGATGAATATATTAAATATACACTGACCTTTAAAAGTGACCCAGACTTCTCTAAGAGAGAAACTATCCTACAGACCTCAATAGAGCGTTTTCAAGCATCCCTAAAGACGAGGAAACATAATAAATTTGTAAAGGACGTGGCTGAATTCAGGGAGAATAAAGCCTACGCCTTTTTACAGGGCCCGTCTGGGAATAGGTCATCAACAGATTGGGAACCGTCGGATCCTGAGGATCCACACGCCCCTTTGATTCCTCCAAAAATTCCACCAAAGAATCCTCCAAAAAAACCAAATAAAAGAAGGAGATACAGGAAAAAATGGGATCCCAAAAACATCCCAGCTCCCCCTCCGATCCCCAATCCACCACCCACACCCATACCCTCTTTCTTACCTTTACCTTTGCCGTTGCCCTCTTTTTTGGGACAGAAGGGGGTCCCATACGACCTACGGTCGCAGAGATTAACAACGGACCCCGTACCTTTGGACAGCTAAGGAATCAGATAATAAACCTGTCCTCCCATGAGATCACAAAAGAGGAGGTGGACCTTCTGAGTAGGGGCCTTAATTTTGTTCCAACGGAGCGATATGATGCGTTCCGCTGGACAAAGGACATGGCCTTATTCGGAAGGAAATTAAAATGGAAAAAGTATTTTCACACAACCAGCAAAGAGGACATAGAAAAGAATAGCATTAGTGAGGAGGAAAGGTATGTATTGATGGATTTGGAGAACCTTGAAGCCGAAACAGAGGGTACCTTGGGGCAAGGCCCTTTTACATCTCTAAAACCAAAGAGTAGGAGACTCCCTCCAAAAGGAAACTTTGATGCTGTAGATATATTTCTTAAAGTGGTCAATGAGGACTTGAAAAAGCTCACTAGAACTAGGAATAAAGAGTGCCATAATTTGAGCTCTGAAGAACTGAGGACTCTGAATGGCCTCTCCCAAAATGAGCAGGTGATAATAAAACCATCAGACAAAGGTGGAAACCTGGTGATCATGGATCATGAGGTATATACGACTATGTGCTATAATATTTTAAACGATACCTCCTTCTATGGTAAACTTGAAAAAGATCCTACAAAAGATTTCTCCGACAATCTGTATGAAATCCTGGTGAGAGGCTTGGAAAAGCGTCTCATATCCAAAAATGAGATGCAATTTTTGGTCCAAAAAAATCCCAAGATACCAACCTTCTATGCCCTTCCGAAGGTGCATAAGGGGGTTATACCCCTAAAAGGAAGACCAATAGTGTCGGGGATAGACTCGATTACCCAAAATACTGGGATTTATATCGATAAGATCCTGAGACCCTTTGTGACCTCTTTACCATCGTATGTAAGAGACACCAGTGATCTGATATCTAAGTTGGACGGAGTCACCCTGGGAGATGATGTCTTTTTTGCGTCAATTGACGTAGAATCACTTTATAGCTCAATACACCATGACCTGGGACTAGGGGCCGTTCGCCACTTCTTGCGGGCTCGTGGAAACCATTTTGTCGCCCACAATCATTTTGTCCTCGAACTCTTAGAGTTCATTTTGACTCATAACTATTTTCTCTTTGGCGGCGGGTTCTTCCACCAGCTCAGGGGCACGGCGATGGGGAGTTCCGCCGCCCCGTCGTATGCCAACTTGCTCCTGGGCTGGTGGGAGGACACCTGCGTCTTTACCGAGTCAATGACTATTTGGACTAAAAATATTTTGTATTGGGGACGCTATGTGGACGACATTTTGGTACTGTGGGAAGGAACTTTTGACCTCTTCCAATCTTTTATGACCTGCCTGAATCAAAATGCGTTGGGGCTATTTTTTACTTCTGATTTTAGAAAAGATAGCCTCCCTTTCCTGGATGTAATGTTAAGCAGGGATGTGAGTGGCCGAATAATGACAACCATCTACAGAAAACCGACAGCCACAAATAATCTTCTTCACTGGCAAAGTGCACACCCTGTTCCCCTAAAGAGAGGTATTCCCAAGGGACAATATCTACGTATTCGAAGAAACTGTTCAGATTGGGAAGAGTTTCATGGACAGGCCAAAAATCTGCAGAGAAGATTTTTGGAAAGAGGCTACCCACGTGCGGTCCTTAATTCAGCGTTTAAGGACGCAAAAGCAAGGACACGTGAGTCACTATTGACCCCAAATAAAGACAGGAACAAATCAGCAACCTCAGAGTCCTTAACAAGGGTAATTGGCACTTTCGATGCTGGTAACAGAGAAGTACGAGACTGTCTAAGAAAGCATTGGGGCATATTACTTGCCGATCCGACTCTAAAGAAATTTGTCTCACCGTACCCCAATATAACATTCAGGAGGGGTCGGTCTATTAGAGACAGACTGGTACATAGTTATTACCAACCACCAAAACCAACCGAAACCTGGCTCTCACGTTTGAGAACCATAGGAACCTATAGATGTGGGCACTGTACCTTCTGTCCTTGGATATCCCCATCGAAAAGCGTGACCTGTTCGTATACAGGCATCGTTTATCCCCTAAAGAATTTCGCGAATTGCGGAACTGAGGGAGTGATCTACATCATAACATGTCCCTGCCCCATGGACTACATAGGGAAAACAAAAAGGGAGTTACGGAAACGTATGGGGGAACACCTGGGGGACATTAGGCACAAACGTGACACCCCGGTTTCAAGGCATACCCATGAATTCCATCAGGGAAATGCAAAACATCTCAAATTTAGGGTCCTAGAGGTATACAGACCAAATAGGAGAGGTGGAGACTCCGACAAGATTCTGCTCCAAAAAGAGTCGAGATGGATCCACACTTTTGACAGTGTATATCCGAAAGGTATGAACGAACAACTGACATATACATGTTTTCTATGACAGGGCGCTCTCAAGAGCCTCGGAAAGGTGACCAAACACTAGTACAGACGAATATATTAACCAGGCCACAGATATAGACACATATCGACCGAGAAGGTGAAGTGTCTTGATAGGGATGACGATAGCAATTATTATATTGGATCATTCCATTTATCTGATGTGTGTATATATATATATATGTATATATGTTTTTACTGGTTGTTTTGATGAGATAGAAATCACGTCCGATCATAAACCCACTAATGGATGAGAGCAAAGTAAGGCATCTATTGATGTGGTATTTTGGGCCCTTTCTAATAAACTCTTTCTTCTCTTCTATCATTCTTTTTACCCCTGGTGGACACCTGACATCCAAGAAGCCCCTTTCCTATATGTATGGTGAACTTACGATTCTAATATGTTAAAATATATTTCAGTGATGTGGAGTATATGGGGGCAGGTGGGGAGCATGAATATCTGGAAAGTATTCAATATCTTACTGGTGCTTCCACATAATAGAAATTTGTCTATGGGATGCATCTTCTTGATTCACGTGACCACTGCTCTTTCTGTCTTTCTGTTTTCTTCTTTTTTTTTTTTGGTCAGTAAAGGGTTGCTCCCACATGTGCTACCTATTGGAAATCATCAGTGATAGGTCAATGGGCAGAAAGGGGTTATATAAAGGATGTGGTTACACAGAGGATGGACATCCAGCCTGGACACTTCACCCTGGAATCAGACACATATGGAGGTGGCAGATAAGTCTTTTTGCTTTGTATTTGAGCATAATAGAATGTATTTTTTGACCCCTGTAGTGATTACTATTCCTTCTTTAGTCACTTTAGCTCTATGGGAGGCTTATGGGCCTGAAGTATTTTCTTCTCTGATAATTTCCAGTATACAAGGGAAACGGTTTTCTTCTGTAAGTAAGGCTAAATAGAGGGTGGGGGAGGGGGGAATACATATAGAAATGGCTGTAATACCCCTTTTCTCTGTGTACCTACCATAGACCCTACATTAACATGGTTGATATGAAACCTGAGTGTCCATGACTTTAACAGTAGCTGGATGCCCACCACTGTGTACACTGTCTCCGGGAGTTAGGTAAGAGAGGGAGGATTTTCATTCTGATGGATTGTTTGAGGCAATATAAGTAAAAGCGCATTTCTTATTATAGTGAATGCACCCCCGTGACCCCGATTCTGGGACCCCTCTTTTGAAGCGATACAATATCTTGATCTATTCTTTGTCTCGTGAAAAAAGAGTGACAGGTATACAATGACTATAAGTTGTATGGGTTGTGTTTTTTTTTTTTTTTTTTTTTTCTTTCTCCTTCTACCCTTTCTTATGGCCACTGCTTTGATAATGGGCTCGTTTTGGACTGTAGGCGCTCTTGTCCTATCTTCTATTCATAGGCTGTACTAATGCGGGACTTGTCTTTTGATAAATCCAATAGTGGCGTTATAAAAAGTGATTTCTTCCACTAATGGTTATGTTTAATTTGTAGGCAATTGTTGTGAAACTCCAAAAAGATCTCTGAGCCTCATCTTGAATTTCTGAGGCGAAACGCGTAAGATGGAAACAATGGAGATTCATTAACGTTTCTTTTAACGTCACAACTGAAGGAAGAACGTGAATGCACTGTGGACCAGCGTGGAATCAAAGGACTAGGGAGACTATTTGAGTTAAGTTGACCCTGGTCCGATTCTGTGTCCTGTTGTTACCCAGACATATTGTATGCATCCTCTGACAACTTTCTATTGTTGCTATTTTTGATACCCGTAGCATCTAGGGCTATCATAGGGCGAGCCGCCGTGGAGTGGGGGCACCCGAAACTTTAGGGTGATTTACCTCCACTGACAGGTAGTTTGCAAACATAGGGAGAGGAAGGGGTACATGTATTGTTATGTGCTGTTGTCCTTCAGCGAATTTGTATAATACACCTGTTTGTTCACTCTTTGTATACTATGTTAGACTTGACCAGTCATTTTTAAAAAGAATAAAATAAAAGATTCTTTTAAAACTATCCCCGAAGTGGTAGCTTTCACGTCTTTAGCCCACTGAGACCACCACTGATGCAGCGCCCAGTACATCGGACATCCCTACATGGGGCCTGGCACTGTCGCAACAGGTAGAATCAATAGTCCAAATGTTGCAGTTGGGTCCTGGTTCTCACACCACAAACGCCACTGTTCCCATTCAAGCAGGGAACATCCCCAGTCCAAGGCTCCCCAGACAACCAGAAGACTGATTCGTACCAGTACGCCCCAGGGACTCTCTCCCACCACGTCACCAATAAGGGATACGTCTCGCTCCCATTTGCCTCAGGACCAGTCTGATTCACTCTCCGAAGGGGAACTATCAGAGCAAGACGCGCCCCACGAAAGTGATGCCGACACCCAAGGAATGGTTTACAGCCTCATCGAGGCTGTTAACAAGATGCTAAACGTTATTGACGAACCCTCCACCACCCCAGTCCGCACAGTCTTCTTTATAAAGGCAAAACACTCCCGTTGAGTTTTCGCTAACCACGAGAATTTTAAAGATGTGTTCACACCCTGCATATTTGCTGCATATTTTTACGCAAGTGTTGTTGCAGTTTTTGTAGTCAAAACCAGCAGTGGAACAATCGGAGGAAAAGTCTATTAGAAACAAGTGCTCCACTTCTGTATTTAATCATCCACTGCTGGTTTTGTCTACAAAAACTGCAAGAGCACTCGCGTAAAAATACGCAGCATATATGCAATGTGTGAACGCACCCTAAGAATATAATCCAACGTCCTTGGGACTGGCCAGACAAGCTGCTTCAATGGTCTTACGACCTGCGAAGCAAGTACCCCTTTGCATCAGAACATCATAAAGAATGGGCTGAGTCGCCAGCTGTCGACCTCCTCCCTCCCTTCCCCCCCCCAGAGTTGCGCCTAGTTAACAAAACCCTATTCACACTCTCCGACAGCTCATCTGTCAAAGACTGCAGTGACTGCCAATGAGGACCATGTTCACTGTGTGGTAGAATTGTTGTGACTGTTTGATGCCTCGTGTCTGTACGCATTCGTAGATACCAAACATGTATACTTTTACTGTTATCTAAGTGGTGAATAAAAAATTCAGAAAATTGAAAAAAGAAATAAAATTACACTTTCTTATTCGCTCCATTGGGAGACCCAGACAATGGTGTATAGCTTCTGCCTCCGGAGGACACACAAAGTACTACACTTTATAAAAAAGTGTAGCCCCTCCCCTACTGCCTATACACCCCCTCCTGGGAAATTCCCATCAGTTCTTAGCTTTGTGTTGAAGGAGGCACACTCTGCACTCATCCACTCTCATTAGTCTTACTCGCTGGAGAGTGTCGGATGGAAGCAAAGTGGATCCATATGGATCCCCAGCATGTCTCCTTCCTCACCCTCGGGCAGGGGCGGTTGAGGTACCCATGGGGTACAATGGGCTGGAGACTCATGCTGTTTTCCTTCTCCATCCCTTAGGGGCCCTGGAGAAGTGGGATCGTCGCGGGCTTCCATGTAATCTGGAGCTCAGACTCCATCCACAGCCCCTGTGGGATCTGCTGGCCGGAGTTGTGGACCCCCAGGGATCGGCCCCTGCACCAAATGAGGTACTCTGTATCTGTGCATTGCTGCTGCTGCTACTGCAGCCTGGGCTCCGGATCCATCCACATGCTGATGAGGTACACTGGGGGTGATTACATTGTGGGACTTACCGGCACTCTGCTGCTCAGTGAGTCCGGTCCCTTCCGTGCTGTGGGCATACCGGTTCTGACGCCGGCTCCCCGCGCCATCTCCTTCGCCATCCCTGAGGGAGTCATCTCTGGCATCCATGCTTCGCTGGAGCCCCTGCTCCGTCCACAGCCCCTGGCGGACCTGCTGGCCGGAGCACTGTTATCCCCAGGGACCAGGCCCTGCACCTAATCGAGGTACTCTGTATCATTGTGTATATGGCTGCAGCTGCAGTCCGGGGCTCCAGATCCGACCCAGTTATCTGTGAGGTACTCTGGGGGTATTATGTTGTTGACCGACACATCTCCCTTCGGGGGTTGGCTGCTGGGATCACAGCAGGTAACCTGGTTTTCACCGGACCTCTGCTACTGCTGCAGCTGCTACAGCCCGGGCCTTCGGATCCCTGTGGGTATATGTCTTTTTTTTACTGTGCATGGAGGACCTGACCCCTGGGGCTGGTCTCCGACACCCCCTCTGAGGGTGTCAGCGCTGTCGGCCGGTGATCGCGCTGACCGTGCCTGTGCATCAGGCATGGTCTCAAATTTAGGCCCCGGCTTCGCCTGCGGCCTAGTTTTGCAATTCCCGCCCCCGGCTGCCATTCAAGCAGAGGGGCGAGTTTTGGGCTGACCCTGCGGCCATACTGATGCATGGAGGGCCTCTCTCTCCACTGCCTAGGTGACACCCATTCCTCTCTGTTTCTATGGGGCCCCAGATTCCTGCACTTTGTGTCGGTCCGCCCATTGTTCACTCCCCCTCTGCTGGCTCCGGCGGCCATCTTGGCTTTCTACCGGTATATGCTCAGCAGCTGCAGTTCCATGAGCGGTTCTGCAGCATCTGGGGGACCGGGGACCGTGGGATATGATGATACACAGCGGTCGGGCCACACCAGTTACTCCGGCTGTGAGCTCCCTTGCGTGGGCATCCTCTGCTGGGGATTCCCACAGTTATACAGCTATGTGGGCCATTTGGAGTATAACCCCCCAATGGCCGCGCGCATGTCGCAGCCTGCACTTCATATAAGGCTTAGCTGCCCACTGGATGCACTTCTCTGCCTGCGCGCAGCCAGAGTCAAGCCCAGAGCCACAGGCTCACTCCAGCACCTCGACCCAGGTGGATTCCCCTGCTGCCCTCCCGCAGGGCCCTCTAGGACGCCGACTGGACAGAGGTTCCAGGAACCCTTGTCCGAGCCTTACTTAAGGCTATATTAGGCTATATAAGCCCAGACCGGGTCCCTTACAGGATCCCACACGGGACCGCTCTCACGAGTCTAGGCCGGGTCCTTCACAGGATCCCCCTATGCCTGACCCTCCCCGGGGGGTTCCATAAGTCCAGGGCTGCGGGCCCACTAGTTGGACTTCCCCGGAAAACAGCCGAGGACTCTAACTCAGGCCACTGTCCGCGGCCCGCAACGCGTACCCGTGGGGCTACCTCCCCCTCCTCCTCGCATTACTCTCAGGATGTCGAGAAAGGAGCAGGGGGTCAGGGTTCAGAGTCCGAGCTCACACTGGTGGATGACCTTGTTCTTCCTCAACATGGTTGTTCCACCTGCTTCCCCTTCTCCGGTGGAGCCGGCTTCCTTTTCAGGAAACGCACCAATTTAGGTTCCCTAAAAGGGCTCACAGTGTGTTGCTTCCACCACCCTAATTTGGAGATGCTGTCCAAAGCCCAGGCTGGCCCGGACTAGCACTGTCCTACGAGAACCAGCAGTGCCGTCACCATCTCCTTCCTTGGAAGTGGTCAATGGTTGGTCTCATTCCCACGAGGTGGTCCCTCCGGGTCCAGACTTGCAGCCCGGACTGTTGTGCCCGTGGCTAACGGCTCTTCTCTGAAAGAGCTACGGACCACCAGATTGATTTATTTATTAACTCGATCTATGAAACTACTGTCCTCAGCTTTCGCAGCTGTAGAAGCAGGGCAGCCTTGTCTGCGTGCCCGGCAGAGTCCGCTCCCTTTCGGGGGTTTTCTTGCCTGAGGTCATTACATAACGTCTCTGACGAGCTTGGTTGGCTATCCGCAGGTCTATGGCCTCGGAATATGATTAGCTGACCCCACATCCAAAAAGGTACCTTACGGGGTTGTCTTTTTGCTGGTAACAGGCTGTTTTGGGAACCGCTAGAAGGACTCCTCTGGCAGGTAAGCTCTTCCGTGCCGCACGCTACGGTTAGGAAACCTGTGCACCAAAGGATCAGTCCACTGGCTTGGACTAAAGCTAATGGTGTGACTCGGCATGGCGTTCCAAGATCACCTGCACTCAGCAGTGGCAGGAGGCTCAGCCTCTGTAACGGCCTCCTCATGCCTATCCGCCTCTTCAAGCCGCATCCTTGGTCGCGGACAGGCTCTCCGGTTATATCGCATGGCTACTAAACTCCCTTCCTCGCTTCCTCCAGCAAAGGCGCAGGCCTTTATCCAGGCTCTGGATGCCTTGAGGCGAGACGGACTAGTTGTTTCTGTTCCTCTCGAGGAACGCTTGCGTAGCATCGATCGCCATCAAGGATGCGTACCGGCTCTTCCCCGTGACGTCCGCTAATCAGCGTTGGCTGAGGTTTGTGGTGTGGGACGACCATTTTGGTGGTTCTGTCCTCGCGGCCCTGCACTCCCAGGGCCATGCAGTAATAACGTACTTGAACAACTTACTGGTCAAGGCATCTTCTCTGGAACAATGCCAGTGCAGTCTCTCACGACCCTCTGCACTCCTACTCACTCTGACGTGCCAGTGCATGGAGTCTCACGACTATTCAGCTTTTGTCAAGCTGCATCTGGACAAACTGGCACTTCAGGCAGAAGTCTGCTCACACCTTGGGTCACGCTCAGTCTCCCTAGGGCGGCTGATGTTCATCTTGGGGAAAATGGTAGCGGCCATGGAGCAGTATACTTCATACGGTTTCACCTGCGGCCACTGCGGTTGCAGATCCTCCGCAGTGGGGACAAGCACCATCTTCCCGCGACAGGAAGGTCTCCCTGTCTGCATTGACAAAGGTCTCCATTCATTGGTGATTGCTACCCCTGTCTGTCACGGGGGAGGCCCTTGGTGCCCCCCTCTTGGGCAGTCGGGACCACGTCCGCCAGCCTCTTGGGCTGGGGCGCAGTATTCCTCCACCACGGGGCTCAAGGCACCTAGACTGAGTCGGAATCCATTCTCCGGATCAATGTCCTGCAGAGTAGGGCCATTTGCTTAGCACTTTTGGCTTTCCAACGGTTACTGTCAGGAAGACAGATCCGGATTTCATCAAACGCGATAGCGTCTCCTATGTCTATCGCCAGGGAGGAACTCGAAGCATCTCAGCACTGCTCAAGGTTCAACGTATCCTTCAAGGGGTAGAGGACAATGACTCCCCCATCTCGGCAGTCCACATCCCCGGAGGGGACAACTAGGAAGCTGACGACTGAAGTCGCCAGGGCATGGACTCGGGCGAGTGGTTCCTTCATCCAGACGTCTTTCAGACCACCTGCAACCGATGAGGAACGCCGGACGTGGACCTGATGGCCTCAGGTTCCAGTTTTCATGGCCCGGCTTCAGGATCTCCAGACCCTCGCTGCGGACGCACTGGTCCAGAACTGGTCTCAGTTCCGTCCCCCGTACGGGTTTTCCCCGTTGGTAATGTTGCCCAGAGTCCTGCGCAAGATCAGGGAAGAATGCAGGCGCGCTCTACTGATCGCCCCGGACTGGCCCAGGCGTGCCTGGTACCCAGACCTGTGGCAGCTCACGGCAGGGGAACCGTGGAGGCTTCCAGATCTTCCGGACCTGTTGTCTTGTGGTCCGTTCTTTCACCAGAATTCTGTGGCCCTCAGCTTGACTTTGTGGCTCTTAAATCCTGGCTGCTGACATCCCTAGGATTTCCCCCAGTGGTTTCTGCTACTATCAGACAGGCCAGGAAACCTGCGTCAGCAAAGATCTACCGCAGGACTTGGAAAATGTTCTTTTCCTGGTGCCGCTCAAATGGGCACTCTCCTTGGCCTTTCCCTTTGCCAACCCTGCTTTCCTTTCTATATTCAGGATTGGGTTTAGGGTTATCTCTTAGTTCCCTTCAGGGACAGATTTCTGCACTATTCGTGCTATTCAACAAACGTCTGGCTAATCTCAAGCCGCCCTTTGAACCACTAAGAGGTGCCCCTCTCTAGGCTTTCACAGAAAGTAGCCTTCCTTGTGGCTATCACCTCTCTCCGGAGAGTCTCTGAATGGCAGCCCTGTCTTGTAAGTCAACCTTTCTAGTGGTTCACCGGGACAAGGTGGTGCTTAGACCGGTGGCTGAGTTTCTTACTGAAAGTGCTTTCTCCCTTTCATCTTTTTGTCCAAATCCTGTCCACCAGTCCGAGAAGGCTCCGCATTCCTTGGATCTGGTCAGGGCTTTCAGGATTTGTCTCCCGTACGGCCCCTCTACGCCGCACGGATTCCCTGTTTGTGCTTACAACAGGCCAACAAAAGGGTACACAGGATTCCAAGTTAACCTTGGCATGGTGGTTCAAGGCGCCTATCCAGGGGGCCTACCTTTCCTCTGGAACGCCTCTCCCTTTGGGAAGCGCACTCTACTAGAGCTGCTGGAGCCTCATGGGCCTTGCGGCACCAGGCGACGGTTCAGCAAGTGTGTCAGACGGCTACTTGGTCCAGTCTGCACACCTTTACGAAGCATTACCAAGTGCATGTATATGCTTCAGCAGACGCAAGTCTGGGCAGGCGGGTCCTTGAGGCGGCCGTTGCCCACCTGTGAATGGAGCAGCCACCTTGCCATTATGGGTTGTTTGCCCACCCAGGGATTGCTTTTGGACATCCCCATTGTCTGGGTCTCCCAATGGAGCGAATAAGAAAAAGAGAATTTTGTTAACTTACTGTAAATTCTTTTTCTTCTAGCTCCTAATTGGGAGACCCAGCACCCACCCTGTTGCCCTTCGGGCTATTCTGTTAAGTGTCTTGTGTTAACACAGGTTGCTTACGTTAATCAGTTGGCCGCCGTTATACGGCCGGACCTGATTTTTCTGGTGTGGGTTATCCTCCTTCCTGCTTGTGCACCGAACTGATGGCAATTTCCCAGGAGGGGGTGTATAGGCAGTAGGGGAGGGGCTACACTTTATAAAAAAGTGTAGTACTTTGTGTGTCCTCCGGAGGCAGAAGCTATACACCATTGTCTGGGTCTCCCAATTAGGAGCTAGAAGAAAAAGAATTTACAGTAAGTAAACAAAATTCTCTTTTTTTGCGCCATGTTCTGTGACCCGTAGCGTTATCATTTTTCGGGATCTGGAGTTCTGTGATGGCTTATTTTTTGTGTTTTAAGCTGTTTTCTAATGATGCCATTTTTTTTTTTTTTTAATCGCTTCATTGGGGACACAGGTGGATTCGCTGTTTTGATCTCCCGTTATTGCATTTTAGTAGAATGTTGCGATGACCAAAATAACACAATTTTGGTATTTGGACCTTTTACCCCCGTTTAGTTTATAGATCTGATTAATTGATTTTATGTCTTTATACCGGTAGATCAGGCATTTCTGAAAGCGGCGATACCAAATGTTGTGGTTTTTTTTTTTTTTTTTTTTTTTTATTGAATGGGGCAATGCTTTTTGTGTGGGGTTTTTTATTTTCCCCATATATTTAAACTACTTCTTAAAGGGATCCTGACCCCTAAAAGTTGGCCCCCTGTCTCTTAAGACCTGTCCCTGCACCATTCTTAAACTTTTTTTAGCAAAAAGGGATGGCTAGAAATGTTTATTTGTAAAGTTCATAAAAGTGACTTTATTACCTGCACCCACTGCAGCTTCTCAGATTTTGAGAAGCCGCAAAAGGGGTTGCCTGGTGCTTCTCCCCGCCGCCTGCAGACTAATTATTCACACCCCGATAGGCGTGCTAATCAGCAGAGAGCTGCCGCATGCGTCACATTACACAGGCGGTATAGCCGCTATGACGCTAAGTGCGGCTGAAATTTCACAACCACGGCTAGCTCCCTGCTAGATTTGATTCTGAAATTTCAGGACTGGACAGCGGCATCAGCTGCACACTGCCTATTCCGGCAGATAACCGGACCAGAGGGCATATTAACCCTCTGGTCTGCTTCTGTCTGAAGCTGTCAGGCTGTCCTGTGCATCCATCAGAACACTGGACACAGCCTGACAGCAGAAAAATGTGGTGTAAAGCTAGCCTTAGGCTGGAATCACACGGTCTGAGTCACTCAGATGAGTGTCAGATCATTAACCCTGAACGACCTCTCCCTGTCAGGACAGGAGTGTCAGCTGCTTGTGTGGAGCCCATTGGGACGGGGTACTCTGTCCCGGATCGGGGTATCACGGGGGGGTTTATCACGGTGGTCTTGGTCCGGACCATGTCCCGAGCTCCCAAGTAAAGGTTGTTTACAGAGTCATGACGCCGCCACCTGTGGTATGGGGTCTAGGTGACCACCGCTGCTGCAGGACCTCCGGGGATGATGGATGGGCAGCCTGTGATATGACTGCTCTCCACGGGCAGAGTTTGGTCCCCGGGGCAGTAGTGGTGAAACAGTTTGTGAGGGAGAACAGGGTTTGCAAGGATTACAGACTCATGGTTTTGTAGTTTTCCAAGTCTTTACTGAAGCAGATGGTAATTCAGATGAGTACTGCTGAGTACTGTCCACAGAGTCTGTGCAGGAGCCAGGTTGCTCCCACCTTGGCCGGGTCCTTTGACTCCCTGTTTCTGCGCTGTGTGTGTGTGGCTCTGCTGCCGCTTTAGCTAAGCTGCTGGCCCTGTTTCCCGTCACGGGTACCAACTTGCTAGGCAACTTGAGTCTTGGTCCGTGTTGCTTCGCTGTGGTACAGTGAAAACGTGGGACCTTCATTAATCTGGTGTTCACTGTGCTGTTTGTGTCAGGCACAGCATCGGATCCGATATCTGTTCCGTTGAGCTCCTCCGGGGTGAGTTTAGGGTAACTCTGCCTCCCAGGTGTGTTCCTCTACTTGTCCTTTTTCCTCAGACCCTGGCTTGGCCTGGAATTGGACAGCAGACTGTGGGGTGAGCCTAACGCAGCTCTTTTACACCCAGATCCTTCTTCCTCAGTGCTGCTCTTCGCTGAACTAACCGCCACTTCCTCTCCACACCAGAATATATAGGGAAGCAGCTTTAGCTCCCCCTTCTGGCCTGGAGGCGCTACTGTAGTGTTGTGGGTTGTGTGGGGGAGTCAACCCTTTGTGGTGTTACTGTGGCACATGAACCCTGGGGTGCCACACTTGTGTTTCTAAGCAACTCCACACTTCTGTCCTGACAGAGTTCGTTCAGGGTTAATGATCCGACACCTGTCTGAGTGACTCGTATATCAGACACGGTGTGATTCCAGCCTTAGGCCCCCTTCACACCATGATTTTTCCCTGATCAGGTTCGATCAGGTTTGTGTGTCAAAACCAGGAGAGGAACTTGCAGAGAAACTATAATTGAAATATTGACACCTGTTCTGAGTTTTGGAGACGCTCCTGGTTTTGATGCAGAAACCTGATCGAACCTGATCAGGGAAAAACCGTGGTGTGAAGGGGGCCTTAGAGCACCTATCCTCTGTGATTGGTAAGGCTGGCTTCACACTGCGGTCATATCAGGTTGGGTTTTGTGTTCCAAAACCAGGAGTGTCTCCAAAACCCAGGACAGGTGTCAATCTTTCAGTTATACTTTTTCTCTGCAAGTTCCTCTCCTGGTTTTGGAACACAAAACCTGACCTCATATGACCTGACCGCAGTGTGAAGCCAGCCTAAGGCTACGTTCCATTGTCCAGCAATCGCACATTAGAATAGATCTAGCAGCAATCCGTTGGTAAAAAAAAAAGTTCTGTTGTTTTTTTTTTTTTTTTTTAACACTGGAGTCTATGGGAAAGTGGATTTGTTAATGGATTACTATTTATCTTTCATTTGGAACTGATCCAGTAGGGAAAAAAACAGATCCTTTACACATGAAATAACGCATGCCTGATTAACAGATCCATTTTACATAACTGTTAAGCAAATGGATCCAGCCAAAATCTGCAATCTAAAAATGGACAAACTTGTTTGTACAACTTAATGGATGGGTCTATTGGAACGGCTGATTACTGCACATGTGAACTTGGCATAAGAGGGATGATGACCTACGGAAAAGTCCCTGTATTATCCTCTGGAGTCGCTGTAGAGGCAACAGCGGGCGATTTGACAGGCTTTGATCAGATTTGAATTTATTTTTCTTCTTTGTAGGTCAACATGGTCTTCAAGCAACCAGGTAAAAGGCTAGAGCACCAAGGAATACGAATCGAGTTTGTTGGACAAATTGGTGAGTGTGTATACTATATACAATAAGAGACTGCATATAGACCTATATAGATTTCTTCAGGCTAGTGCTAGAGTGAAGCAATGAGTCACTATGATTGTCAGAATTGGAAAGTTTGTCTTTTTATTTATTTTTTCTTCCTATACCATGTTCCCACAGTGCAAACCAGACTTTGTAATAAATTTGAGTCCAATAGCGACTTGGCAGTTAAAGGAAAATAAATACAAAAGAAAATCTGATAATAGTTCCCACCTTTTTTATTTTTTATTTTATATTTTTTTTTTTAATTCTGCAAATTTTAAAAGTAAAGTGTGAGGATGCAAGTGTGTATATAGTGTATAGAAATTGGGGGGGGGGGGGGGAATGTAGTAGTTACCCGGTGAAATTAATCTGATTCCATCTTTAATTTTTTTCAGTGCATGTCTGCATGAGGTCTAGATTGCTCCAATGCTCATCCTACATGCCAGCCCCTGATATACTTCCTTCTAAATAGTGTGTCCATCACATAGGGTCAGCGTAGAGCTGTTCATACACTGGATAGAAGTATTAGGGGGCTGTCATGTAGGATGAACATTGGAGCTGGCAGCTATGCCCCGATCACACACCCCTATTCTCGGCTGCAACACGGAGCTTACACTGCTGACGTATTGCCCATACGAGAGGCGCGAGGGCTGAGGAGCAGATATAAATCAGTAATATAAGTGATCTAAAGATCCTAGAACTGCAGTGTAGAGTTCAGCTTCAGTGTATGAGGGCAGAAGCAGTACAAATATGTTAATCTTCCCGGAGGTTCCCTTTTAAAAGGAGCCTGTGAGATCAGATAACAACCTGCAGCTATAGGGTTAATGGTGTTAGAGGTGCACATCCACAGTACTGAAAGCATGGCTTTCTGGAGAAAATAAACTATTTCTCCTGGGAAATATTGGCTTTCAGACATGTATCTGTGCCTGGAGCAATTAGTCAACACTTATAGCACTGATGCACTGTACTGTGAGATCAGTCAGTGCAGGGTTTGCTTACTGCCAATGCTGTTGATGGGCATGCTACAGAGCAGGCACAGTGCTCATCATGTAAGGGGCGGTAAAGCAGATATGACGCTAATCGCGTCATACCCAGCTTTACCACGTCAGTACGCCCATTAGGGTGTACTGCCAACCTCGCGATGCCGAGTGCGCATGCGTGATGGGTGTACTGACGTGGTAAAGCCGGATATGACACAATTAGTGTCATATCTGCTTTACCGCCCCTTACATAACGAGCACTGTGCCTGCTCTATAGCACGCCCATCGGGGCGTAAATAAATAACAAGCAGGCGGCTGGGAGGCCCAGAAAGGAATGCCTTTTGCGGCTTCTCCAATACTGAGAAGCCGCAGATTATAAGGTATCATAACAACTTATCTAAAGTTTACTATATCGCTTTACAAGCGCAAAGGGATGCCTAGAAATCTATTAACATGGTACAGGGACAGGTATATAGAGACTGGAGGCACATTTTGCGAGGTCAGGTTTCCTTTAACACAAGTTGTCATCTGTTATTGTTGGGCAATAAATAATCGGCCCTTTGTGTTTTTCTTTGGTCTCTTATGAAATCTGTTTTAATGATTTTTTTTTTTTTTTTTTTTTTTTTTTTTCTTCTTAATTTAGAACTGTTCAATGATAAAAGCAATACGCATGAGTTTGTAAACCTTGTGAAAGAACTAGCTCTGCCTGGGGAGCTGACACAGAGCAGAAGTTATGATTTTGAATTCATGCAAGTGGAGAAGCCTTATGAGTCTTACATAGGTTCAAATGTCAGATTAAGGTGTGTATTTTATCATGCTATCACTGGACTGATATATGCATGAAATCTAATTATTGGACCTTTTTCAGCAGCGTGTACAGTGTAACGACACGTCTCCTTGCTGATGGGTATGATATCTGTACTAATCCTCCATGTATTAATTATTTTCCAGGTATTTCTTAAAGGTGACAATAGTGAGACGTCTGTCAGATCTGATAAAGGAATATGACCTCATTGTTCACCAGCTTGCCACGTATCCAGATGTCAACAACTCTATCAAAATGGAAGTTGGGATAGAAGACTGCTTACACATAGAGTTTGAATATAATAAATCTAAGTGAGTGACTTAATTTACTATCTTGTATATCAATAAGAACACATACAAAAGGTTCACTCGCACCTACAGAAATCTGCTGTCATATTTTCAATTTGTTCATCAATACAGTGGAGCCCAATCTATAAAGTCACAATTTTGGGCTGAAATTTCCATTTCTGCATCATGCTCAAAAAGTTAAGAAAATGAGTTATTACCAGGAGGGAGTGTGCCAATCAACGATAGGGGCTGCTCACTACTTTCATATTTGAACTATTCTTGGCATAGGAGTCATGTCAGGTCAGTAGGGTTGTGACACCTAGCACCGCCACCAACCAGCTATTGGTGACCAGATATGATCAGCTGCACCGCACAGCTCCATTAACTGTACAGTGACCGCTGCCAGGTACTGCACCTTTTCCTATCGCCATGACCGCACTTACTGAGAGAGGGGATCCGCCCACAAGGACAGGAAACCTACAGATAAAAAGGGGCGGTCCCCTCGCCTCCTCAGTTGGTTTCCTGTCCTTTTGGGAGGAACCTACAGTTTGAAGCTTACCCAGGGTCTGAGGCTGCCATGGAGGGCTGTGAGAAGTCTGTGGCATCCAGGTCCTGGCTGCTCGTGGCCTGGTCGTTGTTAGCACAATCCCAGAGTCCGGGTGGTGCCGCTCTGGATCGTGCGAGCGCTGCCTGGGGCCGTCCCCAGTGCTCTTCCACGGCGCAGGGCGGTGGGAGCGTGGAGATTGCCGCTATGCACCGCCGCCGGCTGGCTTCCGGGGTCTCCGGTGCACATGCGCGCCGGCCGGCGGATGCGCTCTTTGTCCTGGAGGTGCACGTCACTTCCGGTCCGGAGGAGGGCGCGTCTATAAGGGAATCGTGCCGTTCAAGTGCGGTGCTGGGGCCTTGTGGAGGGCGCACAATATGTCTTCCCCCCCCCCCCCCCCCCCCCCCCCCCCACACACACACCGCCCCGCCCCCACCGGGGACGTGGAGGGGCACCAGGAGGGCATCAGCCAGTTGGTGCCTAAAACCAGCATCGGGAGCAAGTAGGCGTCCAGGTCTGCTACTGCATCCAAGGAGTGTTCCACTGATTCTAAAGGCTTCAAACCCAAGGCTGGGTCTCCACCTCCTGAGCCGGTACCTACAGGGCAATAGGGGTGAGTTGGTTTTGTGAATCCACTCTGCTAATTGCCTTTCCTCTCTGTCTCCTTCTCTTTTCACCAGCCTAAAAAGCGCTCTGACAAAAAGAAGCATAAGTGCTGTGTATTATGCGACCAACCCATGTCTGAGGACTATGACAAGCGGTTGTGCCGGCCCTTTATCACTCAGACCCTTGACGAGGAAGCCCTATACGGACGGCTGACATTAAGACCTTTATACGGGACGAGATCCGTTCTTCCGTGTCCCAGCTGCAGCAGCCCTGTGGGCCTGCCCCTCTCCACTTGTCTCCCTGTCGGTCCGAGGCTGAGTCGCAGGAGGAGGGTCTGGTGCATTCATGCCCTTCCGGCTCCCTGTCGGAAGATTAAGGGGGTGCTTGTTTTGCCATACGGGACATGGATGGTCTGGTTAAGTCTGTACGGGCAACCATGGGGATTATAGACACCAAAGAGGCACGGTCGGCTCAGGACGTTATGTTTGCCGAATTGTCTCAGAAGAAGAGACGTGTGTTTCCTGTCATTGAGGCTGTCAAGTCTTTAGTCAGGTCTGAGTGGGAGAAGCAGGACTCTAAGGGGTTTTTGCCCTCCTCTTCCAAACGGAAATACCCTTTTGATGATCCTGATTTGCTGACCTGGTCTAAAGTCTCTAAGGTGGATGCGGCAGTGGCCTCCTCTTCCAAACGGAATGTTTTGCCCTTGGAGGACAGGGGCTTGTTACTTGACCCCTCTGATAGGAAGGCTGATACCCTATTGAAAAAATCTTGGGAAACGGGTATTGGGGCTCTTCGGACAGCTATTGCTTCCACGTGTGTAGCCCGTTCCCAGTTAGTCTGGTTAGATCAGTTGGAGGACCAGATTCGGTCTGGGGTTCCCAGAGACAGGCTTTTGGCTTCGCTTTCTCTGATCCGGAGTGGCTCTGCATACCTGGCGGATGCCTCAGCTGATTCTCTCCGTCTGGCGGCTAGATCGGCTGGGATGTCTAATTCCGTCCGTAGGTCCTTGTGGCTTAAGGAATGGAAGGGGGACGCCCATGCAAAGGCTAAGTTTTGTGTGCGATCCCGTGCGGGGGTGAGTACCTCTTTTGGCTCCGTGCTGGATGGTATTCTGTCTAAAGCTGGGGAGATAAGAAAGGGCCTCCCTAACGCTTCTGTTCCTAACTACAGGAGGGCCTTCCAGAAACGTCAGTTTTTCAGGCAGCAGTCCAACCCCAAGTGGGAGCCGCCCAGAAAGAGACAAAGAGGTGCTTATTACGGTGGTTCCTCATCCTCCATGCCCCCCGCCTAAGCGTACTTGATTTTGATCCACCTGTTGGTGGTCGATAGCTTATTTTTTTCCACAATGGTCCCAGATTTCCAATAGTCGATGGATCCTGGACCTCATTTCTGCTGGCCTTAAACTTGAACTTTTGCAGGTCCCGGGTGACTCCTTTTTTCTGACTACTCTTTCCAATGCTTGCCAGCAGCGGGTGCTGGAATCTGAGGTTAAGGACTTAATGCAGAAATGGATGTTGGTTCCGGTGCCGGGGGACCAGGAGGGAAGGGGATTTTATTCCCTTTTGTTCCTGGTCTCCAAGGCGGATGGTTCCTTTCGCACCATTAGGGTAAGTGCACATTACCCGGCGGTTCGGTCGGCGGCTGCTGGCGGGACCCGCCAGGAAGCTCCGGCGCCGTGCACCGGCTTCTTGGCGGGTATGAGCTGCGGGAGCCGGGCGGTATCCGGCGGCTGCCCAGCGGGTTCTCGGCGGCGATTCTGCAGCGGCTGGAAGCAGCACATGATTCTGCTTGCAGCCGCTGCAGAACCGGCCGGTTTTTAGAACTTGGTCATTCTTTGCTAACCCGCTGGGAAACCTGCGGGTTAGCAACGGATGACGCTGGGTAACCGCCGGTATGTGCACAGCCTTGGGCGGGTTACATTAGTTTCAATGTTAATCCAAACGCCGGTTTGGATTAACATAAATTTAAATAAAACTAATGTATGCAAAACGGCGGTTTACACAGGTAAACCGCCGAAAACCCGCCCAGTGTGCACTTACCCTTATTAATCTTCGGAAATTAAACTCCTTCCTCCGCTTCCAGTCCTTTTAAGATGGAGTCCATCCAATCGGCTATTTGCCTTTTGTTCCCTAGGTGTTTTATGGCGGTGCTCGATTTAAGACTCCTATTATCATCTCCCCATTCATCCATCTTGCCAGAAGTTCCTCCGCGTGGCGGTGGTCTTGGAGGGTCAGGTTCGAGATCTGCAGTTTGCGGCCATGCCGTTCGGTCTCTCCAGTGCTCCTCGGGTGTTTAACAAGGTGATGGCGGAGGTTATGGCGTTTGTACGGCAACATAATGTGCTCATTGTGCCGTATTTAGAAGATTTTTTGGTGGTAGGGGACTCAGAGCAGTGTGCTTCCCGTCTGACACATGTAATGTCCTCCCTACAGGCCTTGGGGTGGCTCATGAATGTTCCGAAGTCACGGCTCCATCCGGTTCAGGTCGACTTTTTTGGGTCTTCAGTTGGACTCGGTTGCCCAAAAGTGTTTCCTTCCAGCCACCAAGGTCTCTGCTGTCGGGGGCAAGGTGGCTGGGGCCATGCCTAACCCGTCGCTGTCTCTGCGTCATGTAATGTCTCTGCTGGGGACTCTGTCATCCTGCATTCCAGCGGTCCCGTGGGCACAGTTCCATTCTCTGCAGGGACGGTTGGAGTTTCGTCTCCGTCTGTCCCCGACTGCCTTGGCCTCTCTGTCCTGGTGGATGGATTCTCGTCACCTGACTCTGGGGGTTCCTTGGGTGGTTTCTCCAGACTTTGTAGTAACGACCGATGCCAGCCCCTCGGGGTGGGGAGCTCATGTCGGACCTCGCCTGGCCCAGGGTCAGTGGTCCGCAGAGGAAGTCTTGGACTCTTCCAATTTGAAGGAGTTGCGTGCAGTTCTGTATGCTCAGTCTCCTCAGGTTTTTGCCCCTCCTCCGCACGCAACTCCCATGTCAGGATTCAGTCAGACAACACCACCGTCGTGGCTTACCTGAATCACCAGGGGGGAACCCGGTCACCTTCCCTTCTGGCGACTTCGACCTCAATATTTCATCTGGCGGAGGTTCATTTTCTCTCCCTGACAGCCCTACATATCAGAGGGATCGACAATGTCAGGGCCGACTTTCTCAGCTGCCACTACCTCAGGCAAGGGGAGTGGGTTTTGGACAGGGGTGTCTTTCAGGCCATTGTACGTCTCTGGGGTTGTCCAGTGATAGATCTCTTTGCGAGGAGGGCAAACAGACAGGTTCGGCGCTTTGCTTCCCTGTACCCAGACCTTAGATGTTAGAAGGACTGTGCTGGAGTATCTGGCTAGGACCCAATCCTGGAGGAAGTGTAGGGCCTTGTTTGTTTCTTTCCAGGGGGTTCATAAGGGCACTCGTACCACTAAAAGCACCATCTCCAGATGGATCCGGGACGCTATCTGCTCGGCCTATTCCGCGAAAGGTGAGCAGCCTCTGCCCAGTATTTATGCCCATTCTACTCGTGCCATGTCAGCCTCTTGGGCTGAACGTGCTAATGTGTTGATTGAGTCTATTTGTAGGGCGGCTACTTGGGCGTCACCCTCTACCTTTTTTCGGCACTGTCGCCTTGACCTTTCCTCTTCGTCTGACCTCGACTTCGGGAGGGCGGTTCTTAATGCTGTGGTCCCTCCCAGGTGATTGTCTCTACAAGTCTCTCGGTGGGTGCTGTCATGGCGATAGGAAAATCTGAGATTGCTTACTGGTAATCGTATTTTACGGAGTCCATGACAGCACCCACTCACTTCCCACCCTTTCTTTTCTTTGCAAGTTGTTAGCCTAAGTTATTGTTTGATGTGTTGTCACTTGCCACACGTGGTCACTGCTTGCCTGCGGGTGTTTGTGTGCCCTTTTCCTGCACGTCTTGATGGTCTGGGTTGTCTTATGCTTATTGTTCTTTTTCTGTGTGTATTTATACGGTGGGCGGTTCCTCCAATTTCTCTGTAACCCAACTGAGGAGGCGAGGGGGAGCGCCCCTTTTTATCTGTAGTTTTCCTGTCCTTGTGGGCGGATCCCCTCTCTCGGTGGGTGCTGTCATGGACTCTGTAAAATATGATTACCGGTAAGTAATCTCAGATTTCAGAATCATGCTCAAAGTTAAGAAAATGAGTTATTACCAGGAGGGAGTGTGCCAATAAATGATGGGGGCTGCTCACTACTTTCATATTTGAACTATTCTTGGCATAGGAGTCATGTCAGATCAGTGGGGTTGGGACACCTAGCACCGCCACCAACCAGCTATTGGTGACCAGATATGATCAGCTGCTCCACACAGCTCCATTAACTGTATAGTGACCGCTGCCAGGTACTGCACGTTTCCACCTTTTATAAATGACTGGGAGTGGATCTGTGGTACCCTGCTGCAGCTCTTAGTTTTTCTGTTCTGCTCCACAACTGATAGCATCCAGCTGAGACCTCAGCACCCCCAATGATCTGATATGACCCATCCTGAGGATTGGTTATCCCTAAAGCTGTGCACAACCATTGTACACTTTTTGCACATTTTGGTACAAATGTGAACCTGCTTATAGGACAAAAAATGAAAAGGGTCTGAAAACCTTTTGTATTAATTAACCCCTTATTGACCAGAAATGAGTCGCCCGATTGGTGAAAATTCAGCAGCTGTCGGATGTACGTTATAGTTGACACCCTGCTGCATTAGTCATTATCAGTGTTTGCACAGACTATTGTGGCTCAACCCCTTAGATGCCGCTGTTAATAGTGACTACAGCATCTAGATGGTTCATATTATAGGTCTCCCTCTTTATCACCCTCGCCATCCTGAGATGATTGTGTGGTCCTGATGATTTCCATGACAATTCACAGCTAAATAATGGCTGTCTGCTGCCTATAGTGACCTGCTCAGAAGTTGGCAACCTTTTAGCTGGTAAAAATAAGTTTTCTGTCTTGTCATTCATTCCTGAAAATCAGCTGAAGGATTATTAAACTACCTGACGGTAGCGTTAAATATGTTGAGAGGCGTGGTTTGTAAAATGTCACTTTGGGCTGTTTCCAGTATGTAGGTCCCTCCAGTCACTTCAAAGCTAAATAGGCCTCTAAAAAACGTTTGTTGTAAATTTACTTTAAAAAAAGAGAAACTGCAGCTATAAATTATGAACCTTGTAACAAGAGTTTTACAGAGGGAGCTGATGTAAAGCATTCACGAGGGAAATATTATTTATTAACAATCTTCAATCATCACCACGACAGCACCATCTGAGAGAGAGGACCGCCCATCCAAGACAGGAAACCTCTATGATAAAAAAGGCGGTACCTCTCCTGCACCTCAGTTTAGGTTTCCTGTCTTGGAGGTGGGAGACCTCTGAAGCTCAAGCGGTTCCCTAGCCTGACCCAGTAGCTGGAAGAGGCAGTCTTGCCTGGCTGTGGCTCTGGCCTCAAGTGGCAGAAGCTCCTCCACGGGGTTATCACTTCTTGTGGTGGAGGGTGGGGGGTCTGGCAGGGCACCATAGGCGGCTTCATCTCAACCCCAGCGCCGCCCAGAATGCACGCGTGCACAGCTCTGCCATGTCATGCTGTGCACTGGCTGAAGGAGGATGGATGACTGCTGTTGCATTTTTTGCTGGTAATTTTGAAATTCTCGTCGCAAGACAGCTACTTCCGGTCCGGCGGCGAAACCGGAAGTGACGCAGCCCAGCTTATGCGCAATGGGTTCCAGGATGACTGTCCCCAGCGTCCGGAATCTGGATGGTGCAGGGTGGTTCCTTTCAGGGTCAGAGGCTTTTGGAGGGAGCGGTGACCACAAAAACCCTGCTGGAGTATGGAGCAGGGCTATCGGCCGTCGCTGATGCCAGAACTGGCGGTGGTCACTCAGACTTAAGGTGGTGGCCTCAAGTCTTCCAGAAGGAAGGGGGGTCTCAGTGGAGCAGCCTCTGAAGCCGGTGTTCTTCATTCTGGGGTAAGTGCCCTGATGTGCATGTGATGTGTATTTTACACGCTCTTTTTCTTGCCTTGCTCCCTTGGACGGCAAGGAACAATTGAGCAAACTTAAGTATTGATAATGTGCTATCTGCAAAGTTCCTCTTGCTGAGG